>CM038228.1:52070467-52670467 GCA_021442155.1 Cymbidium sinense | reverse complement strand
CATCAGCTACTTTCGAATGGTATGCATAATTGCCAAATGATTCGGTTAAAACCTTTGCTAAATTAGAAGCTATATTCATGAAGAGGTTTGCCCGTACAATAGAGAAAATCACAATCACTGACCTTGCCTTGCTGAAAAGGAGAAAAGATGAGTAAGTGATAAAATTCATAAGTCGTTGGCACAACTTAAGTATGAAGTGCGAGCAACAATTAGAAGAAAAATAAGTGATTCAATTGCTAATGGGAAATATTGATGATAAAATAGCACCATTTTAATGTATGGCGTCGATTGCAATATTCCAGGACTTGCTCGATAAGGTGGCTAAATTTGAAAAGATGAATCGCCCTAAGTTTGAAGTCTATGCAGATAAAGCAAAGAGAAACAAACCTTCAGACTCAAGAAGAAATGAAATTCATGCTGCTTCCTCTAGCTCAAATGGCAAAAAGTAGGTGATATACAATGTGGATAAAGGAAAGCAACCAATGTACAATGATGATAAGGGAAAGAAGCCTATTTATTCTAATCCACAACCAAAATTGGTATTAGGAGGCAATGATAAACCTTGAACTTTTCCAAGTGGTGGGGAGCGTCCGAAATAAGCAACAAGAGATGATGAGCGAATGCGGCTATCTCTTAAGGAAAAGATGAACAAAGATTATTCCTTTAGAAGAGATAGTGTGGCCAAATTATTTCGACAAGCAGTCAAAGTTGGTTTATAATTATCAAAAATTAAAAGGCCTAAAGAAGCTGATCAAGTCAATAATCCAAATTAATATCCCTATCATCGGATGATTAGTCACCATATCGAAGATTATTATGTCTTAAAGGATTGGTTAGAAAGGAAGTATTGATGATGTGAATTTACACTATCCAACAGTGTTCTAGTCAGCCCTAAAAGAGAGTCTACAAGGATGATTACTCCCTCTTCCGTATCATCCATTAAAGATAAAAAATAGGAGAAATCAGTTCAAATTGAAGAGTGGAAAACTGTAGTCTCCAAAAATACCATGAAAATACTGAAGTAGCTAAAAGGCATCCCTTATGTTAAGTGAAAATCACCATTTGAACCTATATTGGACTTAAGAGAGATGTCTAAATCAAGTATCTGGGCTTCTCAGCGGTATTTCAATAAGGCTACTTTATCACAGCATAAGGAGTAGTCTACTAAACACATGTCTCATAAATCAAAGAAGTTGGTGAATAAAAAGAAGATCAAGAAGAGAACTACAACTCAAAAGATTATTAATAATTTATAAGAGTATCACCAGCCAACAAGACAACCATTTAGGCTTGCAAAATTCATGCCTAAACTTCACATTGCTGAATCGGGTGAAGAAGATAATGGTGAATCTTGTCTAGTAGAGATATGCCGAATCATTTGCATGATGTTAGATGTTCTTCAACATCAGTTACTCCAAATTGACAAGGGAAGTCAGACAGACCCGACCAACCCATAAAAATTTTTATCAGGAAAGAAAGAAGAGTCTGAGGAGCTAACGTTTGAATTTTGTTTAATGACTCAATAAGATAATAATAGTTCAAATGAAGATATATGTTTTCCTGACGTAGAAGAGTCAGACTCATCGATATCATCATGTATGAAACGTATGACGTTGAAAAATGAATCTAGCCTTTTTGACCAATATTCCATATAAGAAGAAAATTTAAAGAAACTATCTCCTCTGAAGAATCTGAGCAAGATAAGGTGATTCAGGTTCAGTTGAGAAGCGATAAAGTCCTACCACCTTCATCAAATAAGGGAAATGTAAATAAAGATAAAAGTAAACAAATGAAGTCAACGAAGATATCATTCCCAAAAATCCAAGAATGAAGCCTAAATTAAGCGAAAAGATAGACTATAATATTCTATCACATCTGAGAAAGATCCTTGCACAACTGAGTGTGTATGATGCTCTCTTGATGTCAAAAGACCTCCAGGAAATTTTGTTTCAGGTTCTCAAAGATCTAGAGAGTTATGAAGCTTACTTTGCTAAAAAATGCAGGACTGAAGCATTGCAAACTCAAGATCTCCCAATAGTCACATTTTTTGATGAAGTTCTTATGTTAGGGATAACAGATCACAACCGTCCTCTTTATATTATTATAAGAGTGATGACATCTCGATTAACCGAATATTGATTGATCAAGTTCTTCTATCAATCTTATGAGTTTAAAGGTATTAAGAGGATTATCACTTGATATCCAACATCTTGGGAGAGATAAGTTGATGGTTCATGATTTCAATGAAAAAGAGCAGAAAAATCTTGGTTCTTTTATTCTGCCACTCAAGTTTTGGGATTTATACACAAAAGCCAAATTTCATGTAATCGATGCTGATACATCATTTAGAGCTCTTTTGGGTTGACCATGGCTGCATGGGTATCGCATGGTTCCATCAACTATGCATCAGTGTATGAAGTACCTAAATGAATGAGAAGAATTCAGAATTCTTGGTAACCTACAACCATTCTCCGTCAATGAAGCAAAGATTTATGAAGATGCAAAATATTTTATTCCTAAAGAGTCTAAGCTAATAGAGCCTCTTGAAGCGGTAGCATCCACTTCAGGAACTAAAAAGCAATTTCACAAAGTGAAAGAGCAGAAGTAAAGAGAAAGAAAGAAGGCAATGCCGACTCTCCCTAAAGCACTTGATTCTCCACCTAAATCAAGAAATTCAGTTCCTTATTTTGGAAGTGACACAGAAGAAGGAGAAGATATTCCTATCAAACTTAAGAGAACTTATAAGCTTTCAAGAAAGGTAGAGTATGAAATAAGTGATTCAGATTCAGACTATGACTTTGAATCTACTTATGGCAATAGAGTTCAAATAGTTACGTCAAGGAGGATAGCTCACTTTGCAGAGTCAAATGACTCACTCAAAATTATACCCATCACTCAGCAGTGCTTCAAAGAAACCAGTCCACTGGAGGTTCATGATATTGAAGAATTGACAATATTCTATGTGCCATCATTGGTGAGAGTGGCAGAATAGGAACTCTATTCTACAAATCTAAAGAGTCTCAGCCTCATAATTTTGATCAGCCTACTCAACATGAAAATTATGATGAGATAGTGCTAACAAGAATACCAATATACTATCCATAAAAATTACAAAGAATGATGCATAAGCTTGGAATTCATATTGTGACTACTAAATATATAACTCAAATCTTTAACAAGATGTGGAGCCAAAGAAGTTCTCAAGCATCATGAAGAAGTGATAAGTTTATCACTAAAGGTCTTGGATTTCATCCACAAATCTCATCAAAATAGAGCTTGTTATAATATAATAGAAGTTGAGATAGAAACTCGTAGTGACAAAGAAGATAGTTCCCATAAAATTCTTCTTAAAGATGATGAAGAAGTAGAAGCCAAGCCCGCACCTAAAGAACTCAATGATGGTGGAAAAATAGCAACTATGGATGAACTCAAAGAAATCAACTTAGGAGCTGAGGATGATCCTCGTCCAACTTTCATCAGTGCCCTTCTGCCTGATGAAAAGTTGAAGAGCTAAAAATACTACTTTATGATTAGGGATTGCTTTTCCTGAACATATTCTAAAATACCAAGCTTATCCCCAGATGTAGCAGTTCATAAACGAGCTATTAAAGCAGATGCAATGCCTATTAAGCAAGCTCCTAGGCGAGTGAGATTGGAGATTGAAGAATAGGTAATTATAGAAACTAAGAAACTGATCAAAGCAAGCTTCATCCGGGAGGAGAAGTATACAGATTGGATAACTAATATTATCTTAGTCAGGAAGAAGAACGATCAAATCTATCTCTGCATTGACTTCCGGGACCTAAATAAGGCGTGCCTAAAAGATGACTTTTCACTTCCAATATCATATTACTAGTGGACAACACTTCCAATTAAGACTTGTTTTTATTCATGGATAGATCATCGAGATACAACCAAATCAAAATAACACATGAAGATGAAAAACATACTTCATTCAGAACACCTATTGACATCTATTGCTACACGATCATGCCCTTTGGCTTGAAAAATGTGGGAGTTACATACCAAAGAGTCACAGCGTGTATTTTTGATGAGTTGATTCATCAAAAGGTGGAATATTATGTTGAAAATTTGGTGGTGAAAAGATTAAATCATAAAAATCACTTTGAAGACTTGGGAATTGTACTGGAGAGAATCAAGAAATATGATCTCAAGATGAATCCTCTAAAATGTGCATTCGAGGTATCCTCTAAAAAATTCTTTGGGTACATTGTATGTCACAGAGGTATTGAAATTGATCCTGCTAAAATCAAGATAATTGTGGAGCTGCCTTCTCCAAAGAGTTTACGTTAGCTTCGCTCTTTACAAGGATAACTTGTGTTCATCCATCAATTTATATCAAACCTATCAGGATGCTATCAACCATTTGCAAGGTTGATGAAGAAGGATGCTCCATTTAAGTGGGACAAGGAGTGCCAAGAATCCTTCAATAATATTAAAAGCTACCTATTAAATCCACCAATCCTTGTAATGCCTACTCCTAGGAAGCCCCTCATTCTATACATAACTGTATTAGAAGAGTCCCTTAGAGCATTATTGACACAACACAATGAAAAAAGTAAAGAGAATGCTTTTTATTATATTAGTCGAAGAATAATAGGAGTATAAATGAGATACTCCCCGATAGAGAAGCACTGTTTAGCATTGATCTTTGTAGTTCAAAAGCTTTATAATTATATGTTATCCCATAAGATTACCCTCATCTCAAAGATCGACCCGCTAAAGTACTTGATGATAAGACCAGCATTGACAGGTCCCTAGGCAAGATGGACAGTATTGCTTTTACAATTCCATATCACATACGTTCTGTAGAAAGCAGTAAAAGGATAAGTCTTAGCAGATTTTCTTGCTATACATCCCATCCCTATGGACTCTTCTCTTAATGATGATTTTTCCAATGAGCAAATTATGCTCATTCATGAAAGAGAAAAATCACAAATTTAAGAAATATACTTTGATGGAGCCTCATCGATCGAACAAGTCAAACCTCTAAATTTCCTAAGGGTAAGAATAGGAATCAACATCGTCTTCATAACACCTGAAGAAGGGATAATGAGATGATCATATGGGTTGACCAAGCTAAGAACTAATAATGAAGCCGAGTATAAAGCATTAGTGGCAGGTCTTGAAGAAGCTATTTTCATAGGCATTCAAAACTTACATATTTTTGGTGATTCTCAACATTATAAATCAAGTACTTGGCATCTATAAAATCAACAAGCTTGAGTTAGCTTTCTATCACAAGCGAGTTCTCGAGCTTATAAAATAAATAACAAATATCACACTAACTTGAGTATCTCGATCTGAGAATAGCAAAGCCTATTGCTTAGCAAAATTAGCTAAGAAAATCATAAGTATGAATGGTGATTATGTCATGATCGGCATATTTACTCTACAAGTCTGAGAGCCAGTAAAGTATCAATCCCCACAGGTAGAGGGGTTATCAAATTTGACCCAACAGGATGTGACTAAGGTTTCTCCTCGTACTCCTCAAAATCAACAAGAAGTTATACCTGGAAGAGCTAAGAATGACATTGCTTTAGAAAAGCAGTGCGAAGCCTTTATTGTAGAAGAGCCACATGATTGGAGGCAACCCTTCATCGACTACTTTAAAGAAGGCAGATTACCAAATAATAAATAACTAGTAGCTCAAATTGAGAAGAGAATGTTGCGCTATACTTTCATCAATAATACTCTATATCGTAGATCATTTGAGCAAATGTGGCCTCGGAGCACATCCTCTTCATCAATTTCCACACCCCCATTGACCAATCTCATTGGTATTTCCTCAATCATCCATGCTGGAATCGATCTCTCTAATCCATCCTCCATACTCACTTTCGACGACTATAACAAACCACTCTTCGATTTCATGTCTACCTTGCCCGATGGCCACAAGGTGATTTTGGTGGGACATAGCGCTGGAGGCCTGAGTGTGGGTCATTCTCTACAAAATTTTAATGACAAGATTGAGGTCGCCATATTCATTGCAGCCATGATGCTGCGTTCAAGTTTCTGCACTGAAGAAGATGTTAAAGCTGGAGCTCCAAATTTCCCAGAATTTGCTATGCCTATAGTACAAAGTTTTCTTCAGGGAGTGACAAATCCCCAACAACTGTTACTTTTAATGTAGAAGTCCAACGAGCCATTATACCAATTGAACCCAGTTGAGGAGATGTTTTTGGAGTGGTTAACGAGGATGCTCATGCCTTTGCTAAGAAGGAACAAATTTTTTTTTTTAATCTCATACAACCACATTTGAAATGCCCATTACAGGAAGCAAAGATGAAAGATATACTACAATGCATAAGAGAACCTAACCTAGACTTGAAAGGCTATCTTCTAAATGCTTATGTCCATCTAGTATTCAGGGAGGTTGAAGAGTAAGAATATGTATCTATCTTTAATGAAGAAGACTATGAAAATATGCTTGTTCCTACCGAGCGAATGTCTCAAAAAACTATGCTGACGGTCTCATCAACATCTTATTCCTCTTATTTCTTCACCCACTTCCTTCCTCCCTTTTCTCCAAACTGTAGAAATGCCAATTGGTAGGATTTAAGTTAAATGCAACCTAAATCCTGTTCAAATCCTGCATCTAAACATCCCCTCTTTCTTTCTTTGCAAATGACAGAAATTGAGAAGCAACACAGTCATGAGGCGGGTTCTTCTTTAGGTTTTCGATGTTTCCACTACCCCTGCAGCCAAACAACCCCTCTTTCTTCCCTTGCAAATGATAGAATTCGAGAAGAAACACCATCATTAGTTGGTTTTTTATTTAGGTTTCCAGCATTTTCACTACCCTTGCAGCTAAACAGCCCCTCTTTCTTCCCTTGCAAATGACAGAAATCGAGAAGCAACACCGTCATGAGGTGGGTTCTTCTTTCAGTTTTGGTGTGGCCTCCCATTTTCGTCCCCTTTACTACCCTTCTCTTCACCATAATCGGAGAGGAATACTATCATAAGGCGGGTTCTTCTCTTGGTTTTCGGCATGCCTAACCCCGTTCCCTTGCCGATCATTGCAGAAAGAATGAGTCAGAACATGTGGGATGTATGAATGTGGATATATATACATGCTTGTGTTTCTTTGTAGATTTGAAGGCCTCGTCGTGCTCATGAGGGCACGCGATAAGATAAAATCATGGTGTAGACAAGCTTCAGCTCATGAGGCGTCTTAAGTAAGCTAGTTAGATGTCGCTCCTTTAGGGAAATCGCCAAAATTTTATCTAATTTCTAGTCTTAGAAAAAGGGGAATGAATATATATTGCATTGTATGTCTTCTTCGGGTTTGAAGGCCATTACACTCGTGGCACAAAGAGATAAAAATTGGCTATGATGTCACACCACGTTATGCTCATGAGGGGATCGAGAGAAAGCAACACTATCGATCACACTTGCGAGGATCGGGAGGCTCAAATTTAGACTAAAATTCAAGACTTAAACAAATTCAAATGAAAATTACCTGAACTTAAGTCAAATAAAAGGATATGTGATAAATATGAAGATAAATGTTAAATAAAAGAGAAATAGAGGAAGTGCAATTAAAATTTTTTTTGGAAAGAATAGAACTCTAATTGCAATTCTCTATGGCTTAAATTAAAGCGGTAAAGTGAGTTCTCTTTTATTCAGATTCCTCAAAATTAAATAAGCCTTGATTGAAACTGGGGAGACAAATGCCAAACTCATAAGAGACTTACAATAAACTTAAAGTCTAATTTTCAAATAAATATAAAGCTTGGTGTAGAGTTAAAGATGAATCTAAATTGGGTTTAATAACTCTTATATGAATATGAAAATGATTACTATGCTAGCTAATAAGCACGAGTAGGGCTAAAGCAATAAACACTAAAATTGGCATAACTTATCAAAAATGATTTAAATTGAACATAATCAAGTTGGGAGAATTACAAAAACTCAACAAGTAAACTAATTACAAGTAATGTTTAAAATTACAATCTAAATCAAAATGCCTACAATGCCACTAGATTCCTAATACTTTGTACAAGCGAATAGAAGGTGTTAGTTAAAGCATTCTCAAATACACCCACATGGACCCCGAAACTATGCTGAATATTTAGATTCAAGTGTCTAAGGATGCTGCGCGGGTTGCTTCCCAGTTTAGTCTTAAGACTGGATCCGGGTTAACAAAACCTAAAAATTTATTATAAAAGTTTGAATCTTTAAAAACTTAAAAGCAAACTCCACTCAACACCACCTGATTCACAACACTTTGTATAAACGAACCAAAGACATTAGTTAAAGCATTCTCAAATACACTCGCATGGGCCCTGACATTATGCTGAATGTTCAAATTCAAGTGTCTGAGGATGCTGCATGGGTTGCTTCCCAATTTAGTCTTACGACTAGGTCCGGGTTAACAAAACCTAAAATCTATTATAAAGTTTCAATCTGGAAAAACTTAAAGCAAACTCCACTCAATGCCACCAGATTTGCAACACTTTGTACAAGCGAAGAGAAGGCGCTAGTTAAAGTATTCTCAAATACACTTGCATGGGCCTCGACACTATACTAAATGTTTACATTCAAGTGTCTAAGGGTGCTGCGCGGGTTGTTTCCCGATTTAGTCTTTGGACTGGGTCCGGATTAATAAAACCTAAAAATCTATAATAAAAGTTTCAATCATTAAAAGCTTAAAAGCAAACTCCATTCAATAACACCAGATTAACACTTTGTACAAGTGAAGATAAGGTGTTAGTTAAAGTATTCTCAAATACACGCATGGACGCAGACCATCTTTGAATGCTTAAATTCAAGTGTGCAGGATCTTTATGCGGGTTGCTTCTCAGTTTAGTCTTGGGACAAAGTTAACAAAAAATATCTATTATAAAATTTCAACTCATAAAATATCTTGATAGGTGATAATAGATCTAATCCTCTATTAGCAGCTAAATAGAGTGGATAGGATCTAAATCTCTTAAATATATTCAAATTAATCAATTTTTTAAATCAAATCAACTCAAATTAAATATCAATCTAAAAAACTATTTTAATGAAACTCTATTATTAAAAGCTTAAAGCAAAACTCAATCTATCCACCTTCCATAACTGTTTGTCAGAGGTGATAAATTAAGAAAACTTTAGCTCACAAATGAGCCAATGTTAAATCAAATGTTCTACTATGTTCACTCTTAATCAATCTCTTACTAGTAAGGATACGGCCCATGTCCTCTGACTGTGTGGTTTGGCCAGTAGGCTCCATAGATGAAGCAGTTATGATCATAGTCCTCTGATCGAGTGGTTTGGCCAATCAAGCTCCATTATATTACGATCACTACCGTAGCCCGTATGCTCCCCAATGGCTCTGCCTTTTGAGTTGTGAATCATATGGTATTGATAAGGCAAACGACCCTTTGTTAGCTAAAGTAGACTTAAGATTGTCTCCTTAGACAAACACCACCCCAGGTCTATAAGGATTTCTTGGACGACATAACCCATGTGTTGCTGATAAGGATCCTTCGGTCAGGTTGAGTCGACTACCTGCTTTGACTATGTAAACTAGGGATTACGACTGTCCGGGATGACAGAATCATGGGATTTAGATTGGTCACATCATCATTCCCCCAACCATCTTCTTTAAGCTGAAATGGCAAATTTCATAATCTTAAATTCTAAAACTCCATATGCTGCTACTATATGCTATACATTTAGTGATCCAACAACTAGCATTAATCGAAAGTTCTCTCTCACTTATTGGGAGAGGTAATTTACTATAGGGGCTTGCACCTCTAGAAGCTGGAACTAGATCTAAAGTCCTCACCAAATGAGGGTGAAATCTCTAGGTAGTGTCTTATCTACTATTCCATCTGTCTTCTGAAAATTACACCGACACATTCAATCATACTCTCTTCAATTCATTTTGTCAAAAGGTCGGTGGCAAATTTTTAGAGCCCACAATGATCATGGGCTTTTATGATGCTTGCATGAGTCCAATCTGTTTTAAATTTTAATTGTGCCTTGAACACATATAGTTGAGTTGGATGTGATGTTGCTCACATTGTTGCATGCTATTTATGGGATTCAGAAAAATCTCATAGGGACTAGACAGAGCTTGAAAGGAGGTAGCACAATGATATAAATCCAACTATATTATCCTGATTATGCTTTTGAAATGTCTAACTTTGTCAATGAAGTTTTCAACTGCTATGAAAAGAGTAGGGATCTTAAAATTTTGATGAAGGAATTAGATTGTATATGGATGATCTTCTGCGAAAGCCAAGATTTTGAAGGAAAATAATTAGAAAGAAAAATAGATGAGATTCTAGAAAGAAGGCAAACATCTACATTGGGGGTGCATCTATTGACACACTTCACTTCTCCGAATATGCTAAAATCTTAAATACTCGTACATATCTTTCTTGGCGTGGTGGGAAAAATGCTACTTTCTTGCATGTGTATAAGTACCTGTGTAAGCCTTTCTTGGCGTGACGGAAAAATCTATTTCATCAGGTACCTTAGAGCCTCATATATGCCTTTCTTGGCATGGTGGAAGGTACATTCAGGCCATAGTTTATACCACTCATACACACCTTTCTTGGCATAGTGGGCAGACACAGCATACCCAAAGTAGCTCCTATATAGGGACGACGCCTGGATGCTGTTGAAATGCTACCAAACTTCACACTGACGGAAGGCCTAAACAGCTTAACATAAAGTTATGCCATAATATAAAATTGCTATTTAAACTAATATTACAGGTGTATAAGTACCTGTACCTGCCTTTCTTGGTGTGGCAGGGAAATCTATTTCAGTAGGTACCTCAGTGTCTCATACATGCTTTTCTTGGCATGGTGGGATAGTGCATTCGGGCATGGTTTATACTAGCCATACACGTCTTTCTTGGTATAGTGGGCAGGCCCAACATACTTGAGGTAGCCCCCTATATGGGGACGACGCTGGAATGCTATCGAAATGCTGCCAAACTTCACACCGATAACGGGGAGCTAAATAGCTTTACATAAAGCTATGTCATAGTATGAAATTACTGTTTAAACTAACATTGTAGGTGTATAAGTACCCGTGCATACCTTTCTTGGCGTGGCGGGAAAATCTATTTTAGCAGGTACTAGAACCCCATACATGCCTTTCTTGGTATGGTGGGAAGGCGCATTCAGGCCGTAGTTTATACCACCCTGTGGTGAAAATATTCCTACCTTCATATATCCTTTGGAAGGATAAATGAAAATAAAAATATAACACCTTGTTGGGACACCACGTAGATCTGCATATGTTCTTATTAGGGTGATTGGGTACGATATTGAGGAGAGGTGTACTATCTTGAAAGATAGAAGTCACCACCCTACAATGGACCTAATCACCTCAATAAGGACTCCTAAGGACTATGGGTCTTCAGAATGTACCAGAGATTCTTCCCCTATTTGCATGAAAAATAAAGCAGGGTTTATTTTAAATTGGGTTCATTAAGGTCCCTATGGAGGCAAGCCCCCATAGTTAATTACATCATAAGGAATGAGATTCTTTAGGAATACTCTCGATTAAGGTAAATAATCATTGTCTCCAAAGATTTCAAAGATAAGACTATCAATCAATTGGTTTAGAAGATCATGGGATTGATCAAGAGGAGTTTATTAAAGCTGGGAGGATAAGTAGGGATGCTTATTATGAAGAAACATTCTAAACTATCCTATGGTTGGGCTTTATATTTTTGAAGTTTGAAAAAAATTATTTATTTTGAGTTGAATTTTTATTAGAAGTCTACAGCTTATAATTTCATGACACAAGATCAAGGAAATACCTAAGAGGTGAGGATTTATGCTCGTAGCCCATAAAGGGAAGTAGCAACCTTTGAACCTAAATCTAGGGAGCTTTGGCGAGGGCCAAAGCATGACCTAAATCTAAGGTGAAAAATGGATATTTGGTTTACCTCCACAAGAGAGGATAAATCATCCGACTGTTTGGACTTACAACCGCCTGGGGGTGGCTGCCAACTAACTCCTTCTATGATTTTAAATACATGTAGGCAAGTCATATGCTTTTGCATGATATCTAAGCTTTTGTTTATTTAGAAAGAGACTAAATCGTTAAACACACTCCCTAAGAGGCTAGATCATGTAGGGCATGATTCAATGACCTAAATCTAATGCAAACTTTATTACATTTTTTTTTTTTTTGGACAATTCATTTGACACAAGCTTTAGGATTCATATGCCTAATGCATGAGAAATTAGATTATGGGCCAAAATCAGTAAGATAAGGATGTGTGTTTCCACCATGGCTATCAAAAGTCAAGGCAAGTTCTCTGGCAAAGGTGGAAGCTCTCCAATCAAGAGTGAAATAATATGCTTTTTATGCATTATGTGAGAAAGAAAATACAACATCCAACTAAGGGGTTGCTAATTCTTTTATCTTGTTTTATAACTTAAGCTTTAGGTGAAGTTATGAGTTATTTTATTTTTAATTTGAATTGATTAGTTGGATAGAAAATTTATTTTTTCTAAGAGTCTAATCATCATCCATGCCATATATCAAAGCCAGGAAGAAACTAAGAAAATATGCCATCTTAATGCATAAGCTAAACAAACATCAATCAATTTATAAAGTTAGCACAAAAGAATAAGAGGCCATTTATGGTAGGGCACCGCCGCACAAACCCAAAAATAAATTGGGTAGCCGAGCTCTGCCCTTATACAACCATGATTACAAATGAATTAAATACAATCAGGAAGGAATTCATTGTTAGGGGGGGGGGGTGTCTTCATTCTTCATTTCTTCTTTCTTCTTTCTTCTATTGGTTGGTTAGAATGTGATTGCTCCAAGGCTTCACATGGTACATAAGACATAGTCTTATAACAAATATTCATCCTAATTCCTCATAACAATAATTCCAAATCCTAATTACAAAATTACATGAAAAATGGGAAAAAGGAAATCTAACTAAAACTTACAAGACATAGATTAGCTAAACAAATCATACAATCCCAAGCATGTATATATATAAATTAGACTTAGCACCCTACACATGGGTAACCAAGTCCACCTGGCCTATTTTGGATTATGCTTAGGGGTATAAGCAACCTGCACAGCAAAAGAAATTTTATATTTTTATTATAACACCCCTTAAGCACAATCCCCTGCAGAAGATAATGGTTAGACTAAGATCGCCCTACCATTCAATCTATGCACACGCACCTTAATATCCAGACTAAAATATTACATCACAAAATAAAAGCAAACATTAAATCATGCACCACCCTAACTTAAATCTAGAAGTAGTGACTTAGCCTAATGTGTGTGTTATTTAAGGTTTGTGTGGTATGCTTAGCTAGGCTTTAAGGTTGAAGTTTTCTAAGTGTGAAGCTGTTCAACTTAGAGGGTGATTTCATTTAAGTATTTTAGTTGATTTGGTTGATTTTTATTTGATATTTTGATATGGTTTGAATGAACCTATAATTAATTACTAAGTTGTAAAGAGAGGAAAAAAAAAAAACTTCTCTTTCCTCCCAACCTTAAGTAATTTTTAAGGTAAATTCATTGAAGATTTTTGTTTAGTGAATATTTTATTATGTATTTTAATTAATCCTAACTTTAGATTTTCCCTAAACAAACCTATTAAAAAAGAAAGACATTTTAAGATTAACTAGAGTGAATTACTATCACAAAATACACATCACTTCATTTCTTTCCCAACATGTGTACCATACATATTGATGAATCTAGAGCATATCAATACATGCAAATGGAAGTGTTTAGCACACCTTAATGATGAATGCTAAGAGAGTTTGTTTAAGAAATTTGGGATGTTTTTATGATGCATGATTTTGTTAAGTAGAAAAGAGGGATTCTTTTATCCATTTTTATATGCACATTTGCATGTATAAAAGACATAAGTGAGTATGGTGCCATTGTTACCACTAGGGGTCTATGGTATAAGACCTACTTAGGGCTACTTAAAGCCTCGCCATCCTAAGGTTGTCCAGACTAAAAATACTACTTTTCTTAAATACGTGTGCATGTACAAAAAGAAATGCATGGAAAGAGAGTCATGCAAAAAGTTTATGTTTGTGTGTTTAATTTGTTTATGCAATTTACATGTGCAAGTGTGGATACCCTTCTTAAGTAATAACATATGAATGAATAGGAATAGATTTAAGCAAGTGTTGTAATCTTTTCAAATAAACTATACACTTTACAAAATCCTATTCAAAACTATGCTAAAAGAGAAGAGAAGGAAAGTCACACAAGGCATACCTTATATTATATTCACATGCAAGCCTATAAATAATTATAAGTAACATACTTTTATTTGTGATGTTTGATTTATAAGTTTTGAAAATAATTTTGGATTTAGTCATAATAGCCATTCATATTCTTACTTTAACCAAAACATATAATTTGACATAAAGGAAATATTTCATTTTTAATTTGATTTTTAAAAGGCACGAATGTATGATTTTCATATGACATACACATTTAACATGCTAAGAAAGAAATAAAGTGATGAAAGCATGTAAATTCATTCACCCTAATTAATTTCTAAAGACAATCTTATGAAATAAGATTATTTAAATTGAATCAAAAATTGGTTTAAAGAAAGTTTGATTTTGTTTTGAGTTTGATTTGAATTTTAAGAAATGTGAGAAGGTTTGCTGGTCTAACCCACTTTCTCCCATGTGTGAATCAATTTAGTTTAATTTTTAGAACCATTAAGTGAATTTTATGTTTTGATTAGGTTAAGGTGTTCATTAAGTTCATTAATTACCCCTTACCAACACCACTTTAACATATTTAACCAAATAATTATGAGCTAATATATGACATAAAATTAGAAAAAATTTAAATCAGTAATGCACCTAAGAAAGAAAGGGGCCTAATGCATTCCACTCATAATTAATGATTAATTAAGCGAAAGAGCTTAATTTAAGTACTTTCATAACTTTTCGTACACATGTGGGTTAGGTATGATTTCCTTAAGTTTACTTAGGTACACCTAAGTATTTACCCAAGAAGAAATGATTGAGTTCTGGAATGTTTTGAAAATTTCATCAAGTTAATTAAGTAGGTTATTAGTAGATTAGGCCATTAATTAAATTTACATTAAGGAAGGAAAGGGGTTTAGGGAATGACTTGGGAAAATACTCCAAACCCATTCCATAAACCTCCTCTTCACTTAAACAAAGGTTAATTAACTTAATCAAGGGTTTAAACCACCGTTCATATGCTTAATTAAGCTTAATTACATTTAAGAGAGTGATTAAGGATTCATTAATTATTTTCCTAATTAGCTTATCAATAAATTCCAAGAAAATTAGGGGAGGTAGAGGTCATCCCACTAAATACATCTGAGAAACTTGGAAATAATTAATAAAGTAATTAGGGAGTAATTAAGGTTATTAAGAGTTTAATAAAACCTTAATTAAGGAAAATTCATTATTTAAAATCAATTAAAAATAATTTTATTGAATTCCTCTATGAATTATCTTTATAATGCATTTTATTTTGTATTTTTCTAATTTTTCTGCATTTAGTTATGTATTTTTAAAATTTCAGTGATTAAAACTTAATTAAATAGGCTAATTATATAGTTAATCCCATTGGTGCCACGTGGACCGCTGACGTGGCATGCGCTTTCCATGTGGCATGATAGGATTTACTATTTAAGTAGTCACATCCGATGCTGCGTTAGTCGACGGTGCTACGTCTCCTCAACCGTCCGATCAAAGATCGGGCGGTTAGGATTAACCTCGTGGTTCTTAAGGGATAAATCCATGGATCCTACATGGATTAATCATGACCATCCATCCAAAATGCGTGGATGGATGGTCCATGATCTATCACTGAGCTCATTTATAGGAGAGGGCATCCGTCCACTCTTTAGGGCATGATCCGAGCTCGATTGAGCTCAGATCGAGCTCAAACTTAACCCACACAATCATCATGCAAGGGGCAAGACATCCAACAGTCAAAATGCAATGGGGTGAAAGTTTCTTTTACAAAGGACCAAACACTTCCTATTCTAGGCTCAGTTTAAAGGCATACCTCACCATAGGCTTTCACCACGCTCCCAATAGTCGAGGTAGCTTCGTCTAGTAGAGACGAAGCTTTGTTGAAGATTTGAGGGCTTGAGGTTGAGTGGATCTTCCTATGGACCAAAATGGGCTTCAATTACTTGCAGCTTTGATCAAAGTCCCCTCTTCTGTGCCTTGAGAACTTGGATGAAGACTTGGTGAGCTTGATTGGGTTCCCTCAAGGTGCTTGAAGGAGGAATTGAGCTAAAATTGAGTATTGAGTGAGATGGAAATTCCAATGGAGCTCCCTTATTTTTGGCTTGCGAAAACTGAGAATGGAGAAATCCAAATGGCTTGTAGATGCTTGGAGAAGCTTGAGGATGCTTGCTCTAATTTCCTTAGCTTCAATTGAGTGCGAGTCAATGAAATTCAAGTGAAGCTAGGGGGAGTATATCTCCCCCTAGAAGGATCGGATGATCGAGCATGCTTATGCCATTTTGATCAAATTGATCAGGTTGATTGAGTTTGTTAGGTCATTTGAGGTAGCATGTGATTCAGTTTGGCTAGAGGAGTGGAGTGGTAAAGGTCCCATGTGTTGAAGAGAGTGGAGGCGTGATCCCCATGTGCTTATTTTCAAGTGAGTGGTCAGTTTTGGCCATGGGTTGGGTTTGGCTGACTCAAACTCATTGGGTCATGTACACCACACCCACTAGTGTCCACTTGGTCCACTAAGAGGGTGCCAAGTGGCCATGAAAAGGATATGACCAAATTCCAAGTGAAATTGGCCATAGGTTACCCTTTGACCTAGGGGTAAAATGGTCATTTGGCTTTGATTTCACTTTAGATTGATTTATTTTGTTTGTTTAGTTTTTTGACTCCACTGGGGGAGGTTGATTGGATTTGTTTTATTTGTTTTTTTGACTCCACCGAGCGAGGAGGGTTGAGTTTATTTCAAATTTTAATTTTTGAATTTTGAGATGGACCCTGTTAGTTTGCGATGGAACACACTGAGTAGGGGCCATGGAGGTCTTGGGCTAGCTCAGATTTACCAATCCAAAGGGGTAGTCCACCAAACACATAGTAGGACTAACCAACCAAAGGGATGCCTTTTGGTGTGTAGCAGCCGTACTAGGAAGAAATCATAGTAGACTTACAACCTCCAAAGTAGGGACCAGTTGCTGGGGTGATCCATTGGCAAGGCAACAGATTGAACCCAACCTAGGGTTGAATATTGAGTGAATGCCACTGGGGGGCTTAGATCAACTCAAAGATAGTCAAGATTAATTTTATTTTTTAGTTATTTTGATGGATCTCATCAGTTTGTGATGGATTGCACTGAGTAGGGGCCATGGAGGCCTTAGGCTAGCTCAGGCTTACAAATCCAAAGGAAGTAGTGTATCAACCACATAGTAAGACTATCTAACCAAAGGGTGCCTTTTGATTTGCAATGGTTAAGTTTAAGAAGAAAGTACTGGGACTCACATCTTCCAAAATAATGAACCACTAGGGTGATTGGTTGGCAAGGCAACAAATCGAACTTGACCTAGGGCTGACTATTGAGTGAAAGCCGCTGTGGGACTTAAATCTGCTCAAAGATAGTCAAGATTAATTTTATTTTTTAATTATTTTGATGGATTCCATTGGTTTATGATGGATCATACTCAGAAAGAGCTTATGTCAGACTAGACCTATCTCAGATTTACTGAACCAAAGGGAGTAGCTTCCCTACCGAGGGGAGAACTATCCGACCAAAGGAGTGCCTTTCGGTTTTCAATGTTCAATTCAAGGGAAGAAAGCATGGGGACTCACATCTTCCACTATAAATGACCACTGGGGATGATCGATTGATTTGGGCAACAAATCGAAGTTGACCTAGGGCTACCCATCGATATGCGATAGTCATGCTAGAAAGAATGCGTCGTAGGCTTACATCTTCCAAAGCGGAATGAATGCCAGGGTAACTTATATGTGGCAAAATAAATTGATCCTGATCTAAGGGTGACTATGGAGAGAGTGCCGACCTGAGGACTTATCTCAACTCAGGTAGTCAGGTAATTCCTATAGGGAGTTCTGATGACACTGCCCTAAAGATAGGATGCCTGCTTGGGAAAAGGAGCCCTTTGGGAGCTTGAATTCCTAATCCACAAGCAAATAATTTTGTTTATTTATTTAGTTTGTTTATCATGGATCCTGTTAGTCTATGAGGGATCAAACTGAGAAGGAGCTTATATTATCCTAGGACCTATCTTAGATTTATCAACCAAGGAGAATCTGCATTCTTGAACAAACTCGCATCATGAGGTGGCCTAGGAAGTGGACATTCCAAAAGTAACATACGTAGTGTCTAAATGGGGTTGCAAAGGACATGATCTAAATAGAGTGCTCACAGGGAGAGGGGCTGCTAAGGGCTTGATCTAAAACTATAGAGAAGATAATATGCATAGGTATTTGGTGGCCAACTCAAGGAGAAAGCATGGAGACTCACATCTGCCAAGAGTGATGTATCCACCTGGTAATTCACTGTCAACATAGTAAACATCAACCAACCTAAGGTGCCCGTTGGTTTGCAACAATCAGCTTAGGAAGAAAGTTGAGGGACTCACATTCTCTATATAAACTGATTGTTGGGATAGTATGTCTTCAACTCGACAAGTGTCATCCAATCTAGGGTGACTATTGAGTGAATGCAACTGGGGGACTTATATCAACTCAAATGTAGTCAAGATGAAAGGAGCCTCCAGGGGACTTATCCTAAACCTCAAATATACTCGACCTAGTCAGATCATGATGATTAGCTCAAGAAGAAAGCATAGGGACTCATATCTTCTTAAACAAAATTAACAGAATGTAGCTTACTGGTTGGGCAGTGAAGTCTACGAAACTAACAAGATACTTATTGGTTTACAATGATCAAGTTAGGAAGAAAGCACGAGGATTCACATCTTCCAAAAAAGTGACCACTAGAGTGACATACTAGCGAGGTAGTATGTAAACCTGACCTAGAGCAGCTAATGAGTGAGTGCCATGGGGGGCTTGCTCTCACATCAAAATAGCTTGAGACAAAAGATATGTGTTTATTTTTGTGCTTATGTTAAAGGGAATAGGATGCCTCTTGGGTACTCTCACACCTACCCTAAACACACTTAAGGAATTGGATGAAATGGGAGCCATGGATGGCAACCAGAATTCCCACCAAGAAAGGATGCCGCTTGGGTTCTCTTACACCTAGCTTAGTTATGCTAGTCGAAATGGGATGCCTCTTGAGTTCTCTCACACCTATTCTAGTAGCACCAGGGAATTATGTTTGATTGTGTTTGTGTTGTGAAAGAGGGATAAGATGCCTCTTGGGTTCTCTCACACCTTCCCTAAACACGTCACATCAGATTCACAAGACAAGCAAATAACACTTCAAATGAAGAGAAGATTTTAAAGAATCAGAATGAAATTTTATTCTTTTGATGATAATTATTTTCAAACATATTTTTATGGGTAATATTTCTTCAAATAAAGCCCATTAATTGGAAGCATCGGGTGTTCCCCTTTACAATCAATGAGCTGATAAGATCTTCCTTTGTAGGCCTTCTCTATGACATAGGGGCCTTCCCAAATGGGTTCAAACTTGTCTCCCATCTTTCGATGGGCAACAATTACTCTCTTTAGGACTAACATGAGTTCTCCTACTTGGAAAGACCTAGGGTGGACCAGCTTATTGTGAGCTTGAATCATTTTGGCCTTGTACAACTTGAGGTTCTGGCATGCCCGTAGGCGTTTCTCCTTCAAACCTCTGAGCTCTTCTAGTCAAAACTTTGCATTCAACTCTATAGTGATCTTGCTACCCAATGCTATCCTTAGTGATGAGAGTTAAACTTCTAAAGCTAGAACGACTTCAGACCCATATACTAAGAAAACAGGTAGATTGAGTTGGAGTTCCGTATGTGGTGCGGTAGGCCCACAAGGTTTCAACCAACTGCTCATGACACTGTCACTTATTTTCATCAAGTGTTTTTTTTAATATTTGGATGAGAGTTTTATTGAATGCTTCTGCTAAGCCATTTACTTTTCGGTAGTAGATGGTGGAGTATCTCCAATCTATACCGTATCTTCTGGCGAAGCTATTGATCTTGGTGCTTTTGAATGCAGTACCATTAATGAACATAATGAGGCATCCCGAACCTATATATGATATGGTTCTAAAATCAAGATCATGCGTGTGACCTCTATGTGGGATTGCCTCCACCCACTTGGAAAAGTAGTCGGGCGCTAAGATGAAGATGACCCTTGGAAGAAGGAGGATTGAGGACCCACAATGTGCATCCAACACTTAAATGGCCATGAGGCCAATGTAGGGTGTAGAATGTTGGGTGGTTGATGTAAGACCACATCATGTACCTGACATTGATGACATCTCCTAGCTACATCCATGTAGCCTATAATCATCGAAGGCTAGTTGTATCATAGTCTCTTGATCTTCATCTTCATCTTTAGACTGGATTGATACGCTCCACATAGACCTGAATGTACCTTGGTCACAATCCTATGGGCTTCATGTTTTTCCAAACAGCGTAACCAAATTTGATCGAAGGATCGTTGGTACAAGGTGTCATCGACGAGAGCATATGAGAGAGCTCTCTATTTCACCTAGTGGGCTTGTGACTTTTCTTGAGATAGTTTGTCAGTATTCAAATAGTCTATGAATGGTTGCATGCAATCTAGCTTTTTGTCCTTATAGGCAATGACAACCTCCCCTTCAAGAGAAAGTCTCTCGATGAGTTCATCATGAATAAGGGATAGGACTTGTCTATTTTGGACCCTTTTTGGAATGGACTCATCTTCAGAACATGCCAATTCTTTGGTTACTTTGGCCAAAGCATCTGCTACTGCATTCTCTACTCAGGGAATCTTGTAGATGGTGACTTCAGGGATTTGGGCCAACAGCTTCATAATACACTCATGGTAATGAAGAAGCTTGAGTTTGAGAACCTTGTAGGACTCGATAATCTGGTTGTTGACCAACTGAGAGTCTCCATAGATATTGATGCTCTTGACACACACTGTGATGGTTAACTCCAGACTGGAAATCAAAGCATCATACTTAGCTTCATTGTTGGCACAGGGATTGGAGAGATAGTATGCGAAGCTCATCATATCATAGTCTAGAGTTAAGAGAACTATTCCTACCCCTGCCTTTCATGGAAGAGTAGATCATGGTGCTTATGATTTATGAAAGGAAGCTACACCATCAAAATACATCTCCCATCAACAGTTGTTGACCTCCCCTAAGTTCATGATTTGTTGATCAGGGAGATCATCACTGTGAGAATCAAGAAAGGCGTCTAAGAAATTGTTTGTCCTTTCCATGAGGGGTACGAATATGATATCAAATTATGAGAGAATCATAGAATAACATTCCAAATGTCTTAATGGCATTGGCCATGTCATAAGATACTATAGTGGATTGGTTCTAGAAATCAAGTTCACCTTATGAGAAAGCATATAATGTCATAGCTTTTGGGATGCAAAGATCAAAGCTAGGCAATATTTCTCAATAAGTGGGTAATTTGCTTCAGCAAGGTTCAAAAGATGGCTGTGGTAGTAGAGAACACTCTCCTTCCCTTTGACATTTTCTTGGGCCAACAAAGCTCTGAGGGAGTCATCCAATACAACATTATAGAGGATGAGTGGCCTGCTAGGGATAGGGGCTGCTAGAATTGGTGGCTTCACCAAATACTGTTTAATATCTTCAAAGGCATGCTGACACTTGTCATCCCACTTGAACTTGGCATCCTTTTTGACAAGTGCTGAGAATGGCTTACATCTCCTCGATAGGTTGGAAATAAAGCATCTTTGATATGCCAACGGACCTTGGAAAGATCTTAGTTGAGTTAAAATTTTAGGAGGTGGCATTTCTAAGATAGCTTTGATCTTTTCTGGATCTATTTCTATTCCTCAGTGTCAGATAACAAAACTAAGGAACTTCCCTGAAGCTACTCTGAATGCACACTTCAGTGGGTTCATTTTGAGATTGTATTGTCATAACCATTTGAAAACTACTCTCAAATCAAAGAGGTGGTCTTCCTTTTCTTTGCTTTTGTCTACTAAATCATCAATATAACACTTAACCTGATGATGGATGAGTTCATTGAAGAACTTAGTCATGGCCCATAGGTATGTAACACCAGCATTTTAAAGGCCAAAATGCATGACCTTATACCAATAGATTTCGATCAGGGTTCAAAAAGTAGTGTTTATTTCATCCTCGGGGGCCATCTTGATTTGGTTGTAGCCAGATGACCCATCCATGAAGAAGAATAATGCATAAAATGAGGTGATGTACACCATTAGTTTTGGTATAGGAAGAGGAAAGTCATCCTTAGAACATGCCTTATTTAAGTCCCTAAAATTGATGCATATGCAAATTTGGCTATTCTTCTTCTTAACTAGGATGGCACTGGTTAACCAGGTAGGGTATTTTCCATCGATGATGAAATTAACATTGATCAATTTTTTGACTTTAGAAATGACCTGTTGTTTGATTTCTAATTGCATACATCTAAGAGCTTACTTGATAGGGTTAGCATTAGGATCTATTACTAGTTTGTGGACTACTACGTCAGGAGATAATCCAGGCATTTCTTCATAGCTCCATGCAAAGTTGTTTTTAAACACAGTAGCCTAACTAAGTCGTTGGTTTATTCTTCATTCAATAATGAACTGATGTATGTCGGACGTGGATTTTCTTCCATCCTAAAGTTGATTTCCTTAAGTTTGTCAATTATTCAGTGGATCTCCTTTTCAAATTCTGGCAGTGCATCTTTGATTTAGAGATCATCTAGATCATCAAAAGTTTCTAAACACCTATCCTCATAAGAGTTAGTGTTGTGTGATAAGAGCCTATTAGACTCCAGATGGTTGGTGACAACTAAGCAGTAATCGTCATCATCGACTGGACCCACTGTACCGAATCCTAGTCTTAATCTTGATTGTGCATCTCTGCCTCTGTTGTTCCATAGCTTTTCGAAGTACTCTGACCTTTGCTTAGACCATGAATAAGGAATCAAACCCTTCTTTGCAAGATTAAGATCATAAGGTGAGTACCAATCAAAAGGCAATTCCATTAATTCTTTATTTGCAATATCCTCAAGTCTTATATTAGGTTCTGGACTTGAGGATGAAGATCCCAAAAATAATCTCTTTGGTTTGACATATCTAGAAGGCTGAGGGACTTCCTTAACTACTAAACCTTCAACTTTTTGAGATGAAAGTGAGGTTAGAGCTAAGGTTCCTAACTGCTGCCTGATAATTTCACATACATTTGATTCAAATACTGTCATGCTTTATCTGTAGGCCTAGTCTTTGTCACTATCTAGCTCGAGTGTCACCTAATGAAACCCACTGAGAGGGGTTGACTGGTATACTAATCACATTAGACTCATCTTCTGAGCTGAATTCTAAGTCTATGTGAATAGTAGGGGTACTCCTATGAATTGGGACATAACCTCTGTTAGCTGATGGACAACCAGGGGGTCTTCTACCTCTAGGACTGTCTCTATGTCTACCTTTGCCTCTTCCTGGTGGAGGTTGAGTCATCCTACCCATATGTCCATATTATGGAATAAACTATGGGTGGAATTTGATATGCGACTTTACTTCTTCTTCAATTTCCTTTTCTTGTTCACTTGGAATTTCATTTTTCTTTTCTTTTTCTTTTTCTTTTTCTTTTTCTTCTTTTTCTTTTCTTTTGCATTTGAATTTTGCCTAAGTTTATGAGAAAAAGTGTTTTAAGTAGATAGTAGGTCACATCCTTATATATCTCAACCTCTTCGACTGAAAATGGATTTTCATCTCCTTTGACACAATACTCAATCCCATCCTTCCTGAACTTGATGCACTAGTGGAGAGGATAAAATAATCTTATTCTAATGTATACAAGGCCTACTGGTGAATGAAGTATTCAAATCAATGATATAAAACTTAGCTTCAGTCTTCCAGTCACCTATCTCCAAAGGTAACACTATGGAACCTAAAGCCCTCTCGCCTTGTTCATTAAATCCTCTCAACTTCATCCGATCTCCTTGGAGTGTGGAGATGTCGATCCTCAAATAGACAAGGGTCTTTAAACTCATAATATTCATCGAGCACTAGATCGACAAGAACTCTAACAAGTCTGAATTTGCCCATGTCCACTGTAATGTAGAGGGGACGGTTGTGCTCCATGTCCCCCAGAAGAAGGTCTTCATATGTGAAAGTAATTCCCTGAGCTTCTTTGAAATAATGTGCATCCTCTCCAATAGCAGACAACTGAGCTAAACATATCTCTGGATCAAGGAGAGCCTTGATTAGTGATTCCCTCATCTCTTTAGATAAGATAAGGGCATCATATATGCTTAGCTTAGATACCAATTTTCTTAGGTGAGAGAGGATATTATAGTCCACCTTGGGCTGATCCTCTACAAACATATCCAAAGGTGGATCATCTGGGGATTCTCGATCATGCCTCATGAGGTAGAACCTTGCCACTACGGAGGTTGACTTCAGTGATCTCTTATGGCAGGTTAATGGAAGATTCTACTTGCTCGTCAGACTTACCTACAGTTTCTCCTATGGGACCCTTGGAATTGGATGACTCAAAGTCTATCTCAAGAGGTGAATCTTTAGTCTAGAGAAGGAAGGTCCAACTCTGAATCTGAAAGAGGAAGATTAGAGTTGTTATAATTATTTTTTAGACTTGAAGAGTTTTCATTAGGAGTAGATTTAGACAACCCATCAAAAGTGACACAGATATAATTCAAGCTAGCTTTATTCTTGATTTCTTGGATTTTGAAGGAGGTACATAGTAGAAATCAAGTAAAGTAAGTGGGGTGAGAGATTTGATGCCCTCATTCATCGATACAAGATGTCTTATAGAAGAAAAGCTAGCTGAAGTAGAGGTAGTCGTTAATGTAGTAGTTGATCAAGGCTGAGGTTGGTGGTTGCACTACTTGGATATCCGGGCATGGCAGCCGCTATCAGCCTCTTCCCTGAGTTGACTCTGGTAACTTGCAAACCTTCCTTGATGTTGGAGGTTTGAGCTGTCTTAGGCACCTACAAGGAAAGTTTCTTGATTTTGGAAATAAGCTTCTTAGAGGTATGAGATAAGGAGATATCCCAGCCTTCTTTGATTTTGGAAGGATCACAAGTATCTCCAAGGATTACTCTAATGGAACGGGATAGTTGTTCCACAATGTATTCCTTCAGAATAACTATAGCATCAGTCTTGAAGCTATGCTCAAGGCAGCTGTTGAATGTAAAGCAATCTTCCAAAACATGATCTAACATGTGGTGGTAGGGGAAAAAGTTAGGATCATTGCTTTTGCCCACTTCCTTTGGCCTTCTAGGTTCTGGTAAATAAAAAATGCTTCTTTAAGAGATTCTTAAAGATCTTCCTGATTACCTCCCTCTTAAATGAATATGACTTGTTAAGTTTATCCAAAAGAGTAGGTGGACTATAATTGCCTAGCGATGGGTATGTGTACTGCTGCTGCAGATGATGTGGCTGAGGAGGAGGCAGTGCAGGCCATGGAGGTTGCTGTGGCGATCGGTAGGATTGCCTCAGTGGTGGTAGAGTAGGTGGAAGTGATGGCTGTGGAGCATGAGGCCTCTCAAACTGCTCTCTGGCCGGTTATTTCCCCTTGTCTACTGCTATCACTACCCATGACTTCTTTCATAAGCTTTTTGTGGCTTCTGCTTTGTTAATTGGTCCAAAAAAGGCAAATGTTTGGCTTCTCCTTGTAAGCTAGCCACCTTGTTGATTAACTTCTCAAATATTTTGATGGTGAAACTTTTGAGCATGAAGGCAACCAGACCATGGATATTCTTAAGCAAAATTTTGATGACATGCTATTTAGGTAGCTGTGGTTCACATTTCATACTCAAATTATGTCATCTAAGAATGTAATCAGTGAGAGACTTAGCATGGTGTTGTTGAGCCACAATGCGATTGCCTACAGTCACCCTTTGCTGAGCTCCAGCAAACCTTTTAATAAAGAGTTGCTCCAACTCAATAAATATCTTCACTGAACTGTTGGGAAGTTCAGTGTACCAATCGAAGGCTATGCCTACTAAGCTACTAATAAAGAGACGAAAGAGTAAAATATCACTGCCACTAGTGTTGCAACAACTGGCTCTGAAGTGCGCAATATGCTGTCTCGGGTTCCCACTGCCATCAAAGCTTTTGAAAAAAGGTGGCATGAAATTTTTAGGATATTGGATGACATCAAATTTCTCCTAGTAGGGTTGACCCTTTGGAACTAATGATCCTCCTCGGGCTTGAGCCAATGCTTCTCTCACTTGCTGCTCAACCATGGTTTTGATATCTTTTTTTTTTATATGGAGGTACTATCCACTACCTTTCTATATAGGCTAGTACTGCCCTACTCCATTGGAGGTAAAGTCTTGGATGGATCTAAGACATGCACCAACTATGGCTGACTAGTCTCAGCTATAGTAGGATGAATTGCCGGTGCTTGGTTCTGAAGTGCTAAAATAGCTACTAGCAAATCCTCAAGTTGCTTCCCCATCCTGTCTATTTGTTCATCCTTTTACTTT
Organism: Cymbidium sinense; assembly: GCA_021442155.1. Lineage (NCBI taxonomy): Eukaryota > Viridiplantae > Streptophyta > Magnoliopsida > Asparagales > Orchidaceae > Cymbidium > Cymbidium sinense. The sequence continues at coordinate 52,643,879 of CM038228.1, read as the reverse complement.
AATTGCTGACGGAGGTGTTGGGTCGAGTAGGTTGTTTTATGCTCGTTGCAACACCTTCCATACCATGCTGATCACAGCGGAGGGAACCCCTGGTATCTACCATGTGTACCCCCACTAAATACTCTAACATACCATCCTCATTCGGATCAAAACTAACCTTTTTATTCTCTAAATCAGACTAGGCATATCCTAAGATTTTCTTCTTCTCCACTAGATACTGAGCTATGATATCATCTAGGGATTGATCCAACTGAATATGCATGAAAGATCAGGTTTGACCGGTAATGGGATCACTGTCATGAACATATAGACACCTAACCTCTGAAGCTATTGGAGAGCTGATCTTGTGAGGAAAATGCTCACCAGAGGAAAGATTCTCCTAACTGCTACTGGATCTAGGCGGAGTGGTACTCCTAAAAGGATCTATGACCATAGGGGTGACTGAACTGTCTCCTCCTCCCTCAACTATTACAGTGGTAGTGGGTGACAGGATGACTATGATACTCTAAGGTTGCCATTCTTTCCTCCGCACAACTGGGGCAGAAGGTTGAGTAGGAGAGCTCGGCCTTGCCATAGTAGGTGGCATAGATGGAACGAGATCTCTTGGTCATGGTTGGATCACTAAAGGGGTTCTCTTAACCCCCGATGTGGCCTTCATGGCCTTTGTTGGAACAGTAGATGCTAGAACATGTACAGGAGATGACGGGAGTGGGGAAGAGCGGTGTGGTTGAGGAACCACTGACTCTCTCAGGATAGGAGCTCCTCTCCAATGATGTGTAGTCCTCGTGAGTAAGATAATGTTAGTGTGATCAATGTGAGAAGTGCATCGATCTGGAAAAACCACAAGTAGGAGGCCGTTGACTATCAGTTGTATCTCCGGTGCTCCCGACTAGTAACATGAACTAATGTACGTGCCTCTCTAGCCCTCTCTTGCCTAATTTGCCTACCAACACTGCTGGGAATGGCATAACACAAATCAAACGAGCCCTGACTACGTCATAGGCTCCACCTACGGCGAAAACCGACAAAGGCCGTATGACCTCCTCCTCTCACTAACAGGTGCTTGAAATTGAGCTGCTGGTAGAGATGAAGCAAAATTCCTCCTAGCATCCTTTTTATCAGATCCATAGAGAGGGTGAAACTGGTTTTCTATAACCAGTGGGGAAACCATCCTAGGAAACTCCTCAATAATAGACTAAGTAGCTGCCTCCAACTCCCTAGCAATGCGAGTGTGATACAGCTTGATCATGCAGTTCTTGTTTCTGCACTGGGTCCTGGTAGGTCGAGCAGTGTAGGAACTAGACTCATCCTTGAAGGCAAAGGAGACAATCCCTAGAATCAAGGGAGCCTACCTCTTGGAAGGTGTTAAGGAGTGGGTGCTAGCCCTAGGGGCAAAGAAGGGGAACTACGCACTAGTGCGCCACCGCTACTACTATGAGGAACGCCACAACCTTCTTTTAGCAGGGAATATCGAATCGATGACATGTCAACCCGATGATGGCTTACCATCACTATGCTTATCGACAATCGTGAGGGTGGTCCCCTCACATGTAATCCGAGCCCCCTCAAAGCCTCGACCAAAGTGGATGAGGTGGGCATAGTCAGAGCATGGGAGGTTGTCCTGATCCAAGGCCAAATCCATCCCATGAGGAAAAGTGAAGACATATTTCTATGTTGCCATTGGAAACTAAGCTAATTGAACTGAAACTGAAACTGAAATTGACTGAAGCTGAATAAAAGTTTGCAATGTTGAAAAACAAACTTGAATTAGATATCTATTTTGTTGATTTTTTGAATTTGAATTTAGAATTTGAACCCACACTCAACAACTTGAAAGTGTTAAGTGGGGCTCAAATGAATTTAGAAGAGAGATTTTGGAATTGATTGGAAAAGGAATTTTTGCATGTAGAATCCATTTCCAACAAATTTGAGTATGTTGAAAAATGGGTTCATAAATTTTTGGAGTTTGATGCTTCCATAGGTTCATATTTGATTAGATTTTTGAGTTTGATGACCCTTCATTTAATAAATTTGTGCATGTTAAAGTAAATGGTCAATTGATTTGATTGATTTGTGTTTTTTGGAATTTTACTTACTTAGCAAATTTAAGTATGTTAGGTGAGGTGTTTGAAATACGTATTGCTAAAGTCCAAGTGCGTTTGGATCATGATTTTGAAAAGTGGATCTTCACTTAGAAAATTTGAGTATGCTAAATGAAAGATCCAAATGTGTTTCATGTTTTTGTGATTTTGAAAAGGGGACGTCTTAGTAAATTTAGGTATGCTAAGGGAATCCAAATGTGTTTTGATTTTTAAAAGTGGATCTTCACTTAGCAAATTTGAGCATGTTAAATGAAAGATCCAAATGTGTTTCATGTTTGTGAGTTTGATTTTAAGAGGTGGATCTTCACTTAGCAAATTTGGGTATGCTAAATGAAAGATCCAAATATTATTTTGAATTTTTTGAAAAGATGGTTATTAGTTTTGTTTTGAAAATGAAATCTTCATTCAATAAATTGAATGAGGATGTTCATTTGTGCTTTGAAAAAAACATGACTTCGAATTTTATTTTCAAAATGAAATCTTCATCAAAATAAATTGAGTGAAGATGTTCATTTGTGTTTTTGACTAATATGATTGTTGGATTTTATTTTTGAAAAGTGAAGTCCTCATTCAATAAATTGAATGAGGAAGTTCACTTGTGCTTTTTGAAAAGGATGATTATGGATTTTATTTTGAAAATGAAATCTTCATCAAAGTGAATTGAGTGAAGATGCTCACTTGTATTTTTGGAAAATAAAATTGTTAATTTTTGTTTTTGAAATGTGAAATCCTCATTCAATAAATTGAATGAGGAAGTTCACTTGTGCTTTTTGAAAAGGATGATTATGGGTTTTATCTTTGAAAATGAAATATTCATCAAAGTGAATTGAGTGAAGATGGTCACTTGTATTTTTAAAAAATATGATTGTTGATTTTTATTTTTGAAAGGTGAAATCCTCATTCAATAAATTGAATGAGGAAGTTCACATGTGCTTTTTGAAAAGGATGATTATGGATTTTATTTTTAAAAATGAAATCTTTATCAAAGTGAATTGAGTGAAGATGTTCACTTATATCTTTGAAAAGTATGATTGTTGATTTTTATTTTTGAAAGGATCTAACATATAACGATCATGAAGATTGTTAGATGAGGGTGATTTAGCAAAATTTGTGTGCAAACATTTTATTATGTGCCGTTTGAAAAAGTGATCTTTGGAGATTGATATTTTTATAAAGGATTTATTTCTCTTTATTTTTGAAATGAACCTTTCCTCACCATAGAAATGGTAAGAAGGAAGTCTTTAGTTATTTCTTTTCATTAAATATTTATTTCCACCTATTGGGAAACCTAATAGGAGTTTTAAGACCTACACGGAGTGAGGTCCTAAAACCTAAAAGATGTTGGCTAGCTTAGCTTAAGGATGTGTTGATCTCATTTTTAGGATGAGCTCTCAACCCCTCCATCTTAGACATAGGACTTCTCTTAGACTTTAATAGTTCCTTAGTCTTAAGACACATCTAGTGATTAGGTGGACACTCAACCTAACCCTAGAGTCTTAGAAGAGTTAGCCATAGAAATATGTTATGCCTTATGGGTGTTAGAAGATTTTCCTACCCTATAGCTTGAACCAAATCCTCACTTCCTTCTTCTAAGTCAAAACTCAAACTCTTATCAACTCCAACTCTAACTCAAACATTGAATCAATTCAATGGATTTTCTCAAATCATGAATCAATTCTAAATAATTGAAAGCTATGATTGAAGCCCATGATTGGATTCCAAATTCCAAAATATTTCTTAAGTCCTTTGATTCCCTCTCATGGACTTACCCTAAATCAAATCTAAATCAATTCAAATTCAAGAGATTTTCTTATAACTCATTTATATTCTCATTTATATTCACAAATATAAATGAAATATAAATTTGAATATTCAAAACTAAACTCAAAAATCAAATCCAAATTCAATCAAAATTCAACCTAAGTCTTTCAAGTCAAATTTTTGAACTTGGCCAAATCAATTTCAAATCAAGCCAAACCCTTATTTTTTCTTCATGATTCAATCAATCCTTCAATCATGAATCCAAATATAAATATAAACTTCAATAATCAAACCAAAGCTCAATTAAAAAATTCAAACACAAATCAAACTCATGTTCACCCTTTTGAACTTGAAATTGTCAAATGAATCAAAACTCATTTGACTTCAAATCTATTGCAAATAGATTTATATTTCAATCATAAGTCCATATGTGAGTTCAATCAAACTCAAATCAAGCTTTGACCAAGCCATTTGACCTAATTAGGCTCAGTTGACCCAAAGTGAACTAAAGTACCCTTTTGAGCTAAATTTTAATCCTACCCAAATTGGATTGAACTAAGCCAACCTAAGCCTCATATTATGAGCAACCATCATCATGAGATGATTAATCACTCAAATTGGGTCAAACCAAGTCAAACTTAAGGGGTGACCAAGTCAGCATTTGACCAAAATGAAATCTAAACTAGTCAAAATCTATTATAGGCCAAATTGATTGAAACCATTGATCAAAACTCATTCATGATCAATATTTGAACTTGACCAAGTCATCATTTGAGCCTAACCTAGCCCAATTGGCCACTTGACCCAAGTTGACCCAACTTGACCTAAAAAGTCAAAATGTGTCAAAACTTGATCTAAGCCAAATTGATTGAAACCAATGGGTCAAGTTCATTCCAAATCACTTGTTGAACTTGACCAAAGCAATTGGCCTATACTAACCTAGCCCAATTGACCTTGAACCCAACTTGACCTAAAGGTCAAATTGAGCCAAATCAAATATAAACCAAATTGATTGGAAACAAAGATACCAATCCATTTCAAATGATCAACCAAACATAAACCATGACCAAATAGGTCAAATGGGTCAAATTAGTCAACTTGACCCATTTGACCTAAATGAATTCAAATGAACCAAATCCAAATATAAATCATATTGAACCAAACCAATGATGCCAAAATATTTCAAATGGTCATATGAACCCTTGGTTTGACCCAATTTGACCAATTGGTCAACTTGACCCAAGTTGACCCATTTTGACCTAAATGGGTCAACATGAGCCAAATCATATCAAACCAACTCCAAATTCAATGAAACTTGGCCTAACCCATTTTTCAATCATATTAAACATATTCAAACTAAAATCAAGGTCAAATGACCATTTTACCTCTAGGCCATAGGGTAACCTAAAATCAAAATCACTTGGAATTTGGTCAATTCCTTTTCATGGACACTTGGCATCCTCTTAGTGGACCAAATGGTCACTAATGGACATGGTGCACATGACCCATTGGGTTTGGGTCAGCCAAAGGTTAAAATCACCACCCGCATAGGAATCCCTCCTCCACTTTTAAGCACATGGGACCTTCCTACTCACTCACAGCCGACCAATGTAAGTTAACCCTAACAACCCATTGTATAAGGTGTTTGGATCAAAAAGGAAGCTCATGTGATTCCTTAGGGGAGATATACTCCCCTAATTTCACTTGAATTCTTTCTCCCTATATTTGATTGAAGCATAGGAACTAGTGATTCCAAGCTCTCATTCCATTTTCCCATTTCTCGATTTCTTATTGAAAATAATGAGGAGAAAATCCAACTTATTCTCTCAATATCAAGCAATTCCTCTTTATCTTGAGGACTCAATGTCAAACCTTTTCCAAGTTCTTAAGGCAAGGGAGGTGGTACTTTGATCAAGACCGAGCCCAATTGAAGGAGTGCTTAGTCCATAGGAAGATCCACTCAACCAAACCACCTCAAATCTTCAACAGGCTTGTCTCCACTAGCTACCTCAACTTGAGCACAGTGATAGCCTCCTGAGGTATGCCATTAAGCTTAAATTAGCCATGGTGTGGTCCTTTTGTGAAAAATTCTCACCTGAGAATTTGACATTGGATGTATCTCCCTTTACTCTTAGATGATGTGGGTGTTTGATCAGGCTTCGAACTCGATCTTGCCATGGAAGGTGGATGACTCCCCTTTCCCGGAGGAGAGGGATGGATCATGGGCCATCCATCCAGCATTTTGGATGGGCGACCATGATCAGACATAGGATATTTGATTTAATCCTTAATAATGCGGGTTAATCTCACCATCGATCCTTGATCGAGCGGATGGAGAAAGCGTGCATAGCACCGTCGCGATGTACATGATGTGACAACTTAAGTAACCTCTTATTCACCATGTGGCACGCAGCCTCGATTCAATGTCGATGGGATTAATCACATAATTAGGGGATTAAGTATATAATAAGCTTGGAAACTTTAAATATTCATAACTAATTGTAGAAAAATAAAAAACTTACAAAATAAAAAGCATTGGAAAGATAATTTAAAGAGAATATTCTAAGATTAATTTCAATTGGTTTTGAATAGTGATGTTTTCTGAATTAGTGTTTTATTGGGAATCTAATTACATTAATTACTCCCTAATTATTCCAATGATTAATTCCAAACTTCCTAGAGTTGATTAATGGGATGACCTCTACCTCCCATGATTTTCTTGAAATTTATTAACAATTTAATTAGGATAATTGCTTGGTTCATTCCTAATTACTCTCTTAGTCCATTAAATAATTAATTAACCTTTTAAATAGTGATAAATCTATTAAATAATTTTGCTAAGATTGAATTGGACTTAGGGAATGAGATTGAGTTCTTTCCCATATCTTTTCCCTTAAGTTTATTTCATTTGGATAAAACCTAATTAAGTGCAAATTAATTAAATAATTTAATCATAATTAAAATGGCTTAATTAATCAATTTTAAAATAAAAAAATATTCCAGAACTTAACAAATTCATCTTGGGGTGCTTAGGCTTAAGTAGCTTAAAATCAAATCCAACCCACATGTGTGGGAAGGGTTATGAAAGTACTTAAATTAAACTTTTAATTTAATTAATCACTAATTATGAGCCAATTGCATTAGGCCCTTTCTTTCCTAGGTGCATTGATTTAAATTCCTTTGTGTGGTTTTATGTCATATCATTGGCTCATAATTATGTGATTAAATATGTTAAAATGGTGTAGGTAAGGTAATTAACACACTTAATTCACACCTTAACCTAACAAGAAAAATTGATCTAATCACCTAAAAATTGAACTTAAATAACTCACACATGAGAATGGGAATGGGATCAACAAACTCATCTCACATTTCTCAAATTAAATCAAACTCAAACAAAATTTCTCTCTTTAAAATAAATTTGATTTACTTTAAATAATCTTATTCATAGGATTATCTTTAGGAATTAATTAGGGGTGAATACATTGCTTTCATCACTTTATTTCTTTCCTAGCATGCTAAATGTGTATGTCATATGAAAATCATGCATTCATGCTTTTGAAAATCAAATTAAAATGAAATGTTTCTTTATGTCAAATTGCATGTTTTGGCTAAAGTAAGAATATGAATGAATTATCACTATTAAATCAAAATTATTTTCAAAATTTATAAATCAAACATCAAAACTGAAAGGTATGCTACTTATAATTATTTATAAGCTTGCATGTGAGAAATATAAGATATGTATTATGTGGCTGATTCTCCTCTCTTTTCTTAGCATAGTTTTGAATAGGATTTGGCAAAGTGTATAGTTCATTTGAAAAGAACATAACACTTGCTTAAATCCATTCTATTCATTCTATGTCATGACTTGAAGGACTTCACATCACACATATAAATTAAACAACCAAACAAATCAAAAAATAAACTTTTGCATCTTTCTTTTTCTTTTGTACATGCATTTGTATTTAAGAAAAGTGGTATATTAGTCTAGACAAACAGGGTTGCGGCTTTAAGTATTAAAGGTCTTGTACTTACACCACGTGCTAACAATATTCATACTCACTTATGCCTTTCATACATACACATGTGCATATGAAAAAGGATAAAGAATCTTTTCTACTTAATGAAAATCATGCATCATAAAGCATCCAATTTTCTTAAGTAATACATTAGCATTATCATTAATGTGCTAAACATTCTCATTTATATATAGATATGCTTAGGATTCATCCATATTCATGTTATATATGTTGGGAAATAAAGTGATGTGTGTTTTGTGATATTAATTTCACTTTACTTAATCTTAAAATGCCTTTCTTTTGAATAGGTTTGTTTAGAGTTATTATAAACTTAGGATTAATTATAAGAAAACATTCACTAAATAAAATCAAACATGAATACTTTAGAAATTACTTAAGGTAGGGAAGGAAAGAAGTTCTCTTTTCTTTCCTCTCTTTACAACAGTAATTAATTGTAGGTTCATTCAAACTAAACAAATCACCAAATAAAAATCAACTAAATCAATTAAACAACTTGAATAAAACCACCCATCTAAGTTAAACATTTTTTATACTTAGAAAATTTAAACCTTGAAGCCATACCACACAAACCTTAAATGACACACACATTAGACTAAGTCACCATTTCTAGCTTTAGGTTAGGGCGGTGCATGGTTTGATGGTTTGCTTTTATTTTGTGATATAATGTTTTAGTCTGGATGTTAGGTTGTATGTGCATAGACTGAATGGTAGGATGATTTAGTCTAATCACTATCTAGGATTGTGCTTAAGGGGAAGGTAATAAATAAAATATAAATGCTTTTCTTGTGTATGCTTTAGCATAATCAATAGGCGGTGGACTTGGTTACATGTGTGGGGTGTTAAGTCCAATATACATGCTTGGGATTTGTATGGTTTATTTAGCTAATCTCTATTTTACAGGTGTTAGTTAGATTTACTTTTCCTTTTCATGTAATTTTGCAATTAGGATTTTGAATGATTGTTATGGGGGATTAGGATGAGCATTGATTATAAGACTATATCTTATGTACCATGTAAAGCCTTTGGAGTATCCATTCAACCATCAAAAGGAATCAAGAAGAAAGAAGAAGAAGAAAGAAAAGAAGAAAGAATGAAGACCCCATAACATGAATTCTTACTTATAATTAATTCATTTGTAATATAGGTTGTATAATGAGCTTGGCTACCCAATTTATTTTGGGTTTGTGTGGTGGGCGACCACAAATGGCCTTTTATTCTTTTGCCCTAGTTTTATAAATTGATTGATGTTTGTTTAGCTTGCGCATTAAGATGACATCTTTTCCTAGTTTCTTCCTTGCTTTGATGTATGGCCTGGATGTCGATTAGACTCTTAGAGAAAAATAAATCTTCTACCCAATTAAATAACTCAAAATTTAAAATAAATAACTCATAACCTCACCTAAAGCTTAGGCTAAAAATCAAGATAAAAGAATTAGTAACTCCTTAGCTGGATGAGTATTACTTTTCTCACATATGCATAAAAGTATTATTTCACTCTTGATTTGGAGGCTTCCACCTTTGCAGAGAACTTGGCTTGACCTTTGAGCCATGGTGGAAACACCTCCCATCTTGGTTTTGGCCCATAATCTCTAATTTCTCATGCATTAGGCATATGAATCCTATATCAAATCAAATGATTATCCTAAATAAAACATAAAAATTTTGCATTAGATTTAAGTCATTGAATCATGCCCTACATGATCTAGTCTCTTAGAGTGTGTTTAAGGACTTAGTCTCTAAATAAATAACAACTTGCTATCTTGCATAAACATATGACTTTTGCCTACATGAATTTAAAATTGTAGGAGGAGTTAGTTGGCGCCACAGGTTGTAAGTCCCATCATGTGATTTATCCTCTCTATTATTAGGTGAACCAAATACCCATTTTGCTTAGATTTAGGTCATGCTTTTTGGCCCTCCAAAAGCTCCCTAGATTTAGGTTAGAGGTTGCTACTTCCCTTTGTGGGTATGAGCATAAATCCATCTTAGGCATTTTTGACCTTGCATCATGGAATTATAAATAAGCATTTTAATAAAAATTCAACTCAAACACATTAATTCAATTTCAAAAATGTAAAGCTCACCCATAGGGTAATCTGGGGTGCTTACTAGGCTTCCTAGTATCTTAAGCATGCCCTACTTATTTTCATTTGGCTTCGATAAGAACTCCCTCCTCTTGATCGATCCCACTTGACTTTCTAAATATAAACCAATCGATTGATAGTCCTATCTTTCAAAATCTTTGGAGATAATGACCATTTACCTTAATGAGTATTCTAAGAATCCGTTCCTTATGATGTAATTAACTATGGGGATTGCCTGTAGAACTTAACCCATTTAAAATAAACCTTTACTTTTCATGTAAAGTAGGGAAGAATCTCTGTACATTTCAAAATATAATCCTTAGGAGTCCTTATTGAGGTGATTAGGTCCATTGTAGGGGTGACTTCTATCTTTGAGATACACCTTTCTCATGTGTACCCCTAATAAGAACATCTGTGGATCTCCTAAAAGGCATATATTTCTATTTTTATTTATCCTCTTCAAAAGAATAGATGATAGCAGAAATATAATTCACCATAGATTTTTTTGATAACTCTGTTGGGGATGGTTCCTCTCTCCATCTTTAGTAAATGATAGTTATCTCCAAGTATCGATAATGGGTTTATACTTTTGTGTGAATCCAAGACTATCTTTCTTTCAATTGACAGCTTATTTCATCCTTAAGTTAAGCTAGCTAACATCATTAGGTTTTAGGATCTCACGTAGTGTTGGTCTTAAAACCCCCATTGGGTGAAAATAAAAATCAAATAAAACAAAATAATCAAAGACTTCCTCCTTACCATTTTTATGGTAAGGAAAAGTTCATTCTAAAAATAAAGATAAAAATGAATCCTTCATAAAAGTCTTGCTTTTTAAAAGCACTTTTTCAAAATACACTTAATAAAATATTTGCACTACATCTAACAATTTTTCATAATTATTACATCATTTAAAAATAAAACCAACACTCATATTTTCTAAAACACAAATGAACTTCTTCACTCAATTCATTTTGATGAAGACTTCATTTCAAAAATAAAATTTCAACAATCATGTTTTCAAAAGCATAAAATTTGAAGATGGGCCTTTCCATTCAATACATCCAAATGTGTTGGATGGATGCTACATCTTTAAGCAAAATCACAACTTTGAAATTCCACTCAACACATTCCATATGTGTTAAATTGGAATTTGTACCCTTTCAAAAAGCACATATGAAACCTCTCCATTCAATATACCCAAACCTATTGAATGAAAATTTTCATTTCCAATCAAAATCAAAAAATAAACTTTGAAAAAGAATATATGAACATCTCCTTTCAATATGCCCAAATTTATTGAATGAAGATTTCATTTCCAAATAAAATGACATTATTTTGAAATACCACCTAACATATTCCATATATGATTAGGTTTGAATTTACTCTTTCAAAAAGCAATAATCAAACATGAAAATACATCTTTGAAAATAAAACATAATTGATTTCCATCTTACATACCCAAAATTGTTAAGTGGAAATCCCTCTTTTCAAAATCAACAAAAACACAAAATTTCAAAACACATTGGAACTTCATTCTAGCATACCACATTGGCCAAAGTGAAGGCTCCATTTTCAAAAAAAAAAAGAAACACTTTTGGAACTTCATTCTTTAGCATATCATATTTGCTAAAGTGAAGTCTCCATTTTGAAAAAAAAAAAAAAAAAAAAAAAAACACAAAAATTTGAAACACATTTTTGGAATTTCATTTAGCATACCCAAAGTTAAGTGAAAGCTCCATTTCATGAAATTCAAAACATATTGGAACTTCATTTTGGAATACCACATTTGCTAAAGTGAAGTCTTCATTTTTCAAAACAAAAGACACACTTTTGGAACTTCATTTTTCCATACCATATTTGTTAAAGTGAAGTATCCATTTTTTAAAACAAAATTCAAAACAAAATTTGAAACACACTTTTGGAGCTTCATTTTAGAATACCACATTTGCTAAACTGAAGTCTCCATCTTCAAAATAAAATCCAAAATAAAAGAAACACATTAGGATTTCCTTAGTATACCCAAATTTTCTAAGGATCCTATTTTTCAAAATCAAAATCTCTAAAAAATAAAGGAAACACATTAGGATTTTCCTAGCATACTTAAATTTGCTAAGAATCCTATTTTCAAAAATTTTCAAAAATAAAATGCACTTGGATTCCTAATTTAGCATACCCAAATTTGCTAAATGAGAATTCCATTAAAATTACAAATGATTTACAAAATAAAGCAAACAAAGAAAAAGAAGAATTTATTTTCAAACACCCCACTTAGCATATCCAAATTTGCTAAGTGAATAGATTCCAAAAATCTCAAATCAAAATTAATTGACCCTTTACTTTAATATACCCAAATTTGTTAAATAAAGGGTCCTCAAAAATCAAAAATCAAAATTCAAATATGAACTTATGGAAGTATCTTTTCAAAAAATATTTGAACACATTTTCAACATATCCAAATTTGTTGAAAGTGGATTCTATAATCAAAAATTCCTTTTTCTTATCAAATATCAAAATCTCTTCTAGAATCCATCTGAACCCGACTTAACACTTTCAAGATGTTGAGTATGGGTTCAAATTCTAAATTCAAAATCAATAAAAGCAGAATCAAGTTTATTTTCAACATTAGACTGATTCGGTCTTTTTTAGTCTCGGTTTAGTGATTTGATTCAATGGTAGAGTATGTGTTCATATTTCCCCATGGGATGGATTTTGGATCAGCCTACCACCTCGACTTACCCACCATGCACTTTGGACAATGTTTTGAGGGGGCCCAAATTACATGTGAGGACATCCCTCACAGTAGGAGCATAATGGTAGGCAGTCATTAGTTGACATCTTTGTCGGATTCCCTCATGAAGAGGAAGGCATGGTGGTTCCCCTAGTTGGCCGTGATTAGTGCTTGTGCCCATGGTTCCCCATGTTACCCCTTAGGGCTAGCACCCACTCCACCCAAGGGAAAGGCTCCCACCCGGGATTGTCTCCTCTACTTTTGAGGTTGGGTCTAGCTCTTACCACTCTTCCAGAAGGGAAATAAGAACCACATGATAAGCCCACACTAGCATTGCTAGAGATGGAAGTACATAGTCTTGAGGAGTTGCCCATGTTGGTTTCCCATTAGTTACACAAACTAGTTCCATCCTCTCTGAGAAGAGGATGTGAGGATTCTTCACCTCCACCCATTTAGTTCACACTAATCGGTGAGAGGAGGAGATCGTCACCTCGATATTTCTGTGAGTAGTAGCCTCTGATGATCAGTCAATTTGATTTGAGATCCATTATCTCTCTCAGTGTGGGGAAGCATATTAGACAGGAGAGGACTAGGGAGGCCCATACCTCAGTTCATATCACTGGAGAGCGAAGGTTAGACACTTGGTGGCCTCACTCATTGATTTTTTTGATCGGCCTTTTGTCGATCATACCGACACATTTCATAGGACTACATCAGGAAGCATCCTATCGAGAGTTGATGGTGCCACCACCACCTCTTCACCCGTCCACATGTTCCAGCATCTCGTTCCACCAAAGGCCATGAAGGCCACATCGGGAGAAGAAGACCATTGGTGATCTAGCTGGTGAGATCCCATTCTATCTTCTTTGTGGTGAGCTCTCTCACCTTTGACCTTTTGCCGCGGTGGTGAAGAAGGAATGTGACCTCAAGCATAGAGCATAGATGGTTACAGGTTAGGGAGAAGGTGACAGTTGCACTTATGATGATAGATCCTCCCAGTGTCATCCCACATTAGTGAGTTAGGAGCATATTTCTTCCAGTGAGTATAACCCTCATAGGGTTGACTCTCCAGCAGCAGGGGAGGTTTGGTGCCTCACAGTATATGATAGTGATCCCAGCACCGATCAGCCAAAGTCATTTGTGCCAGTTCAGACAAATCATTTTCTAGATGATATAGTAGCCCATTATTTGATGGAGAAGAAAGAGATTCTAGGATATGATTTGATGAGAGAAGATCGCTTTGATCCCAATGAAGATGATTTATTGAGATTTAGTAGGGGTTTACATGATGGATACAAGGGATCCCTCCTTAGAAGCAATACTATGGAAGGTGTTGAGGCGGGGAAGAACCGGACCCAACACCTACCAGACAAAGTAAAGATGAAGAAATAGATAGAATGGAGAAGAGGCTCAAAGATCTGCTAGCAACTGTCTTAGCACTTCAAAACTAAGCCCAGTAGTTCATCCTTTAATAGTTAAGACTAGTCAGCCAGAGTTGGTGCATGTCTTAGATCCAGCAAAGAATTTACCTAGTAGAGCAAGGTAACACCAGTATGTATAGAAAGGTAGTGGATAGTACCTCCATACAAGAAAAATACATCAAGAGCATGGTTGAGCAACAAATAGAAGAAGCGTTGGCTCAGCCTGAGGAGGATCATTAGTTCCAAATGGTAGACCATACCCAGAGGAATTCGATGCAATCCAATATCCGAAGGGTTTAGTGCCTCCTTTTTTTAAGAGTTTTGATGGCAGTGGAACCCGAGGTAGCACATTACACATTTCATGGCTAGTTATTACAATGCCAGTGGCAGTGATGCTTTACTCTTCCGTCTTTTTATCAGTAGCATAGCGGGTATATAATTTGACTGGTATGATAATCTTCCCAATAGTTTTGTGAAGACTTTTGTTAAGTTGGAGAAACTCTTTATCAAGAGGTTTGTTAGAGCTTAGCAAAGGGTCACTGTTGGTGATCTCATTATGGCTCAATAAAATCTTGGTGAGTCCTCATTGATTACATTCACAGATGGCATAATTTAAGTATGAAATGTGAACCACAACTGTCTGAACAATATGCCATTGAGATTCTACTTAAGAATATCCATGGCCCAGTCGACTTCATGCTCAAAGGTTTCACCATCAAAATCTTTGAGAAATTAATTAACAAGGTGGATAGCTTACGAGGAGAAGCCAAATAGTTGCCTTCTCTAGATCTAACAACAAAGCCAAAGCTACAGAAGGTATATAAGAAGAAACCAAGGGCAGTGATAGCAGTAGATAAGGGGAGATAGCCGGCCAGAGAGTAGTTTGAGAGATCTCGTGCTCTACAGCCATCACTTCCACCTCCTCTACCACCAACAAGGTAGCCCTACTGGCCACCACAGCAGGCTCCATGGCCTACACCGCTTCCTCCTCAACCACATCATCATCAGCAGTGGTACACATACCCGTTGCCAGGTAGCTATGGTACACCTACTCTTTTGGATAAACTTAACAAGCATTATTCATTTAAGAGGGAGGTAATCAGAAAGATCTTTAGGAATCTCTTAAAGTAGCCTGATTTTCATCTACCATAACCTAGGAGACCGAAGAAAGTGGACAAAAGCCATGATCCTAACTTTTGCCCCTACCATCGTATGCTAGGCCATATTTTGGAAGATTGCTTCACATTTAAGGACTGACTTGAACATAAATTCAAGACCAGTGCTATAATCATCCCAAAGGAATACCTTGTGGAACAATCATCCAGTTCCATTAGGGTAATCTTTGGGGATACTTGATATCCTTCCAAAACCAAAGAAGGTTGGGATATCTCCATATCCAAAACCTCTAAGAGAATTATATCAAAGATCAAGAAACTTTCTACTCAAACCTCCAACATCAAGGATTTTGCAAGTGACAAGGAAAGGGGAGCTCAAGGGCCCATGCCACCGATAGCCAAGTAAACCAATCGACCGGGCCTCTAGTCCAGTTGCACTACCAACATGACTCCTTCTACTTTAGTTAGCTCTTCTTCTAGTAGACATCTTGTATCAACAGATGAGGACATCAAATTTCTCACTCATCTTACTTTACTTGATTTCTACTATGTACCTCCTATTAAATCCAATAAATTAAAGAATAAAGATAGTATGAATTATATTTGTGTCACTTCTGATGGGTTGTCTGAATGTATTCCTAATAACTCTTCAAGTCTAAACAACAATTGTGTTAATTTTGGTCTTCCTCTTTTTGATTCAGAGTTAAAATTTTTTACTCTGAATATTACTAGTTTGCCTCTTGAGATAGACTTGGAATCATCTGATTCTGTGGGTCACATAGGAGAAGCTATAGGTGAGCCTGATGTGTAGGTAGAACCTTCCATTACCCAGCCACAAGAGATCATCGAAGTCAACCTCTGTAGTGGCAAGGTTCTACCTCCTAAGGCAACACCTCAAGATAGAGGGAAATAAGTCATTGGTTCAGAGGATTGAGAAGCCCCTCCACAGGATGCTCCATCCTTGGATATGCTTATGGAGGATCAGCCCAAGGTGGACTACAATGTCCTCTCTCACCTAAGAAAGTTTTCATTTAAGCTAAGCATATACGATGCCCTTGTCTTATCCAAAGAGATGAGTGAATCATTAATCAAGGCTCTCCTTGATCCTGAAATATGCTTAGCTCAGTTGACCACTATTGGTGAGGAGGCACATTATTCCAGAGAAGCTTAAGGGATCACTTTCACAGATGAAGACCTTCTTCTGGGATACATGGAGGACAACATCCCCTATACATTACACTTGACATGGGTAGATTCAAACTTGCTAGAGTTCTCATTGATCCAAGTGTATCAATGAACATTATGAGTCTAAAGAACCTCATCTATTTGAGGATAAACATCTCCACACTCTGAGGAGATCAGATGATGTTGAGAGGATTCAATGAACAAGGTGAGAGGGCTTGAGGTTCCATAGTGTTACCTTTGGAGATAGGTGATTGGATAATTGAAGCCAAGGTTTATATTATTGATTCAAATACTTCGTTTATCACTTTTCTTGATAGGCCTTGGATACATCAGAATAAGATGATTCCATCCTCCCTCCATCAGTGCATCAAGTTTAGGAAGGTTGGGATTGAGTACCGTGCCATAGGAGATGAAAAACCATTTTCAGTTAGAGAGATTGAGATATATGAGGATGCAGCCTACTATCTTCTTCCAAACACCCTTTCTCATGAACTTGAACAAAATTCAAATTCAAAAGAAAAAGAAAATGAAGAAAAAGGAAAGTAAAAGAAAAAGAAAAGAAAAATAAAAATCCAAGTGAACAAGAAAGAGAAATTGAAGAAGAAATAGAGCCGCATATAACATTCCACCCACAGTTCATTCCGGGTAGGATGACTCGACCTCCACCAGGAAAAGGTAAAGGCAGAAATAGAGGTAGTTCCAGAGGTGGAAGACCCCATGGTTGGACATCAGCCAATAGAGGTTATGTTCCAATTCATAGGAGTACCCCTACTATTCGCATAGACTTGGAATGCAGCTTGGAGGATGTGTCTAATGTGATTAGCATACCAACCAACCCCTCTCAGCGGGTTTCATTAGAGGTGACACTCGAGCCGAACAACAATGAAGACCTACCTCCAGACAAAGCAAAGTATTCAAATCAAATGTATGTGAAACTATCAGGCAGTAGTTAGGAACCTTAGCTCTAACCTCACTTTCATCTCAAAAAAGTTGAAGGTTTAGTAGTTAAGGAAGCCCCTGAGTCTTCCAGGGATATGAAGCCAAAGAGATTCATTTTAGGATCATCCTCCTCAAGTCCTGAAGTTGATGTAAAACTTGAAGAGAGTTCATATAAAGAATTAATGGAATTACCTTTTGATTGGTACTCATCTTGTGTTCTTAATTATGCAAAGAAGGGTTTGTTTCCTTATTCATGGTCTAAGCATAGGTCAGAGTACCTCAAAAAGCTATGGAATAACACAGTGTGGATGCAATCACTAAGGGACTAAGATTTGGTGGGGGTCCAAATGATGATGACCGCTAGTTGTCACCAACCATCTTGACTCTGATAGGTTCTTTTCACACCAAACTAACTCTTATGAGGATGTGTGTTTAGAAATCTCAGATGATTCCGATGATCTCCAAATCAAAGATTCACTGTCAGAATTTGAAGAGGAGATTCATTCAATAATTAACAAGCTTAATGAAATCAACCTCAGGATAGAAGAAAATCTGCGCCCAACATGCATCAGTTCGTTACTGAATGAAGAAAAACCAATAACTTAGTTAGGCTATTGACTAAGTTTAAGGATTACTTTGCACGAAGTTATGAAGAAATGCTTAGATTATCTCCTAACATAACAGTCCATAAACTAGCAATAGATCTTAGCACTAACCCTATCAAGCAAGCTCCTAGACGCATGCGATTAGAAATTGAACAACAAGTCTGAAGTCAAGAAACTGATCGATGCTAATTTCATCAGTAAAGAAAAATACCCTACATGGTTAGCTAGTATCATACTAGTTAAGAAGAAGAATGACCAAATTTGCATATGCATCAATTTTAGGGACTTAAATAAGGCATGCCTTAAGGATGAGTTTTCTCTTCCTATACTAGAATTAATGGTGGACATCGCCTCATCTCATGTAGTTTTCTCCTTTATGGATAGGTCATCTAGCTACAACCAAATCAAGATGGCCCTCGAGAATGAAAGAAACACTGCTTTTTGAATCCTGATTGGAATCTATTGTTAATGGGTCATGCCTTTCGGCTTTAAAAATGCTAGTGCTACATACGAACTGGCCATAACTCAGATCTTCAATGAACTCATCCATCATCAGGTTGAGTGCTACATTGATGATCAAGTAGTCAAGAGCAGAGAAAAGGAAGACCTTCTCTTTGACTTGAGAGTTATTTTGAACTGTAAAGATAATATAACCTCAAAATGAATCCTCTGAAGTGTGCATTCAGATTAGCTTCAAGAAAATTCATTAAGTTTGTTGTCTGACACTGGGGAATACAAATAGATCTAGAAAAGATCAAAGCTATCTTAGAAATGCCACCTTATAAGAGTTTAACTCAACTTAGATCTTTCCAAGGATGGTTAGCATATCTAAGATGCTTTATTTCTAACCTATCAGGGAGATGCAAGCATTCTCAACACTAGTAAAAAAGGATGCCAAGTTTAAGTAGGATGATAAGTGACAACATTCCTTTGAAGATATCAAGCAGTATTTGGTGAACCTGCCAGTTCTAGCAGCCCCTATCCCAAGTAGACCACTCATCCTCTACACTGCTGCATTGGATGACTCTTTTGGTGCTTTGTTGGCCCAAGCCAATGACAAAGGGAAGGAGAGTGCTCTCTACTACCTCAACCATTATCTGATTCTAGCTGAAGTGAATTACCCATCCATTAAGAAACATTGCCTAGCTTTAATCTTTGCCTCTCAAAAGCTACAACACTATATGCTGTCTCATAAGGTGAACTTGATTTCCAGAATCGATCCACTGCAGTATCTCATGACACGAATAATGCTATTTAGATGTTTGGCATGATGGTCCATGATCCTCTTGCAGTTTGATATCACATTTGCACCCCTCTATGCGGTAAAAGGACAAACACTTATGGATTTCTTAGCATCACACCCGCATCCTACTGATTCCCCGCTTAGTGATGATCTCCCTGATGAACAAATCATGAACTTAGGGGAGGTTGAAAATTGCTAATGTGAGATGTATTTTGATGGTGCAGCTTCTTTTCATAAGGGGGAAGCAACACGATCCACTCTTCTAGAAAAGGCAGGGGTAGGAATATTTCTCTTAACTCTAGACCGCGATGTGTTGAGATTCTCATACTATCTTTCCAATCCCTGCACCAACAAAGAAGCTGAGTATGAGGCTTTGATTTTTGGTCTCGAGTTAGCTGTCACAGTGTGTGTCAAGAGCAACAACATCTTTAGGGATTCTTAGTTGGTCATCAATCAGATTGCCGGGTCCTACAAGGTTCTCGAACCCAACCTTCATCATTACCATGAGTATACCATGAATCTGTTGGCCCAAATCCTTGAAGTCAACATCTACAAGGTTCTCTAAGTAGAGAACATAGTAGTAGATGCTTTGGCCAAACTTGCCAAAGAATAGGCTTGTCCGGAAGATGAGTTCATTCCAATAAGGGTCCAAAATAGACAAGTCATATCCCTTATTGATGCTAAACTCATTGAGAGACTTTCTTTTGAAGGGGAGGTTATCGTTGCCTATAAGGACAAAGAGCTTGATGGGAGGCAACCGTTCATAGACTATTTGTACACCGACAAACAACCTCAAGAAAAGTCACAAACTCATCAGGTGAAATAGGGAGTTCTCTGCTATGCTCTCATTGATGGCACCCTATACTGACAGTCCTTTGATCAAATGTTGTTATGTTGTTTAGATAAACATGAAGCCTATGGCATTGTAATCGAGGTACATTCAGGTCTATGCAGAGCACATAAATCTAACCTGAAGATGAAGATGAAGATCAAGAGACTAGGATACTACTGGTCTTTGATGATTACAGATTGCATGGATGTAGCTAGTAGACTACTGACCCCTTTTCCCAAGTAGTCATCCTATCTTTAGGGAAGTGCCAGCAGAACCCCTTATAGGAATTTCCTGACTATCTGAGTTGAGATAAATCCCAGTGTACTCACCAGTACCAGTCGTTCAATCTATTTTTCCACAAACAGGTTACCCCGACAGTCATTCTGCTTTGGAAGATGTAAGACTATAACACATTCTTTCTAGCATAACTATCACAAATTGATGGGCAGCCAAGGTTAGGATTGATTTGTTGCCTAAACCAACTAATCACCCCAGAGGTATTTTGTAGGGAAAGAAGTGAGTCCCTGAGCTTTCCTCCCTTGAATTGATCATTGCAAATCGAAAGGCACTCCTTTTGTCAGATAGTTCTCCCATCGGTCGGGAAGCTACTCCCTTTAGTTCAGTAAATTTGAGATAGGTCTAGGCTAATATAAGCTCCTTCTTAGTGTGATCCATCGCAAACTAATAGAATTCATCAAAATAATTTAAAATAAATGAAATTAATCTTTGACTATCTCTGAGCTGATTTAATCCCCCAATAACATTCACTCAATAGTCAACCCTAGGTTGGGTTCGATATGTTGCCTTGCCAATCTATCACCCCAGTGGATTCTTATTTTAGAAGATGTGAGTCCTCACACTTTCTTCCTAACTTGACCATTGTAAATCAAAGGGCATCCCTCTGGTCGGTTAGCCCTACTATGTGGTTGGTAGACTGCTCCCTTTGGATTGGTAAGTTTGAGTTAGTTTTAGGCCTCCATGGCCCCTACTCAGTGCAGTCCATCGTAAACTTAATGAGATCCATCATAATCAAAACAAATTAAAGAATAAAATTAATTTGTAATATCTTTGAGTTGATTTAAGTCCCCCAGTGGCATTCACTCAATAGTCAGCCCTAGGTAAGGCTCAATCTATTGCCTTGCCAATCGATCACCCCAGTGGTTCCTTATTTTAGAAGATGTGAGTCCCTACACTTTCTTCCTGTGGTAAAATTTTTTAAATTTCTAAAAGAAAAGTATACCTCCATCTTCACTCTATGCAGGATGAATGTAGAAATATACTTTCTTTTTATGCATTTTGGACATCAAGTAGATCCACAGATGTTCTTATTAAGGTGATCGGGTATGACATTTAGGAGAAGTGTACTATCTCAAAAGATAGAAGTCATAACCCTACAATGGACCTAATCACCTGAATAAGGACTCCAAAGGATAATGGGTCTGTATGTGTACCAAGGATTCTTCCCCTACTTTACATAGAAAAGTAAGCAAGGTTTATTTTAAACTGGGTTCGTTAAGTTCCCTACAGGGCCAATCCCCCATAGTTAATTACATCCTAAGAAAGGGGATTCCTTAGGAATAGTCTCAATTAAGGTAAATGATCGTTGTCTCCAAAGATTTCAATAGGTAGAACTATTAATCGATTAGTTTATTTTAGAAGATCAAATGGTATTGATCAGAGAGAGAGAGAGAGAGAGAGAGAGAGAGAGAGTTATTATCAAAGCCAAAGGAAAATAAGTAGGAGATGCTCACGATGCTAAGAAACTTAGCAAGCATCTAAAACTATCCTATGGTTTAGCTTTACATTTTTGAAATTGATTTAAATTGTTTGAGTTGAATTTTTCATTAGAAATTTAGGGCTTATGATTCCACAACACAAGATTATGGAAATGCCTAAGAGGTGATGATGTATACTTATGGCCTACAAAGAAGCAACCAAAAAAAACCTCCTAGGGAGCTGAGCCAAAAGAATGACCTAAATCTAAGGCAAAATGAGTATTTGGTTTGCCTCCACAAGAGAGGACAAACTACCTGCTTTACAACCTGGGGGGTGATCGCCAACTAACTCCTCCTACGATTTTAAATTTATGTAGGCAAGTCATATGCTTTATGCAGGATAACTAGGTTGTTATTTATTTTAGAAAGAGACCAAGTCCTTAAACTTACTCCCTCAGAGACTAGATTATGTAAGGGCATGAGAAATGACCTAGATCTAATGCAATTCACATTATATTTTATTTTCATTTTTGGACAATCATTTGACTCAGGCTTATATGATTCATATTCCTAATGCATGAGAAATAATATTATGGTAGGTGTGTTTCCACCATGGATTTCACAGGTCAAGCCAAGTTCTTTGGAAAAGGTGGAAGCTCTCCATTCAAGAGTGAAATAATATACTTTTATGCATGATATTATAAAAAAAATACTCATCCAGCTAAGGGTTTGCTAATTCTTTTATCTTGATTTTTAACCTAAGCTTTAAATGAGGTTATGAGTTCTTTATTTTTAATTTTGAGTTGTTTAATTTGGTAGAAGATTTATTTTTTCTAAAGAGCCTAATTGTCATCCAGACCATACATCAAGCAAGGAAGAAACTAGGAAAAGGATGCCATCTTAATGCACAAGCTAAACAAAATATCACACATTTTATAAAGCTAATGCAAAAGAATAAAATGTCATTTGTGGTTCCACTGCACAACTAAAATAAATAAATTGCAAAAGCTCTACCCTTATATAACCCGGATTACAAATGAATTAATTTACAACTAAGCAAAGAAATTTATGTTATGGGGGTCTTCATTCTTCATTTCTTCATTCTTCTTTTTTTCTTTCTTCTTTGGTTCCTTCTTTTGGATGGTTAGAATATGGATGCTCCAAAGGCTTCACATGGCACATAAGATGTAATCTTACGACCAATGCTCATCATAATCCCCCATAACAATCATTCTAAAGTCTTAATTATAAATAATACATGAAAAGAAAAGTAAATCTAACTAACACCTGCAAAATAGAGATTAACTAAGCAAATCATATAAATCCCAAGCATGTGTATTGGACTTAACACCCCACACATGGGTAACCAAGTCCACCTAGCCTATTGGATTCTTTCGTGGTATCATCTGCACGTAATGTTTTTATTTATTATAGTGCCCCTTAAGCACAATCAGAAAATAATGGTTATACTAAGATCACCCTACCATTCATTCTATGCACATTTATCCTAACATTTAGACTAGAAATAATACATTAAAAAATAAAAGCTAACATCAAGCCATGCACCTCCCCAACCTAAAGCTAGAAGTGGTGACTTAGTCTAATGTATGTGCTTTAGAAGGTTTGTGTGATATGCTTAGCTATGACTTTAAGGTTTGGATTTTCTAAGTGTGAAGATATTCAACTTAGATGGGTGGTTTCATTTAAGTATTTAGTTGATTTGATTTTATTTTATTTTATATTTTTTATTTGGTTTAAGTAAATCCTACAATTAATTACTAAATTTTAAAGAGATGGAAAAGAGAAGATAACTTCTCTTTCCTTCCCTATCTTAAGTAATTTCTAAAGTAGATTCATGTTTAGTTTTGTTTAGTGAATGTCTTCTTATGTATTTTAATTAATTCTAACTTTAGATTGTCCCTAAACAAACTTATTCAAAAAGAAAGGCATTTTAAGATTAAGTAAAGTGAATTAATATCACAAAACACACATCACTTCATTTCTTTTCCAACATGTATAACATGCATATGGATGCATCTTAAGTATATTTAAACAAACAAATGAGAATGATTGACATACTTTGATGAATGCTAAGTAAGTTACTTAAGAAATTTGAATGCTTTATGATGCATGATCTTCATTAAGTAGAAAAGAGATTTTCTTATCCATTTTTCACATGCACACATGTATGTATGAAAGACATAAGTGAGTATGGCCATTAGCTAGTGTAAGGTACAAGACCTACTTAGGGCTACTTAAAGCCTCGTAACCCCAGGGTTGTCCAGACTAATATATCACTTTCCTTAGATACAAACACATGTATAAAAAAATGAATGGAAAAAGAAAGATGCAAAAGTTTGTATTTGTTTGTTTGATTTGTTTAGGCGATTTATATGTGTAAGTATGGGTGTCCTTCTTTAAGTAATAGCATAGGAATGAATAGGAATGGGGTTAGGCAAATGTTATGTTCTTTTCAACTGAACTATACACTTTGCCAAATCCTATTCAAAACTATGCTAAAAGGAAAGAGGAGGAAAAGTACACTATGCACATCTTCATATTTATATCCACATGCAAGCTTATTAATAATTATAAGTAGCACACTTTCAATTTTAGGTATTTGATTTATAAATTTTGAAAATAGTTTTGGATTTAATAGTGATAATAACCATTCATATTTTGCTTTAGCCAAAACATGCAATTTGACATAAAGAAAACATTTCATTTTTAATTGGATTTTTGAAAAACATGAATGCATGAAAATCATGTGACATACACTTTAGCATGCTAGGAAAGGACTAAAGTGATGGAATCATGTAAACACATTCACCCTAATTAATTCCTAAGATAATCTTATGAAATAAGAAAGCTTAACGTAAATCAAATTATTTTCAAGGAAGGTTTGATTTTGTTTTGAGTTTGATTTAATTTTGAGAAATGTGAGGTGAGTTTGCTGTTCCTAACCCATTATCACATATGTTTGTTATTTTAGTTTAATGTATGAATTAAGTGTGTTAATTACCCCTTACCTATACCACCTTAGCATACTTAATCAAATAATTATGAGCCAATGAGATGACATAAAATCACACAAGAAATTTAAATCAATAATGCACCTAGTAAGAAAAGGGCCTAATGCATTTGACTCATGATTAATGATTAATTAAACTAAGAAGTTTAACTTTAGTACTTTCATAACCCCTCTCACACATGTGAGTTGGGTTTCAATTTTCTTAATTGTAGTTAGGATCTTGAACACCTCATCATCTACCCAAGATAGATTAATTGAGTTCTGGAAAGTTTTAAAATTTTTATGAAATTAATTAAGGTGGTAATTAATGAATTAACCCTTAATTAAGGTAGATTAAGGGAGAAATGGGTATAAGGAATATCTTAAGGAAATTATTCCCAAAATTATTCCTTAAATCTTATATTCACTTAAGCAAAATTTAATTGACTGAATCAGAGGGTTAAACTACTAATTATACCCTTGATTAAGCTTAATTATATTAAGGGAGTGATTAAGGAATAAACTAGAAATTACTCTAATTAAGCCACCAATAAATCCCAAGAAGTTTAGGATTAATCAGTGGAGTAATTAGAGAGAAATTAATAAAATAATATTCCAAATAAAACCCAAATCCAAAGAAAAGCACTATTCAAAATCCATTCAAATTATTTTTAGAATATTCTATGTTCAATTATCTATCCAATGCAATTTATTTCATATTTTGCTAATTTTTCTAGGCTTAGATATGAATTTAGGAAATTTCCATAATTAATTAATAATTAAATAGCCTAATAAAATGTTTAATCCCGTCAGCGTCACGTGGGCCATTGAAGCGGCATGCACTTTCCACATGGCATGATGGGATTCGATATTTAACTTATCACATTGTAGCGTCGCATCAGCGGCGGTGCTACACGCTTTCTCCTCACCCGTTTGATCAAGGATCCGACAACTGAGGTTAAAGCTACGGTTCTAAAGGGATAAAACGTGGATGCTACATGTCTTAATCACAGTCGTCCATCCAAAATGCGTGGATGGATGACCCAAGATCTATCCTTATATTTCCCTATGAAGAATGGACACCATCCATCTTCAAGGGGATGATCTAAGCTCGATTGAGCTCATATTATATTGAAACTCAACCCACACCATCTAAGCACAAAGATAATCACATCAAATGGCTAGAATTCCAT
The DNA here is from genome assembly GCA_021442155.1 of Cymbidium sinense. Taxonomy (NCBI): domain Eukaryota; kingdom Viridiplantae; phylum Streptophyta; class Magnoliopsida; order Asparagales; family Orchidaceae; genus Cymbidium; species Cymbidium sinense. The sequence continues at coordinate 52,617,903 of CM038228.1, read as the reverse complement.
GAGATTAAAATTCACTTCACAAAGCTCCAAACCACATTTTTGCTGGTTTAATGGCTCCCTCACCGAGGTGATCACCATGCCATTCCCTTGGAGAAGCTGCAAAGGGAGACTTTTTGAAGTTTGAGGCAGATTGATCCTCATGGGCCAACTCCTCTTGTACTTAAGCTCGGTCTTGATCGAATTAGATCCTCCCTTGCCTTTAGAGCTTGGGAAAGAGCCTGGGTGAACTCAACTTGATCCTTTGAGGGTGATCGAAGGAGGAATTAGGTTGGTTTGAAGTAGAGAGTAAGTTGGATTTCCACTTGAGCTCCCCTATTTTCGGTTTGGAGAAATTTGAAAATGGAAATTCAAATGGGCTTTAGGAAGCATGGGATAACTTGGCAAAGGCTCCTCTGGCTTCCCTTAGCTCAATCGAGTATGACACACTGAAGATTGAATTGAATTAGGGGAAGTATATCTCCCCCTTGAAGGATTGGATGGTCATGCCTTCACTTGCCATTTTGATCAAATTGAGCTTATGCAATGGGTTTGTTAGGCTGTTAGAAGTGTCCTTGAATTTGATTTTGGACAGAGGAGGAGTGGATGAGGTGGCCATGTGCTTAAATCAAGTGGAGGGAGGATTCTATGTGGCCAATTTCAAAGGAGGTGGTCAGTTTTGGGTTTGGCTAACCGAAACCCATTGGGTCATGGGATCTAGGTCCATTAGTGACCATTTGGTCCACTAAGAGGATGGCAAGTGTCCATGAAAAGAAATTGACCAAATTCCAAATGGTTTTGATTTTGGGTTATGGGCTAGGGGTAAAATGATCATTTGACCTTGATTTTAGTTTGGGCATGTTTGGTATGTTTAAAAAATGGGTTAGGCCAAGTTTCATTAAACTTGGAGTTGGTGTGATATGATTTGGCTCATGTTGACTAATTTTGGTCAAAATAGGTCAACTTGGGTCAAGTTGACCAATTGGTCAAATTGGGTCAAACCAAGGGTTAGGTCAAGTTCATATGACCATTTGAAATGTTTTGGTAGCTTTGGTTTGATTCAATTTGGTTTATATTTGAATTGATTATTTGTTTCATTCAGGTCAAATGGGTCAAGTTGGCCAAATTGACCCATTTGACCTATTTGGGTTAGGCATGGGTTGGTTTATGTTTGGTTGGTCATTTGAAATAGATTAATATCTTTATTTTCATTCAATTTGGTTTATATTTGAGTTTGGCTCAATTTGACCTTTTATCTCAAGTTGGGTTCATGGTCAATTGGGCTAGCTTAGGTCTAGTTGGCCAATTAAGGCTTTGGTCAAGTTCAACAATCATTTTGGAATGAACTTGACCCATTGATTTCAATCAATTTGGCTTAGATCGTTTTGACACATTTTAACTTTTAGGTCAACTTGGGTCAAGTGGCCAATTGGGCAAGTTAGGCTCATGATTTGGTGGTTCAAACATTGGTCATGAATGAGTTTTGATCAATGGTTTCAATCAATTTGGCCTATGGTGGATTTTGACTAGTTTAGGTTTCATTTTAGCTAAGTGTTGACTTGGTCAACCCTTAGGTTTGACTTGGTTTGACCCAATTTGAGTGATTGATCATCTTAAGATGATTGTTGTTCACAATGTGAGGCTTAGTTGGGCTTAGTTAAATCCAATTTGGTTAGGATTAGAATTTGGCTCATAAGGGCACTTTAGGTCACTTTGGGTCAAGTGAGCCTAAGTAAGTCAAATGGCTTGGTCAAAGCTTGATTTGAGTTTGATTGAACTCTTTGTTGACCTCATTTTTAGAATGAGCTCTCAAAACCTCTATCTTAGACATAATATTCCTCTTAGACATTAAGAGTTCCTCAGTCTTAAGACATATCTAGTGATTAGGTGGACACTCCCCTAGCCCTATAAGACTTAGAAGGTTTAGCCATAGGAATAGGTCATGCCTTAGGGGGTGTTAAAAATTTCCTACCTTAGAGAACCACACACTCTCCTTCCTTCAAGTCAAACTCCAAATCAATTCAATTTGATTTTCTCCAAACCCAAATCAATTCCATGATTGAAATCTATGATTGAAACTCATGATCAAAATTCATCAAAAATTCATAAGTCAAGCTTCCCTTAAGGACTCAACCAATATCATGATCAAACCTATTCAAAACTTTGAGATTTTCTCATACCTTATTTATTTTCTCATTCATATTCACATATATAAATGAAATATAAATTCAAACCCATCAAATCAAATTCAAAATTCAAAATCAATTTATGAAATTTTTTTTTAAGTCCCTTTAATTTTCCATTGAAGGACTTAGCCAAAATCAATCATAAAATTGATCAAATCAATTCAAACTCATGGGATTTTCTCAAAATGTATTTATATTCTCCTTTATACTCTCATATATAAATGAACTATAAATATAAATCAATCAAATCAAAAGCAAAAATTGAATTCCAAATTTAAAATTTGAAATTTTAAATTCCCTTTAATGGTAACTACTTGATCAAACCATTCAAACTCATGGATTTCTCAAAACTTATTTGTATTCTCATTTATATTCTCATTTATATTTTCATATATAAATGAAGTATAAGTATAAATCAATCCAATCCAATTCAAAAATTGAATTTCAAATTAAAAATTTCCTTAAATCCTTTAAATTCCCTTTAATGGATTTATCCAAAATCATGATTAAACCATTTCAAATCCTTGAAATTTTCTCATGATCAATTTATATTCTCATTTATATACACATATATAAATGAAATATAAATTCAAACAATCAAAATGAATTCCAAAAATCAAACTCAAATCCATTCAAAATCAAATCTAAGCCTTTCAAGTCAAAATCCTGAGCTTAACCAAATAAATTCCAAATCAAGCCGAACCTTTGAATTTCTCTGATGGTTCAATCAAAACTACAATCATGAGCTCATATATAAATCCAAACTTCATTCAAACAATCAAAAACCCAAGTCAAAAATTAAACCCAAAACCCCTTCATATTCTTCTTTCGAATATGAAATTTTCAAATGGGTCAAAATCCATTTGACTTCAAACTACTTGTAAATGGATTTATATTTCAATCATGAGTCCATATGCAAGATCAACCAACTTCAAATCAGGCTTTGACCAAGCCATTTGACCCACTTAGGCTCACTTGACCCAAAGTGACCCAAAGTGACCTAAAGTACCCTTATGAGTCAACTTTTGATCCTAACCAAATTGGATTGAACCAAAATTATATATCTTTCTCATCATGATTAACAATCATCATGGGATGATCAATCAATAAAATTGGGTCAAACAAAAAACATAAGGGTTGAACAAGTCAACACTTAACTTAAAAAATTACATAGCCAAATTCCACCATAGGCCAAATTGATTGAAACCATTGAATCTAAGTTCACATGACTTATGTTTCAACTTGACCAAGCTAACATTTGAGCCTAATTGGCCACTTGACCCTGTTGACCCATTTTGACCTAAGGGCCAAAATGTGTCAAAACTTGATCTAAGACAAATTGACTCAAACCATTGGGTCATTCCAAATCACTTGTTGAACTTGACCAAAGCCTCGGGCCAACTAGCCTAATTGACCTTAGACCCAAAATGACGTAAAGTGGTCATGTTGAGCCAAAAATTGAACTTAACCCAAATTGATTAAAAATAAAGATTCCAGTCCACTCCAAATGTCTAACCAAACCTAAACCTACCCTTTTACCCCAAATAGGCCAAATGGGTCAAATAGGTCAACTTGACCATTTAACCTAAATGAAGTATGAGCCAAAACCAAACATATACTATTGAACCAAACCAAAGGCACCAAATATTTAAAATGGCCATGAACTGACCCTTGGTTTGACCCAATTTGACAAATTGGTCAACTTGACCCAGTTGACCCATTTTGACCTAAATTAGTCAATGTGAGCCAAACCATATCAAATGGATTCCAAATCCATTAAAACTTGGCCAAACCTAGTTTCTCAACATAACAAACATACTTAAATTGAAAAAAAATAGCAAAAGGACCATTTTATCCCTAGGATATAGAACAAATTTTGGCTAGCCCATGTGTATTTTGGTCATACACTCTTCACAATCACTTGAGGCTTTCCTAAAAGCTCAAGGGACCTAGTCATGAGTGGTGCACCCAGCCCAATGGGTTTGGATCAGCCCATTTGACCCATAGACCAAATCTGACCCTATGGCTTAAAATTGAGTTTTCAAATTCCCTCATAAGCTCAATTTTAGCACATAGGAAGTTGGCATTCCACTCAAGGGATCAAATCGACCATGTGCACACTCAAAACTATCAAAATAACTTCTCCAATCTGGTCAATTGGATCAAAATGAAGCATGCTGTGGTTAGATTGCCATGGGGAGATATACTCCCCTAATTCAAAGAAATTTCACTTCACTCACTTGATTGAGCACTTAGAGCATCCAAAGCTTTTAAGAGGATTTGAATCTTAGCTTTCTCAATTTTCTTCCTTAGAAAATAGGGGAGCTCATCTCAATTCCCAAGTCCTTCCATACTCAAATTCAGTGTAATTGCCTTTGCACACTCCCTCAAGGGATCAAGTTGAGTGCACCTAAGCATTCCTTAAAGTTTCCAAAGAAAGGAAGAGTGTAATTGGATCAAAGATGCAAATGGGAGCAAGTGGTGTTGGTCCATAGGAAAATATACTCAACCCCAAGGCTTGAAACTTTCAACAGGGCTTCGTCTCCACTAGAAGAAGCTACCTCGGCTCGATCACCGGTGAGGTATGTAATTTATCAACCACTTAGTTTGATAGGTGTTGGTCCTTTGTGAAAGGAATGTTCATTGCATGAAAAATCCACCGTTGGATTGGTTGTTCTATTCCTATAGATGGTGTGGGTTTAGTCTTGTATGATTCTATGCTATAACGGGCTCGAATCTCCCCTTGGATCATGGACGGTTCACATTGATCCTCAAGGAAAAACTTGGCTCATCTCAACCGTCCATCCGCTCATTTTAGATGGACGGTTGAGATTATTTGACACATTTTAGAAACCCTTTTTCTTTTTTAAACCACGGGTAAATCCTTAGCCGCCCGATCTTTAATCAAATAGTTGAGGATATTAGCGCGTGCACTGCCGTCACCATTTGGGATGTGACATTTAAGTCACACCCTCCACATGATGTAAGCGCCTTCGCCAACGTTGCGTGAGATGATATTAAGTGGTGATTAGTTATTTACCTAATTAATTTCTTATTAATCCCTATAACTTTTAAAATTCATAACTCTTCAAGAAAAATTATAAAAATATAAGGAAAAATGCTATGGAAAGATAATTTCATCTAGAATATTTTAAAAATATTTTCAATGGATTTTGAATTTCCTTTTTTTATTTTTAAATTTGGGTTTCTTTAGGAATCTTAATTAGCTAAGTATCCTCTAATTAGGTCATCAATTGATCTCAAACTTCTAGGGTTCATTTTAGGGGATGACCTTTGCCTCCCCTAATTTTCTTGAGATTTATTGAGGGCTCAATTGGTAAAATTGCTATTTCATTCCATAATTATCCCTTTCATGTAATTAAGGGTAATTAAGGTGTGATTAGTGGATTTACCCTATGATTAAGTTTTATTAAGGTTAGATTCAGTGAGTAGGGATTTTATGAAATAATTTTGGGGCATTTCCACTAAGTTATTCCCTAATCCCCTTTTCTCTCCTTAAACCCCTCTTAATTAAAGGTTTAACTCATTAATTATCCCTTTAAATAATTTTCAAAAATTCTAAAAAGTTCCAGAACTTGTTAATCTATCTTGGGTAGATGCTTAAGTGTTTAATAACTTAACTTTAATTAAGGAAATTAAAACCCCTTTCATAAGTATGAAAGGGTGTTTTGAAATTACTTAAGCTAAACCTCTTAGCTTAATTAACTTTTAATTGTGAGCCAAATTTCATTAGACCTTTTCATTATTAGGTGCATTGCAAATTTAAATACCTTGTGGGTTTTATGTTATCTCATTGACCCATAATTATTTAGTTAATTTTTCTAAGGTGGTGTAGGTAAGGGTTAATTAAGCCACTTAATTCATACCTTAACCTAATCAATGCTTACAAATAGATTTAATTATCTAAAATTAAATAAAAATACAAAACACATGTGAGAATGTGTTAAGAACAACAAACTCATCTCACCTTTTGAAATTAAATCAAACTTCAAACTAAACAAAAATCATTTTGAAATTCACTTTGATTTATTCTAAATTTTCTTATTCCTTAAGAATGTCTTTAGGATTTAAGTAAAGTGAGTTTGTTCATATGCTTTCATTGCCTTGGATCTTTCCCAACATGTTAAGTTGTATGTCATGTGATTCATGCATTCATAATTTCATGTTTCAAATTTTAAAAATGAAAATTATTTACATAATGTCAAATGTGCATGTGTTGGCTAAAGTAAACTATGAGTGGCTATTATCACTACTAGATCCAAATTATTTTTAAAATACATAAATCAAATACCAAATCTAAAAGCATGTTTAACATATGTTTTCTTTTTTTTCTTATGTTAGCATAGTTTTGAATAGGTGTTGGTAAGATGTAGGGTTCATTTGAAAAGAACCCAACACTTAATTCTATAACCTATTTATCCCTATGCTATCATCTAAGAAGGATTGCCCACACTTGCATGAATAAATTGCATAAAAAAATAAATTTTTTAAACAACTTTTGCATTTTCTTTCTCCATTCCATTTTTTATATGTATGCTTGTATTTAAGAAAAATGGTATATTAGTGTGGACAACCCCGAGGTTGCGAGACATTAAGTAGACCTAAGGAGGTCTTTTACCTTACACCTCTGGTTAACAATGGTGCTATACTCACTTATGCCTTTCTTACTTTCATGTATGTATGTGAAATTTTGGATAAGAAAAATCTTTTCTACTTAAGAAAATCATACACGTTTAACTTCTAAATTTTCTTAAATGGATTACTTAGCATGCATCATAAAGTGTGTTAATTACTCTTATTTAAATTTATAAATATGCTTAGGTTCCATCCATATGCATGTTATATATATGTTGGGAAAGAAATGAAGTAATGCGTGTTATGTGTATTTTGATTCATTTTATTTAATCTTAAAATGCCCTTTCTTTTTGAATAGGTTTGGTTTAGAGTTTATCTAAACTTAGGTTTAATTAAAAGATGTAGTCAAAATATTTACCTAAATGAAATTAAAATGTGAACTTACCTTCTTATTAGGAATACTTAATTTTCTTTTTTTAGAATTTAAATGAAACCCCCCATTTAAGTTGAACATGTCCTTTACACTTAGATAATTTGAACCTAAAGTCCTAAGCTAAGCATACTACATAAGCCTTCAAAGCACACACATTAACCTAAGTCATCACTTCTAGCATTAGGTTAGGCCAGTGCATGGTTTGATGTTATGTTTTGTTTTGTGATATATGTTGACTGTAGGTAGAATGAATGGTAGGATGTGCTTAGTCTAACTATTCTTTTTTGGGATTGTGCTTAAGGGCTATCATCATAAATAAAAATAAAATTGTTTCTTACTTGCGTGCTTATACCCTTGCATAATCCATAGGCGTGGACTTAGTCACCCATGTGTGGGGTGATAAGTCCAATATACATGTTTGGGATTTGTGTGGTGTGATTTAACTAACCTTTATTTTGCAAGTATTAGTTAGATTTCCCTTTTCCTTTTTATATAAAAATTTATATATTCAGATTTTGGAATGATTGTTATGGGGGTTAGGATGAACATTGGTCATAATATCCTATCTTATGCACCATGTGAAGTCTTGGAGCATCCATCTTCCAACCATCCAAAAGGAAGAACAAAAGGAAGAAAGAAGAAGATAGAAAAAAAGAAGAAAATAAGAAAGAAGAAAGAAAGCTTGAAGACCCCCATAATAATGAATTCCTTTGCTTAAATTATAATTCAATTCATTTATAATCCAGGTTGTATAAGGGTAGAGCTCGGCTACCCAATTTAATATTTTTGGTTTGTGCGGTGGTGCCCGACCACAACGACCTTTTATTCTTTTTTGCATTTATTTTATAAATTGATTGATGTTTGTTTAACTTGCACATTAAGTGGCATAATTTTCCTAGTTTCTTCCTTGCTTTATGTATGGCCTGGATGAGGATTAGGCTCTTTAGGGAAAAATAAATCTTTTACCCAACTTAACAACTCAAAATAAAACTAAATCAACTCATAATCTCACCTAAAGCTTAGGTTTAAATCAAGATGAAAGAATTAGCAACCCCTTAGCTGGATGAGCATTTCTTTTGTAATATGATGCACAAATGCATCTTATTTCACTCTTGATTAGAGGGCTTCCATCTTTGTGAGAGAACCCGGCTTGATCTTTGTGAGCCGTGGTAGAAACTCACCTCATCCCTTCTTACTGATTTTGGCCCATAATCTTCATTTCTCATGCATTAGGCATACAAATCTTACTAGCCTGAGTAAAAAATGATTGTCCAAAATAAAAATAAAATGAAATTTGAAATGCATTAGATTTAGGTCATTTGAAGCATACCTTTACATGATCTAGTCTCTTTAGTGAGTGAGTTTAAGGACTTAGTCTTATTCTAAATAAAAATAGTCTAACTATCTTGCATAAGCATAAAAACTTGCCTATATGAATTTAAAATCGTAGGATGGTTAGTTGGCCACCCCTTGTACAAAGTCTATTAGGGTTTGTCCTCTTTATGGAGGCAAACCAATTACCCATTTTCATCCGAGATTTAGGTTATGCTTGGTCCTCGCAAGCTCCCTAGAGTTAGTTCTCGAGATTACTTCTCCCTTTATGGGGTTTTGATGGACCCAACCCATTTGGTTTGGGTAAGATAAACTCAAGCATCCAAATTTAAAATCAATTAATCAAATCAACAATCAATAATCATCAATCCAAGATGATTAAAAGTCAAATACATTTAATTTAAAAAATACCCTTGAGTTGATTTTGAATTGGATCAAGCTAAAATCAATGCACTTGATTTGGACTCAAAACTCCAACCCAAATCAAATGCACTCCAAATAAAAACTCAAACTGGACAACACACATTAGTCCAGGACTATGTGATGCCATAATCATAAAATAAAAAAAAGAGGGGAGAAAATGGGAAGAAGAGAAATGCTAATTTCCTTCATCCATCTCTTCCCATGCAAAATCCTTTTTTCCCACCTCATTCACTCCAAGACAAAAGCCACCTCTTAAGAGATGGCTGACTTCAAGTGAAGGCAATCAAGCTATCTCCATACCTCCAGCCGATCAAGAACAAATAATAATAATAATAATAATAATAATAATAATAATAATAATAATAATAATAATTATAATAATAAGAGGTTTTGGCCATGAAGAAACCAAGACATACACACTTCCTAAAAAAAAACTAAGCTCTCATACACCATCCCACACCAAAAAATGAAGCTAAACGAAATCTCCCCCTCCCTCCAAGTGCTCTCAACCATTGTAAACCATCAAAATTAAAAATCCAATCCAAAGCTTGGTCCAAAGATCAAACTACAAGGAATTGGCTCAATTCCTCCGGCTCAATTCTTTCTCTTGAAGAAACGAAGCTATTGGAATTGATTTCAACCTCTAGAACTCCCTAAATCAAGGTATGCCATTGATGATGCCTATTTTTCTTCAAAGCTTTAGGCCTTGATCGTTTTCACATAAAGCTTGTTCTACATGCGATCAAGCCATATGGATTGAAAGAATACCTTTCAATGGTCGTGTAACAGTTTAAATCATCCAATTTCATTACGTATATCAAAAGATATTAACCAAATACCATCGACGGTCCTTGGCTTCTGCAGGGTTGGGGGAGACGAAATCCTGACCATCCGTTTCTTTTAAAAGAAACGGATGATCCAAATCTTGGCATTTTTAATATGATTAAATCCTTTTAAGAATTGCAGGAATGATCACCGTGACCGCGATCGGACGCCTGGATTGTCCCAGGATTAACCCGTGCGCACATGATCCTGCAAACCATGGGATCACTGGGGACCCCATTGGACGGTCCAAAACTAATCCCGCGTGGGACTTGTTACTTAAAAACTGTTAAATACCGTTAAGCAACGGTTTAATTAATTTAAATAAATTCAAAAATCTTCCAAAAGTCATATAAAATCATAGAAAAAATCATAAAACTACAAATAAAGGCTTTATGGATTTGTCTTGATGAGAGGAATCCATAGAAAGTAAAATTCTCAATTTTTATTAGGTAAGTTTCCCTTAATTTGGGTTTAATGGAACAATAATTAAACCATAATTACTCTCAAATTAATAATCTAATTAATTTGAAACTTTGGGGAAATGAAATTAAACTTAAACTGTACCTTAGGTAAATTTTTGGGGATTTAATTCTCTGAATTCAAATGAAATTATAATTTTATGTGTATTAACCTTTAAATTAATTACCCTTTAATAAAATAATTAGAAAACTTTAATCTAATAACCTTAAATCAATATAATAAACATCAGAATATTAAGTAAACCTAATTTAACCAATATGAACCTAATATATCACTAATTAACTTAATTTGATAATTAAAATAATTAAATAATTCAATTAAATGACGAAATTTAAATCATAATAAATCAAGTTAACCAAAATTATGAATAAACCCTCATTGGAAGGTATTTCTGAAGAATAAGTGAAAAATAAAATCTCTTAATGAATCATAAATTTAGGCTTAATTTAGGTTTTAATGAAATAATTAAAACCTTAATTACATATTTTAATCAAGTTGAAACTTTAGAAACATAAAATTGGCATGTAACCCACTTGCCATAATTATCTCAAACCCAATTGGTCTATAAATTTGGAATTCTTGATTTTCCAAATCTAGGTCAATATGAACTAAATAATAATTAAGAAGAATCATTAATTCATTTAATCAACAAATAAATTGAACTAATAAAAACATCAAATACTTGGGTTAATTCATAAAACTTCCTAAGTCAAAGAATTTAATCAAATATCAAAATTGTAAGAAAATCAATACTTAATGAAATTCAAACATAATTAAACAACTTAAGTTAAGTTTAATGAAACTCATGAATTTAAATAATGAACTTAAAACCTAGATTAATCAAATCGATCAAGTAATTAAACCTAAGTACTTTAGGTTAAGAATAATATGAAAACAAGATATTAATTCATATTAATGGACTTAAAACTTAAGCTTACAAATTCATAATTTCTTAAGTTAAATTGAATGAAACCAAACTTAAACCAAACTCTTTAAAATAACATAAGCCAAATCAAATGGAATCCATATAACTTAATTTAAAATGAAATAAATCAAACAAATTAAATCAAATAAAATAATTCAAATAAATGAAACAACATAAATCAAATCCAAACATAAATGAAATCAAAAGGATTAATTAAAATATTTAAGGATTTTAGTTAGACTTTTGGAAACTTCATTAGGATTTAGGATGTTGAATGGAAAAACTCCATCAAAATGGAATCATTCCATTCTTTATTGAAAACCTATACAACTTTAACCAAATAAAATGAACATAAAATGGAATTAAATCATTAAAGTCATTTGAATTGAAACCAACCAATGGTAAAAAAAAAAATTCAAACTTCAAACTTCAAACTTAAACTTAAAGGCTTAGCAAAGACTTACCACACAAACCCCACTTACACACACTAGATTACTTAGGTCACGGACCTAGATCTAGGTTAGATCATTTGATTTTCTTTTAATCTCGTGATATGTTTGTTGCTTCACATGTGTGGTGTATTGCTTTAGACTGGATGCCTAGGTTTGTTTGTTCATTAGAATGGATGTTAGGGTATTTTTTTTAGATTTAACATTGTTTTATGCAGGGGATGTGTTAAATGGATCGTTGTAATAAATAAATCATAAAATTGTTGTTTGCTTGTGCTAAAATCCTTAACATAGTCCATAGAGCGGGCTTGGCAAGCAACTAATGCTAAGCGTATATTTTGAAATATAAACTGCTTTTGTATCTTGTGTGTATTTCTAACATCATCTGGCTTAAGATTTTCTTTGAATTTTAAATGTAAATTTGAGCTTAGAATTAGGTTAGGATCTATGGGGTCTAGGATTAGGAGTGACCCAACCGGAGATGGTGCGGTGGTCCCGTGGAGCGATGGATGTCCCAAGAAGGAGACTTTCCGAAGATCATAGATCTAAACTTGTAGTTCTAGGCCGGGTTGTATAAGGGTAGAACTTCGGTTATTTTCTTTCTTCGGTGTATAGTGCCGTTTGCGGCCTTTTCTCATATAATTTAATTTGGCTTGATTTATTTTGGGTGCACAATAGAAACAACATGCTTTTCAGGTTTCTTTTCTGCTATGTTTGTCTTTATGATGTATGCCTGGATGTAGGCTCATAGGATAAACTAAATTTTCTACCCAACTAAATCAATTGAAACATAAAAATAAATACAACTCATAATATTCATGTAAAAGCCTAGGCCATTAAAGAAAGATAAAATATGTAGCAATCCCTTAGCTGGATGTTTTAATATCATGCATAATCATATTGTTTCACTCTTGATTAATGAAGGACTTCCATCATCTAGAGAAGGCTTGACCTTTGAGAGCCTATGATGGAAGTACTTCTTCTATTACGATTTGGCCCATAATCTTTTTCTAATTACATGCATTAGGCATAAATTGCATTCCTGGCTAAATGAATCTTGAGTCAAAATTATAAAATTTGAAAAAATATGCATTAGTTAAGTACATCTTCATACCCTACATAATCTTAGGGGTTAGGGAGTAAGTCTAGGTTCATAGATTTCTTTTCTAAAATTACAACAGCCCGGCCATCTTGCATTCATATGACTTAGCCTCATGGTTTTAAAATGCGCTTAGGTGGTGTTAGGACCTTCTCAGGTTGTAAGTCCAGAAGAGTTAGGGATAGGTTAGTTCCTTCAAGTGAATAGAATGGCCAATGATTCTCAGGAATAGAACTAGGTCGAGCATCGACATGTGCACACTGACTAGGTTACGAAGCATCCTTTTAGGAATAAGTCTTCAACCCTAGGCATTTGTATGTCTTTGTAGAATCTAAGCCCAGATTTCTAAGAAAATGATAACTTGAATCTAAAATTAAATCCCAAATTTGAAGCCCAATCATAGGATAGATGAAATGTCTGGGCATCCCGTATCAATACATTTCTACTCTTTTCCATTTGACTCTTAAAATAACTCTCTCTCAATTTGGACCTCTCCCAATTGAATTTTTAAATATCAATCCTTTGAAAGCTTCCTTAGTAGTCTTTAGAAATAACCACTTATTTATTTAATCGAGAGTATTCTTAGGAAGAGACCCTTCCTAAGATGTAATTAACTATAGAGGCTTTCCTTTATAGGGAACCATGATCCCAGAATAAAATTGACCCTATTTTACTTTTTCATGTAGTTCAAGGGAAAATACTCTGGTACATGAAAGACCCATTAGCCTTAGGAGTCTTTTATTGAAATGATTGAATCCATTATAGGAAAGCATGTTTATCTTTCGAGATAATATGTTTATTCCTTAATGTCATATTTGATCATCTAAATAAAATATTTCTAAACTCTATGTGGTGTCATTTCTTTTCTCTATTCCAGAGAGAAAAGAGAACCAACATATTTTTTTAGCGACTCCACTGGGAATGGTCCCTCTCTCCATCTTTAGAAATGGTGGTTATTTCTATATATTGGCAGTGTACTAGTGCCACTCACCAATTAGGGATGCCTTTCTTTCCATTGGATACCTCTCCATTTCATTCTTGGTTGAGCCTATCTAACATCTTGAATAGAGTTTCTAGAACTCTTTGTTTGTCATAGTTAAATGATTGGGTCCTAGAACCAAATCCTAAAATAAAATGAGAGGTGAGAGAAATAAATAAAAATCAAGTCATCTCTATTATGATCTAAATCTGGTTAAGATAGATTTGAAACCATTCCAATATGGAAAAGAGATATTAAATTTAAAAAAGTATGAAAAGTACTTCAAAACTTGAAAAGTAAATCTCCAAAAATAAAATGTCAAAGTTAAAATATTTCCTTGATCTTACTTTGGCTTTATACTAAAGCTAAAGAGACTCAGGACAGGGTCCTTGAATGAACACCCTTTGTTCTATTACATTCAAAGGCGTCAAAACACCTAAGGATATAAATTTGAGATGAAGGAGTTCCATCAAACCCCGAGAAAACTTAGATCAAAAGGAGGTATAGTTGTGCCTAATGCCCCTTTTCCCACCATGATTGAAGTTTGAATTGCATTTAGAAAAGAAGAAAAAAAAGTCATCCCAAAAGAGAATGCCTTATTGACCTTAGGCAGAGGTTGATTAAGGAACTCAATGAAAATCTTCTATTCTTATAGAAGAAAATTATACATGAATGCAAATTAGCTTTAATATTAATTTCCATAAGTCCACTAGAATATTGGAAAACCAACTACCCAAGTTGATTGGCCAATTCTAAGGAGTTCCTTGGAGGTAACCCTCTTTTAGACCTTTCCAAAATCTTAAATTCTTAGGAGTTTGGGAGAGAGTCAAAAGAGGAAGATGACATGACATAAACAAAAATAAAGTGACAAGATTCACTTTTTCTTCTAATCAATAGAAGAAAAGAGAGGGTAGCAAAAGAGAATTATGATTCTCTTGATAAAGTTGAAATGAATAAAATTTAAATCAACTTTCTTAATGGGAGTTTTCTCCCATTGAATGAAATGATATTCCATGATTGTCTTTAATTAATTTTAAGGCTAAAACAAGAAAAGATAATAAATGAAGAATTAATCCTTCTAAAGAATCGTGACCTTAGGATTGGGTCATAAGGATGATATTTCTATCTCTCAGAGTAAAAATATAAAACTTTTATCTCTGGAAAGTTGATAGATAAATCACTCAGGACTTTGCCAGTCCAAATGAATGAAAAATGCCTTAATTTTCAAGACTAAGGCATTATATGCTTTCAATACAAAATGAATCTAAGGAGAATCCTTTGCAATGTCTTATGACCTATTTGACATTATCTTAATGTTAAGTATGGTGGTCAAAGATTCCATTGCAAGTTGAGATTACCTTTAATCTTATATGTGCTATAAAAGAATGCAAGTCAAAATTTGACTTTCTAATAGCACATCATCTACCCTAGAAGGTTTTAAATGATGATCCTAAATGAATAGATCATGAGGTCTATTGATCTATTGATAGGGTTAGACCTACCTTCCCTTCATATAAAAAGGGAAATTCTTGAAATCAAGTTCAAAATGGTAAAGTTATACCACCTCAAACGACATTGAAAAGAAATGGAAAATAAATCATGTTCAAAATGTGATGTTTTGCCCATCTTAGTGAAGTTGCTTGCAAAATCAAGCATCATAATGCTTTGTTATAAAATAATATAAAATATGAAATAAAAAATGATGAAGAAAGAAAATAAAGTAAAGTAATGCATTACATAAATATGTAATTTTCCTTACTTAACTATAAGCAACTTCCTGATGTGGCATTCCACTATAAAGAAATCTAGGGTTATCTTCTATGATGAAGATAGACTAATAAAAACTTACTAACATCTTAGTTAATGTGGAAAATTTTAAAAAAAGAAAATATCCAAAATATATGTTGATCCGGGTGCATCGATCAACATCAAATATAAACATAAGAATGAATTTATATAGGCTCAATTCTGATCAAGCTTTGATAAGTTGATGCCATATAAATTCAATCAAATAAAGAAAGTAGTTTTCAGCTTCATGAAATTTCAATCTTAAAACTCAACCTAGAAAAAGAACTTGATTTCAATCACATTGTTGGTTGAAGCCAAAAATCAAACATAAAAAGAGCAACTTAGAAATTCATGAAACATCTTTAAATGCTCTTGGATGGTCCTATAGAGTCCCAAATAAAATAAAATAAAATAAAATTAAAAAAAGGAATCAAAAAAGAAAAATGAAGAAGAAACATATAAAAAAAAGGGAGAATCAAAATGAATCAAAAAAAGAAAAAGAAAAAAGAAAAAACATATTGATTATTGAAGGATGTTAATATTCATCCTAAAGTGTTGAGTCTTTAGGAATATCATTCAGCTATTCCTAAATGACCTCACTAAATATTTGATTCTAATAGAAAATTCTAATTTCATAAGTGTTAAGTTTTCAAGGAAGTCATTATGCCAATCCTAAATGACTCACTCCACTAAATAATTTTGAATTCAGCAAGTGTAACATTATTAGAAAGTCATTCTTATCAATCTTAAATGACTTTGCTAGATTTGTTCGATGAAAAGATGCAAAAGAAATAAAATGTTGGATCATAATATATGATCAATCAAGCACAAACTTGAATTATATATAAAAAAAGTCTGTGCTTGATTAAATTCAATCAATAAAATGTTGTATTTGGACAAAAGGTCAAATACATCAAATTTCCTAGCAAATCTAGTGAAGTCATTTCATAAAGAATGAAATGATATGGAAATGAGTCAATATGTTTATCTTCTTAGTGAATCTTGTAACTAGGAAAATTACCAAATGTAACCTTTCATAAAGAAATGAAATCAGAATACTACCAAAAGAAAGAAAGAAAGTAAAGGAATGGAAGGACTATATCCAAGAGCAAAAGGATGAAGTCTAAAATTTCTAAGTATGTATACATTTTTGACTTTAAACTTCTCCACATCAAAATGAAGTGGTAAGGTTAGAGTCAAAACTTGTCCTTAAGCTAAATAAAAATAAAATAAAATAATAAGATATCTCATGCTTTGTCATTTTAGCCTTTGCCATGATTGGGTGAGCTCTTGGGTTAAATAAAAGATAGTGGATCTTCTTTTCGTGAATCCATATCTTTTGAATGGCAAAGATTCTATTGAGTATACCGATACCATTTCTATCAAACAAAATACCCAATAAAATTAACATAGCTTAAATGAAATAAATAATCGGATATCTCATGCTTTGTCATTTTAGCCTTTGCCATGATTGGGTGAGCTTGGTGTTAAATAAAAAAGATAGTGGATCTTCTTTTTCAAGAAACCATATCTTTTGAATGGCAAAGATTCTATTGAGTATATTCGATTTCAAATGAAGCAAGACACAATGTAAATGGATATTTTAACTTTAAACTTCTCCACATCAAAATAAAGTGGTAGGGTTAGAAGTGAAAAAATTATCCCTAGCTGAACAAAAATAAGTAGATATCTCATACTTTGTCATTTTAGCCTTTGCTATGATTGAGTGAGCTCGCTTGGCAGGTTAAAAAGAAAGATAGTGGATATTCTTTTCTAGAGGTCCATATCTTTTGTATAGCAAAGGTCTCATTGAGTATACTCTGATTCCATTGCAAGTGGTCTATAACCATAAACAAGAAAAGTTATGGAATTATAGAGCCATTGCAAGCTAAAAAGCTTAAGTAGTTTGGGTCCTAACTTTCTTTTAAAAGGCACTCTAGCACATTGCATCAATGTTGTTTAGATGTGTCTGGAGATTTATATAGTCTTCAAGTTTGGAATGCACCCTTAGAATTTGAAGAAAAATCCAATTCCATAATTGACAAGATGATATCAATGATCTAACTCTTTAATGAGTTAGCTATCGATGATTTGATCAAACTATCTTTTGGGTTTAAAGACTACTTTAACTGGAAATAAAATGGAAATGATCTCCAGATGTAGCGGTATATAAACTTAAACTTGATTCCATTTCAATAAATTAAGTCCCTTGATGACAGTGGTCAAATTCCAAAAGAAAAGCAAAATTTTGCTAAAATTAAAAGCTAGAAAATGATGGTTCTATAAGAAGAAAATTTAGCTGAATGAAAATATTCTTCTTTATATACCCACATCTTTCTTCTTTAAAAAATTCATAAACCTATTTCATTTTCAAATCAAAATATTTTTATGCATAAAATTATCCTTCATAAGGATAACTTATCTAAAAATTATCAAATCAAAATAATTCTAAAAAAAAAAGAATTGAAAGCATATGATATGACATTCAAAATCTTTATAAGAAGGTTCTATTATAGAGTCATATCTTTCAATCTCAACATATTGGGGAAATTTAACAAAAAGGGTCATGATCAAGATTTCTTATAATCCCACTTCCAATTAGGTAGAGGGTTATATTGAAAATCTTGTCAAAGAAGAAA
Organism: Cymbidium sinense; assembly: GCA_021442155.1. NCBI lineage: Eukaryota > Viridiplantae > Streptophyta > Magnoliopsida > Asparagales > Orchidaceae > Cymbidium > Cymbidium sinense. Next base: position 52,599,773 of record CM038228.1, on the reverse strand, counting down.
AGAAACTTCAATATGATTTAAAGAACAATCTTGTTACTACATATAGAGTCTTAAAATTTACTTTTAAAGTAATTCCAAAGACCTTGCAATAAAATATAGAAGGATCAAAAATGCAAAAATAAGAAATTAATCAAAGACGATTATGAGATTTCATTTCCTATAATAATAAATCAACTGAAGAAATTCAATTTCAAACTTATTAGAAGAATCTAAATTTCTCTAATAAGTTAATCCTTTCAATTCTGTTATTGATTATGGATAAGAATTTTGTGTCTTTATGAGAATCCAAAATATTATCTTGATTCTCATTCACTTTAGAAAGCTTTAAAGGAATCTCTTGATCTTCATTGAATCCAAGAGAATGCCTTATAAGCTATTGATTCATGTCAAAAAAGTAAAAATAACATACATATCCATACAAAAAAAAGAAAGAAAATGAAATTTCATTTGAGAAGCACTGGTTGACTTTAGTTCTTACTGCCTAAAGAACTACACAATCACATGCAAGCTCAAAAAGATAGAATTCTTGGTATGATGTCTTCCTTAGTGAAATAGACATCTAGCATGGTTCATTGTAACTTGAGAAGAAAGAAGGAAAATGATGAACTTTATGCTCATGGCATAGTAAAGCATTGGGTCCAAAATATACCCAAGTCTTCCTTCAAAATAAATTCCAACTCTTGAAACCTTCTTCACTAAACTTCTTCATGTGTAAGGTGTATTAGTGAAATCAAGAAATGGAAGCAAACCTTCCATTACCCTTTCAAAGTTAGACTAATTAAGTAAGGATTAAGTGAGACTCTTGCTTATTAGAAAAAACTTTTAGGAATAAGTCACTTTGACCCCTTTTCCTCATCCATGTCAAATATGATCAAGCCCTTTGTAGCACCTTCCTATATATAACTAGATGGGAGCAAGCTCTATGACACCTTTTCATGTCTTTCCATTTGGTAAGCCTTTGTGCATCATTCCTGAAACCACCTTGTAGGTAGAAAGCCCTTCATGGCACCATTCCTATTCATGTACATGATTAACAAGCCATCAAGGCCCCTTTCATGTACAGAAGTTAGATTGATTAAGTCTTTATGACCCCTTTCTAATAGCTAAAGATATAAGTCACATCTTCTAATCATGGAGTAAGTCCCTAGTCACATCCTACTTGTACATGATTGGAACAAGCCATCAAGGCCCCTTTCATACACAAGCTTAGATTGGATGTAAACCTTTCTAATAGAAAGATATAAGTCCTGGCCATCTTTCTAACATCAAGAGTAAGTCCCCAGTCGGCATCCTACCTTTGTGTACATGATTGGAACAAGCCATCAAGGCCCCTTTCATGCTACATAGGCGAGTTAGATTGGATTAAGTATTTACGACCCCATTCTAATAGCCAGAAAGATATAAGTCCCTCTTTCAATCATCAAGAGTAAGTCCCATCTACCGTGTACATGATTGGAACAAGCCATCAAGGCTCTTTTCATGCTACACATGCGAGTTAGATTGGATTAAGTCTTTACGACCCCTTTCTAATAGCCAGAAAGATATAAGTCCCAGCCTTCTTTCTAATCATCAAGAGTAAGTCCCCAGTCGGCATCCTACCTTTTGTGTACATGATTTGAATAAGCCATCATGGCCCCTTTCATGCTACACAGGCGAGTTAGATTGGATTAAGTCTTTACAACCCATTTCTAATAGAAAGATATAAGTCCCTGTCCATCTTTCTAATCATCGAGTAAGTCCCCAAGATCTTACCTTGTGTACATGATTGGAACAAGCCATCAAGGCCCCTTTCATGCTACATGAAGTTAGATTGGATTAAGTCTTTACAACCCTTTAATAGCAAAGATATAAGTCCCTACCATCTTTCTAATCATCAAGAGTAAGTCCCCGATCCTACCTTTTGTGTACATGATTTGAATAAGCATCATCGCCCCTTTCGTACTACGAGGGAAGTTAGATTGGATTAAGTCTTTACAACCCATTTAATAGATAGAAAGATATAAGTCCCATTGCCATCTTTCTAATCATCGAGTAAGCCCCAGCATCTTACCTTGTGTACATGATGGAACAATATCAAGGCCTCTTTCATGCTACACAGGCGAGTTAGATTGGATTAAGTCTTTACAACCCCTTTTTAATAGCCAGAAAGATATAAGTCCCCAGTCGGCCATCTTTCTAATCATCAAGAGTAAGTCCCTAGTCGGCATCCTACCTTTTGTGTACATGATTGGAACAAGCCATCAAGGCCCCTTTCTTGCTACACAGACGAGTTAGATTGAATTAAGTCTTTATGACCCCTTTCTAATAGCCAGAAAAATATAAGTCCCTAGTCGGCCTTCTTTTAATCATCGAGTAAGTCCCCCCCATCCTACCTTTGTGTACATGATTGGAACAAGCCCTTTCATTTTCTACACAGTGAGTTAGATTAGATTAAGTCTTTATGACCCCTTTCTAATAGCCAAAAAGATATAAGTCCCCAGTTGGCCTTCTTTCTAATCATCAGGAGTAAGTCCCCAGTCGGCATCCTACCTTCGTGTACATAATTGTACCAAGCCATCAAGGCCCCTTTCATGCTACACAGGTGAGTTAGATTGGATTAAGTCTTTACGACCCCTTTCTAATAGATAGAAAAATATAAGTCCCCAGTCGGCCTTCTTTCTAATCATCAAGAGTAAGTCCCCAGTCGGCATCCTACCTTCGTGTACATGATTGGAACAAGCCATCAAGGCCCCTTTCATGCTACACAGGTGAGTTAGATTGGATTAAGTCTTTCGACCCCTTCTAATAGCGAGATATAAGTCCCCAGTCGGCCTTCTTTCTAATCATCTGGAGTAAGTCCCCAGTCGGCATCCTACCTTTGTGTACATGATTAGAACAAGCCATCAATGCCCCTTTCATGCTACACAGGCAAGTTAGATTGGATTAAGTCTTTATGACCCCTTTCTAAAGCCAGAAAGATGTAAGTCCCTAGTTGACCATCTTTCTAATCATCAGGAATAAGTCCCCAATCGGCATCCTACTTTCGTGTATATGATTGAAACAAGCCATCAAGGCCCCTTTCATGTTTCAAGAAAGTTAAATTGAATTAAGTCTTTATGATCCCTTTCTAATAGCCAGAAAGATATAAGTCCCTTAGTCGGCATTCTTTATAATCATATAGGATTAAGTCCCCAGTTGGCATCCTATTCAAACTTCTAAGGAATGGAATCAAAGCCATTGAAGGCCCCATTTTTTAAAGTTATTTAAACAGGATCAAGTCCATGTGACCCCTGTTTAGTAGTCAAAGTGTTGTGGAGTAGGATCAAGCATTTCAAGCCTCTTCTCCCTAGCATAGTTTTTGAGGATTGGATCAAGTCTTTAAAGACCCCTCTCCTCTCTTTAGCTAACTAGGATGAATCACGCCCTTAATGGCCCCATTTTATTAGCTAATCACATGAATCACCACTATTCTCAAGAAAGAGTAAGTCCCCTGAAGGCATTTTTCTTGAGCATAATGATTGCATTAGAGTCAGACCAATCTTTGGGTCTATTCCTAATAACATTCTTCTTCATCTTAGTACTTAATGAAAATTAAGTTTCTATGAATGAATCACTCTCCAAAGCAAAGATAGGTATACATATACCTATCTTTCACAATCAAAATTAAAATAAAATTCAAATAAAAAAATCATAAATTGGAACCCCAAGCTTATACTTGTATGTTGATCAATGTCACATGTATATGTGTGTAGTTAATCCACTACACATATTGGGGGTCCATTTGTTGACCTCATTTTTGGATGAGGTTAATTTAGCTTGCTTAGGATACTATGCGTAGTGACCTAGGGAATTCACCTTGGGTTGGATCTAACCTATTTGGCTTAGGTAAGATCAACTCAAGCATCCAAATTCAAAATCAATTAATCAAATCAACAATCAATAATCATCAATCCAAGATGATTAAAAGTAAAATACATTTAATTTCAAAAATACCCTTGAGTTGATTTTGAATTAGATCAAGCTAAAATCAATGCACTTGATTTGGACACAAAACTCCAACCCAAATCAAATGTACTTCAAATGAAAACTCAAAATGGGCAGCACACATTAGTCCAGGACTATGTGATGCCATAATCATAAAATAAAAAAAAAAGAGGGGAGAAAATGGGGAGAAGAGAAATGCTAATTTCCTTCTTCCATCTCTTCCCATGCAAAATCCTTTCTTCCCACCTCATTCACTCAAAGACAAAAGCCACCTTCTAAGAGATGGCTGCCTTCAAGTGAAGGCAGGCAATCAAGCTATCTCCATACCTCCAGCCGATCAAGAACAAACAACAACAACAACAACATACAACAAAACAACAACAATAAATAATAATAATCAACAATCAACAACAAATAATAATAATAATAATAATAATAATAATAATAATAATAAAAGGTTTAGGCCATGAAGAAACCAAGACATACACACTTCCTTAAAAAAAACTAAGCTCTCATACACCATCCCACACCAAAAATGAAGCTAACTGAAACCTCCCTCTCCCTCCAAGTGCTCTCAACCATTATGAACCATCAAAATCAAAAATCCAATCCAAAGCTTGGTCTAGAGATCAAACTACAAGGAGTTGGCTCAATTCCTCTAGCTCAAGGCTTTCTCTTGAAGAAACGAAGCTATTGGAATTGATTTCAACCTCTAGAACTCCCTAAATCTAGGTATGCCATTGATGATGCCTCTTTTTCTTCAAAGCTTTAGGCATTGATCATTTTCACATAAAGCTTGTTGTCCATGCTATCAAGCCATATGGATTGAAAGAATACCTTTCAACGATTGTGTAGCAGTTTAAATCATCCAATTTCATTACCTATATCAAAAGATATTAACTAAATACCATGGATAGTCCTCGGCTCCCGCAGGTTGGGGAGATGAAATTCCGACCATCCATTTCTTTTAAAAGAAACGGACAGTCCAGATCTAGGCATTTTTAATTTGATTAAATCCTTTTAAGAATCACAGGAATGATCCGGACCGTCTAGATCTAGGCAAGCAACTAATGATAAGCTCGCATGTTTGTGAAATATAAAACGCTGTGTGTATTTCTTCTATTTTTGACTTAGATTTTCTTTGAATTTTCAATGTAAACTTGAGCTTAGAATTTGGTTAGGATCTATGAGGTCTAGGATTAGTAAGAGCTGACCCAACTAGGAGATGGTGCGGTGGTCCCCTATGGAGCCCGATGGATGTCCCTAAAGAAGGAGACTTTCCTGGAACGAAGACCCATAGATATAAACTTATAGTTCTAGGCTGGGTTGTATAAGGGAAGAACTCAATTTTCTCTTCGGGGTACAAACATTCATTACCTTTTCTTATATAATTTAATTTGGCTTGATTTATTTTGGGTGCGTTATATAAACATCATGCTTTTCTTAGGTTTCTTTCTGTGCTATGTTGGTGCTATGATGTATGCCTGGACGTAGGCTCATAAGATAAACTAAATTTTTTACCCAACTAAATCAATTGAAACATAAAAATAAATACAACTCATAATATTTATATAAAAGCCTAGGCCATTAAAGCAAGATAAAATATGTAGCAATCCCTTAGCTGGATGTTTTAATATCATGCATAATCATATTGTTTCACTCTTAATTAATGAAGGACTTCCATCATTGCCAGAGAATTTGAACTTGACCTTTGAGAGCCTATGGTGGAAGTACACCTTCTTCTATTCTGATTTGGCCCATAATATTTTTTTAATTACATGCATTAGGCATAAATTGTGTTCCTATAACCTAAATGAATCTTGAGTCAAAATTATAAAATTTGAAAAATATGCATTAGTTAAGTACATCTTCATGCATAATCTTAGGGGTTAGGGAGTCTAGGTTCATAGATTTCTTTTCTAAAACTGCAACAGCCCGATCATCTTGCATTCATATGACTTAGCCTCATGGTTTTAAAATGCGCTTAGGTGGTGTTAGCTGGCATCCTTCTTCAGGCAGGTTGTAAGTCGAGAAGAGTCAAAGATAGATTAGTTCCTTCAAGTGAAGAGAATGACCAATGATTCCCAAGAATAGAACTAGGTCGAGCATCTGACATGTGTCAGAAGCACCTGTAGACTAGGTTCTGAAGCATCCTTTTAGGAAGAAGTCTTCAACCCTAGGCATTTCTACAGTATTGTGTTACTAGAATCTAAGCCCTAAATTTCTAAGAAAATGATAACTTGAATTCTAAAATTAAATCCCAAATTTGAAGCCCAATCATAGGATAGATGAAATGTTCACTGGGCATCCCAATATCAATAGGCATTTACTACTCTTTTCCATTTGACTCTTAGAAAAATAACTCTCTCTAATTTAGACCTCTCCCAATTAAATTTTAAATATCAATCCTTTGAAAGCTATCTTAGTAGTCTTTAGAAACAACTACTTATTTCTTTAATTGAGAGTATTCTTAGGAAGAGACCCTTCCTAAGATGTAATTAACTATAGAGGCTTTCCTTTATAGGGAACCATGATCCCAGAATAAAATTGACCCTGTTCTACTTTTCCATGTAGTTCAAGAAAATAATCTGGTACATGAAAGACCCATTAGCCTTAGGAGTCTTTTATTAAAATGATTGAATCCATGACAGGAAAGCATGTTTATCTTTCGAGATAATATGTTTATTACTTAATGTCATATTTGATCATCTAAATAAAATATTCCTAAACTCTATGTGGTGTCATTTCTTTTCTCTATTCTAGAGAGAAAAGAGAACCAACAGCCATAAGCATAATTTCTCACCTCTTAGGCATTTCCTTATTCTTATGTTAAGGAATCATAAGTCTTAGATTTCTAATGGAAAATGCAACTCAAACAAATTAAATAAATTTCTAAAATGTAAAACCCAATAATAGATAGTTTGAGATGCTCGCTAGGTTTCCTAGCATTGTGAGCATCTCTTACTTATTCCCATTTTGGCTTTGATTGTAAAATTTTCTTTCATCAATCCCATTTGATCTTCAAAATAAACCAATCGATTGATAGTCATGCCTATTGAAATCTTTAGAGACAACAATCATTTGCCTTAATCGAGAGTTTTCCTAAGGAATACTCATTCTTTATGATGTAATTAACTATAAAGGCTTGCCCTTGTAGGGAACTTAATGAACTCGATTTAAAATAAACCCTGCTTTACTTTTCCATGTAAATTAAGGGAATAATCTTTGGTATATATGCATACCCATCATCCTTAGGAGTCTTTATTGAGGTGATTGGTTCCATTAAATGGTAGTGACTTCTATTTTTGGAGATAGTACACTTTTTCTTTGATGACGTATCCGATCACCTAAATAAGTATATCTGCGGATCTACGTGGCATCTTACCAAGATGAATTTCTATAAGGTGTCCTCTTTCTTTTCTCACCAACAAATTTGAAAGGCGACTCCTCTATAAGAATTTTACCCCACACTCACATATTGACTTACGATTGAAATATAAATCCATTTGCAAGTGGTTTGAAGTCAAATGGGTTTTGATTCATTTGATAATTTCAAGTTCAAAAGGGTGAACATGAGCTTGACTTGGGTTTTATTTTTGAATTGAGTTTTGGTTTGATGATTGAAGTTTGTGTTTATATTTAGATTCATGATTGTAGGGCTGATTGAATCATGAAGGAAAATCAAGGGTTAATTGAATTATGGACTTAATATATTTTCTCCAAACTCAAATAAATTCCAAATGATTGAAATCCATGATTGAAACAAATGATTGAAATTCCAAGTTCAAAATATTTCCTAAGTCCTTTGATTCTCTCTCATGGATTTAGCCTACATTAAATCTAAATCAATTCAAATTCAAGGAATTTTCTCACAACCCATTTATATTCTCATTTATATTCACATATATAAATGAAATATAAATTCAAATCAATCAAACCAAATCCCAAATTCAAATCTAAATCCAAAATCTTTCCCAAGTCACTTTGATTCTATCTTATGGACTTAGTTGAAATCAAATCTAAATCAATTCAAATTCAAGAGATTTTCTCATAACTCATTTATATTCTCATTTATATTCACAAATAGAAATGAAATATAAATTCAAATATCCAAAAATCAATACAAAAGTCAAATCCAAATTCAATCAAATCAAGTCAAATTCTTGAACTTAGCTAAATCAAATTCAAATCAAGATTTTCTTCATGATTCAATCAATCCTTTAATCATGAATCCAAATATAAATATAAACTTCAATCATCAAACCAAAATTAAATTTAAAAATCAAACCCAAATCAAATTCATGTTCCCCCTTTGAAATTGAAATTGTCAAATGAATCAAAACCCATTTGACTCCAAACCACTTGCAAATGGATTTATATTTTAATCATAAGTCCATATGTGAGTTCAATCAAACTCTAATCAAGCTTTGACCAATAAATTTGACCCTCTTATGCTCACTTGATCCAACGTGACCTAAAGTATCCTTATGATTCCAAATCTAACCAACCAAATTGGACTATTCCTCTCATCATGATCAACAATCATCATGAGATGATCAATCACTAAAATTGGATCAAACCAAGTCAAACTTAAAGGTTGACCAAGTCAACACTAAGCCAAAATGAAACCCAACATAGCTAGAACCCACCAGAGGCCAAATTAATTGAAACCAAAGATCTAAGTTCATTCATGACCAATATTTGAACTTGACCAAGTCAACATTTGAGCCTAACCTAGCACAATTGACCACCAGACCCAATCAAAATATGTCAAAACTTGATCTAAGACAAATTGATTGAAACCAATGGGTCAAGTTCATTCCAAATCACTTGTTGAACTTGACCAAATCCTCAATTGGCCAACTAGACCTACTAAATTGACCATGAACTTGACTAAAATGGTCAAATTGAGCCAAATTTGAACTTAACTAAAATTGATTGGAAACAAAGATACCAATCCATTTCATACGACCAACCAAACATGAACCAACCCATGACCTAACCCAAATAGGTCAAATAGGTCAATTTGGTCAACTTGACCCATTTGACCTAAATGAAATTAATTGAACCAAATTCAAACCTAAATGAAATTGAATCAAACCAAAGACACCAAAATATTTCAAATGATCATATGAACTTGACCTAACCCTTGGTTTGACCCAATTTGACCAATTGGTCAACTTGACTCAAGTTGACCCATTTTGACCTAAATGAGTCAACATGAGCCAAATCATATCAAACCAACTCCAAATCCATTGAAACTTGGCCCAACCTATTTTTCAATCATACCAAACATATACAAATTGAAACCCAAGCCAAATGACCATTTTACCCCGAGGCCATATGGTAAATTTTGGCTAAATTTACTTGGAATTTGGTCAAATCCTCTTCATGACCACTTGACACCCTATTAGTGGACCAAGTGGACACTAGTGAGTGTAGTACACCTAACCCAATGGGTTTGGATCAACCCAACCCAACCTAAGGCTAAAATTGACCACCTCACTTGAAATTAAGCACATGAAATCCCTCCTCCACTTAATTAAGGCACATGAGAGCTCCACTACTCCACTCTACACTCCAAACTGACCCATGTCCAACTCCAAACCTGGTCAATTGATCAAAATGGCAAGGGAGGCTCTGCCGTTGCTCTTGGAGATATACTCCCCTTAATTCCATTTCAATTCAGTCCCAATTGAGCTTAGGAAGCTAGAGGAGCCATTTCCAAGTCTCCCAGCTTCCTAGAGTTTTGAATTTCCTTTTTTCAATTTCATAGATTGAAAATAGGAGCTCCACTTGAAATCCATCTCACTCAATACTCCAAACCCAATTCACTTTGCAAAGCTCGAGCTCACTCCAAGCTTCACACAAGTTCTCCCAGCAAGGGAGGACTACTCTTGACCAAGACCGACCTCAAGTGAAGGTGAAGTTAGTCCATAGGAAGATCTATCCAATTTCAACACCTCAAAATTTCAACAAGGCTTTGTCTCCACTAGACAAAGCTACTTCAAGGGAATTGAGCATCAGTGATAGCCTTCGGTGAGGTATGCTATTAAACCGAGCTTAATTTAGCCATAATGTGGTCTTTTGTGAAGTGAAGTTTCATCTCATGAGAAGTTAGCCGTTGGATGTGATCTCCCTTGCATGATGATGGTGGGTTAAATTTTATTTCAATCTGAGCTTGAATCTTCCCTTAGAAGATGGACGGTGGCCATCTCCCACAAAGAAGATCAGGGGTGAATTGTGGGCCATCCATCCACATGTTTTGGATGGACATCCATGATTAAAACATGTAGGATCCATGGATTATCCCTTTATCGTGGGTTTAATCTCGTGATTGATCGATCGAAGAGAAAATAGCACCACCACTGATATGGCACTACGATGTGACTACTTAAATAGCCTTTCATATCGCACCACATGAAAAGTGCACGATGCGTTAGCCTCCATGTGGCACCAATGGGATTAACTATATAATTAGGGGATTAAATTACCTAATTAATCAGGAAAACTTCAAATATTTATATCTAAGTGTAAAAAAATAAAAAAAAAAATGAAATAATTGCATATGAAAGATAATTGAATGTAGAATATTATAAAATTGATTTTGATGGATTTTAAATAGTTTTATATTTTGAATTTGAGTTTTATTGGAAAAGTAATTAGGTTAGTTACTCTCTGATTATTCTATTAATTAATCTCAAACTTTTTATGTGTATTTAGTGGGATGACTTCTACCTCCACTAATTTTCTTGGGATTTATTAATGGTTGAATTAGGGTAATTGATGGATTCATTCCTAATTACTCTCCTAATAGAATTAAGCCTAATTAAGTGTGTAATCTGTGGTTTAATCCCTTGATTGAGTTAATTAAGGTTTGTTTAAAGGAATAGGAGGTTTAGAGAATAATTTGGATATTTTTCTTAAGTTATTTCTTAAACCTCCTCTTTCTTCCTTAATCCAAACTTAATTAAAGATTAATCCACTAATTACCTACCAAATTAATTTGATAAAATTCTAAAACCTTCTAGAACTTAACTAATTCACTTTGGGTAGATGCTTAGGTGTTCAATAACCTAAGTACATTAAGGAAATCAAAATTCCCTTAGCTTATTAATCATTAATCATGAGCCAAATGCATTAGGCCCTTTTCTTCTTAGGTGCATTGCTGATTTAAATTCTTTGTGTGGTTTAATGTCATATCATTGGCTCATAATTATTTGATTAAATATGCTAAGATGGTATAGGTAAGGGGTAATTAACACACTTAATTCACACCTTAACCTAATCAAAATATAAAAATCATCTAATCATCTAAAATTAACCTAAAATGCCATACACATGGGAGAAATGGGTTAGGACCAGCAAACATTCTTCACATTTCCTAAATCAAACATAAAGCAAATTCAAAATAAAAATCACATTAAACAAACTTTGATTCACTTTAAACTTTCTTATTTCATAGGATTATCTTTAGGAATTAATTAGAGTGAATGAATTAACATTACTTTCATCACTTTATTTCTTTTCTAGCATGCTAAATATGTATTCTATATGAAAATCTTGCATTCATTCCTTTTAAAAATCAAAATTAAAATGAAATATTTATTTTATGTGAAATTGCATGTTTTGGCTAAAATAAAAATATGAATGGCTATTATCACTATTAAATTCAAAATTATTTTCAAAACTTATAAATCAAATATAAAAACTGAAAGGTATGCTACTTATACTTTATTTATAAGTTTGCATGTGAATATAAAAATGTGTCTTATGTTTTCTTCCTTTCTTTCTTCTTAACATGGATTTGGATAAGATTTGTAAAGTGCATAACTCTTTTAAAAGAATATAACACTTGCTTAAAATCTACTCTTATTCTATTCCATGTTATAACTTAAGAAGGATCTTTATATTTACACATATAAATTACATAAACAAGCCAAAAATTAAATAAACATAAACTTTGCATCTTTCTTTCTCCATTTATTTCTTTTGTACATGCATATGTATTTAAGAAAGTGGTATATTAGTTTGGACAATCCCGAAATTGTGAGGCTTTAAGTAGCCCTAAGTAGGTCCTGTACCTTACACCCCAGGTGCTAATAATGACACCGTACTCACTTATGACTTTCATACATACACATGTGCATATGAATAAAGGATGAAAGAATAACCCTTTTATACTTAATGAAGATCATGCATCATAATGCATTCCAATTTTCTTAAGTAAATTTATTAGCATTCATCATAAAGTGTGCTAAACATTTCCATTTGTATGTATAGATATACTTAGGATTCATTCATATGCATGTTATACATGTTGGGAAAAAAATAAAGTGATGTGTGCTTTGTGATATTAATTCACTTTAGTTAATCTTAAAATGTCTATCTTTTTGAATAGGTTTGCTTAAAAAATACATCTAAACTTTGGATTAATTAAAACACATAATAAGATATTCACTAAATAAAATAAAATATGAATCCACTTTAGAATTTACTTAAGGTAGGGAAGGAAAGAGAAGTGTTCTTCTCTTTTCCCTCTCTTTATGACTCAGTAATTAATTGTAGGATGCACTTAAACCTAATCAAATTACAAAATAAAATTAACCTAAATCAACTAAGCACTTAAATGAAACCACCCATCTAATTGAACATCTTCACACTTAAAAAATCTAAGCCTTAAAGCCATAGCTAAGCATACCACACAAATATTTTAAAACACACACATTAGACTAAGTCACCATTTCTAGCTTTAGGTTAGGGCGATGCATGCTTTGATTTTGCTTTTATTTTGTGATGTATTATTTCTAGTTTGGATGTTAGTGTGAATGTGCATAGAATGAATGGTAGGATGATCTTAGTCTAACCATTTTCTTCTGCAGGAGATTGTGCTTAAGTGCTGTAATAAATAAAAAAATATAAATACTTTTGTTGTGCAGGTGCTTATACCCCTAAGCATAATCCAATATGCCAGGTGGACTTGGTTACCCATGTGTGTGGTTCCAAGTCCAATATACATGCTTGGGATTTGTATGGTTTATTTAGCTAATCTCTATTTTGTAGGTGTTAGTTAGATTTACTTTTCCTCTTCATGTAATTTTTGCAATTAGGATTTGTGAAATGAATGTTATGGGGGATTAGGATGAGCATTGGACATAAGATTACATCTTATGTACCGTGTGAAGCCTTTGAAACAACCACCTTCCAACCATCCAAAAGAAGGAACCAAAAGAAGAAAAAAAAGAAGAAAGAAGAAGGAAGAACAGAAGAAATGAAGACCCCCATAACATGAATTTCCTTACATGATTGTAAATTAATTCATTTGTAATCCGGGTTGTATAAGGGTAGATCTCGGCTACCCAATTTGTTTCGGGTTTGTGCAGTAGTGCCCAACCATAAATGGCCTTTTATTCTTTTGTGTTAGCCTTATAAAATGTTTAATATTTTGTTTAGATTGTGTATTAAGATGACTTCCTTTTCCTAGTTTCTTCCTTGCTTGATGTATGGCCTGGATGACGATTAAGCTCTTAGGGAAAAATAAATCTTCTACCAAATTAAACAACTCAAAATTAAAAATAAATAACTCATAATCTCACTTAAAGCTTGGGCTAAAAATCAAGATAAAAGAATTAGTAACCTCTTAGCTAGATGTGTACTTTCTTTTCTAACATCATGTATAAAAATATATTGTTTCACTCTTGATTGGAAGGCTTCCACCTTTGCTAGAGAACTTGGCTTGACTTATGAGAGCCATGGTAGAAACACACCTCCTTATCTTACTAATTTTGGTACATAATTTAATTTCTCATGCATTAGGCATAAAGAATCCCATAGCTTGAGTCAAATGATTTTCCAAAATAAAAATAAAAATATGTGAAAATTTTGCATTAGATTTAAGTTATTTGGAATGTCCTTATATGATATAGTCTCTTTAAGGAGTGTATTTAAGGACTTAGTCTCTTTCTAAGTAAATAACAACCTTGATATCTTGCATAAACATAAGACTTGCCTACATGAATTTAAAATCATAGAAAGAGTTAGTTGGCGGCCACCCCTAGGCGGTTGTGAGTCCAACAGTCAGGTGATTTATTCTCTTTAGTGGAGGTAAATCAAATACCCATTTTTTGCCTTAGAGATTTAGGTCGTGCTTTTAGGCCTCACAAAGCTCCCTAGATTTAGGTTCTGAGAGCTTCTCCCCTTTGCGGGCTATAAATATAAATCCTCACCTCTTAGGCATTTCCATAGCCTTGTACCATGGAATTGTAAGCCCTAGAATTCTATTAAAAATTTAACTCAAAATACATTAATTCAATTTCAAAAAATGTAAAGCCCATCCATATGATAGTTTAGGATGCTTACTAGGCTTCCTAGTATCTTAACCATCCCCTACTTATTTTCATTTGGCTTCGATATGAACTCCTTCCTCTTGATCGATCCCACTTGACTTTCTAAAAATAAACCAATCGATTGATAGTCCTACCTTTTTAAAATCTTTGGAGACAACGAGCATTTACCTTAATTAAGAGTATTCCCAAGGAATCTCATTCCTTAGGATGTAATTAACTATTGGGGCTTGCCTCTGTAGGGAACTTAATGAACCCAATTTAAAATAAACCATACTTTACTTTTCCATATAAAGTAAGGGAAGAATCTCTAGTACATATGCAGACCCATTGTCCTTAGGAGTCTTTATTCAGGTGATCATGTACATTATAGGGTGGTGACTTCTATCTTTCTAGATAATGCACATTTCCTTAATGTCATACCCGATCACCCTAATAAGAACCTCTGCGGATCTACGTGGTGTACAAATAGAAAGAGTATATTGTTATCTTCATTTTATCCACATAGATTGAAGATGGAAGTATACATCTTAGAAAATGAGAAAAATTTTCACCACATCATGGTCTTAAGAATACGGAGAAATACGAAGCGTACTTCGCCGAATGGTGTATGGCTGAAGTATTACAATCCCAAGACCATCTGACAATCACCTTCTCTAAGGAAGATCTTATGCTCAAAACATCAGAACATAATTGCCTGCTATACATCTCTGCAAAGAGCGATGGTGTCATAATGAATAAAATTCTAATTGATCCAGGTTCATCTGTTAATCTCATGAGTCTGAAAATATTGAAGGGATTGTCTCTCAACATTCAACATCTAGGATGGGACAAATTGATGATTTACAACTTCAATGAAAAATGGCAAAAGTCTCTTGGATCTTTTACCTTGCCACTAAGATTCAGGGAGCTTTACACAGAAGTCAAATTTCATGTCATTAATACTGACACCTCATTCAGGGCCTTATTGGGGCGTCCCTGGTTACATGAGTACAGAATAGTCCCATCTACTTTGCACTAATGCTTAAAATACATAAGAGCTGAGGAATAACATAGAATTTCTGGCAACCTTCAGCTATTTGCAGTCCATGAAGCTAAAATCTATGAAGATGCAAAATATTATTTGTTGAAGGAGCCCAAGCCTCAACAATCCAAAGCTTCTACCTCAAAGGTTGCAAAACAACACAAAGAAGTGAGGAAGGAAAAAGGAAAAAAGAAGGCGACGTCGACTCTTCCTAAAGCAGCTAGTGCATCACATAAGTTAAAAAGGCTAGTCCCTCATCTGGGCAGTGACACAAAAGAAGAAGAGGATGATCCTCCTGTTGGGCCTAAAGGAACCAATAAGTCTCTTGTGAAAGGAAAAAAAATTATTGAATACTCAGATCTTGAGTATGATTTTGAACCTACCTACAAAAGTGAAGTTCAGTCTATCTCTTCAAGAAGGATGGTAGATCTGTTGATATCAGAAGAATCATTAGTGATTATGCTGATTCATTTTCAACACTTCAAAGAAATCACCGTGTGAAGTCCACATTGTTGAAGAGTTAAAGACTTTCTATGTGCCTCCTTTTCCTGGAAGTAATGAATGTGGAATTTCATTTTACAAGTCCGAGGAGTGTTATCACTAGAATTTTGATTGGCTCATGCAATTTGATGAATCTGATGATATGGTTCTCATAGGAATTCCAAAATATTATCCTTAAAGGATTCACAAGATGATGCATAAATTGGAAGTTGATATTGGAACAGACAAATGGCAAGCCCACTTCTTTGATACCCTCTGGGGTCTAAAACGTTCACAGACCTTGTGAAAGTGTGATAATCATACATCTAAAGGTCTTGGATACATTTGACATAAACACCATCGAAGAAAAACCTGTTATGCGATAATGAAGAAGAGATTGACACTGAGATCAAATATGAAGATGATCTTTATGAAGTCAATCTTATAAATGATGAGGAGGTAGAAGCCAAGCCAGTGCTTGAAGAGCTTGAAAATGGTGGAAACTCAGCTACCATGGATGATTTGAAGGAAATCAACTTGGGAACATAAAATGATCCTCGCACAACTTTCGTTAGTGCCCTTCTACCAGATGAAAAGGTTGAAGAAATGAAAGCTCTACTATGTGAATTCAAGGACTGCTTTGCTTGGACATACTCCAAAATGGAAGGCTTATCCTGATGTGGCAATTCACAAACTAGCCATCAAGGCAAATGCAACACATGTTAAGCAAACTCCTAGGCAAATAAGGTTAGAGATTGAAGAATAGGTAATTGCAGAAACTAAGAAGTTGATCAAAATAGGCTTTATCTGAGAAGAAAAGTATCCAGATTGGATAGCCAATTTTGTTCCAGTGAGGAAGAAGAATGGTCAAACTCGTATATGTATTAATTTTTGAGATTTGAATAAAGCATGCCCAAAAGATAATTTTTTGCTTCCAATATCAAAACTACTAGTAGGCAATACTTCCAACTATGACATGTTCTCATTTATGGATGGATCATCGGGATACAATCAAATCAAGATGGCTCTTGAAGACGAGAAGGACACATTATTTAGGATGTCAATTAGTATATACTACTACATAGTCATGCCCTTTGGATTGAAGAATTCTGGAGCTTCATATCAGAGGGCTATAACATGTATCTTCGATGAGTTGATTCAACAGAAAGTAGAATGTTACGTGGATGACCTCATCAAGAGCATAGATCGAAAAGATTATTTTGACTTGAGGATGGTCTTTGAAAGAATTAGGCAGTATGATCTCAAGATAAATCCTCTCAAATGTGCATTTGGGGTTTCATTTGAAAAATTCCTTGGCTACATGGTATAACATAGAAGAATTGAGATCCGACCCTAATAAAATCAAAGCGATAGTGGATATGCCACCACCGAAGAATCTTCGTCAGCTTCATTTAGCGCAGGGACATTTGGCATTCATCCAATGTTTCATATCAAATCATGTCGGGCAGGTGTTAACCATTTTTAAGAATGCACCATTTAAGTGGGACGATGAATGTCAAGAAGCATTTGATAGCATCAAGAGATACATGTTAAATCCACCAATTTTGGTGGTGCCAATCCTGGGAAAGCCTCTCATTTTTTATACAGCTTTATTAAAAGAATCCCTTAGAGCATTGCTTACACAGCACAATGAAGAAGGAAAGGAAAATGTATTGTACTATATCAGTCGAATATTGAAAGGAGCTGCATCAAGGTACTCTCTGATCGAAAAGCATTACCTTGCATTAATATTTGTTGCTCTGAAGCTTCGACATTATATATTACTGCATAAGATAATGCTCATATCAAAGATCGATCCTTTGAAGTTCTTGATGGTAAGACTAGGATTGAAAGTTCATTTGACACGATGGGCAGTACTCCTACTGCAGTTCAATATTACATATGTATCTCAAAAAACTATTAAGGGGAAAATATTAGCAGATTTTCTCGCTACACATCCTACCTAACAGATTCAACAGTCAATGATGATTTACCTGATGAACAGATTCTGCTTATTCATGAAAGAGAATGACTACAGATCTAGGAATTATATTTCGATGGTGCATCATCTATTAAGTCTGCTCAGCCCCCAAACCTATCAAAAATAAGAGCTGGCATTAGCCTCATCTTCATAACACTAGAAGGAGGCATAATGAGGCGTTCAAACAGGCTGACTGAGCCAAGAAACAACAATGAAGATGAATATGAGGCATTGGTGGCAGGTTTTGAAGAAGCTATTATTATTGGCATCCAAAATTTAAGACTCTTTGGAGACTCTCAATTGGTAATCAACCAAGTGTTGAGTCTCTGTAAGATTAACAAGCTTGAATTGACGTACTATCATAGGCGAGTGCTTGAGCTCATGAAGTAAATTCCAAACATTAAACTAGCTTGAGTTTCTTGATCAAATAATAGTAAAGTAGATTGCCTGGCCAAGCTAGAAAAATAAATGGCGAACATGGACGACGATGAAGTGTTGATTAAAGTGTCCACTCGTCAGGTTCTGCAACCAGTAAATCCATACTCCCCTGCAGGTAGAGGGGACATCAAACTCAAGACAGCATGAAGCAGTTCAAATTGCTCCTCACTCTCCCAAAGAATGACAAGTAAAAGAGAGATAAAAACTTAAAAGTACTACAAACAAATCACGTGGAGCTTTCATAGTAGAAGAGCCAGATGATTGGAGACAACCCCACTGATCGAGTTGTTGACTTCTTCACTAATAATGTTGTCTATAGATTTGGGGTGCCATGAGGAATAATTTTAGATAATGGTTTAGCATTCAAGAGTGCGGAGATATACAGATTCGCTGATCGACACAAAATTGATTGGCGATATTCATCAATCTATAATCCAAGGGCCAATGGTTTAGCAGAGGCTTTCAATAAGGCATTGGTAAAGCTGCTCAAAAAGATTCTCATAAATAATAAAAGAGAGTGGCACTCTAAAATGATGGAAGCACTCTGGGCATATAGGATAACTTATAAAATGCCAACTAAGGTCACTCCTTATGCTATAACATTTGGAGTTGAAGCTGTTTTGCCACTAGAAATTGAGCTACCATCACTTTGAGTAGCTGTCCAATTCAATCTTACTCAAGATGAGAATGCTCGCTTGAGAATGGAAGAGTTGGATGCGCTTGACAGACAAAGCCAAATCTGTGAAGACACAAAAGCTGAAGTGATCCAAAACCCAAGGCCAGCCCAAAGAGTCAACCAATTTTTCAACAAACATAACTCACTCCATGCGTGAATCTAATTTGTTGGGGGGCATTTGTTGACCTCCATGCATGCGTCATAAGTCAAGTCGAGCTCACAAGGTGAATTCGATGAGCTTCAGTGCGCAAATTGAATACACTCGATGATGTCATAAATCAGTCAAAATGATCTTTAATCGACAACGGACTCGCCATCTTGTTTAGAACATCAAAATTGATCAGAATATGCATGTTGCACAATTTGATGGTCTACCGATCAAGAAGGGGGGTCGTTGAAGTGCCTACATGCATATAGAGGTCAGGAAGCCACGATGATGCCCAAATGACCTATGTTCATAAAATTTATAATGTCGTTAGTGTTGAAATGTTGGAACTATTAAATGAGACTGTCTGTGCTCAATTCAGATGAGTTGTGTGAAT
Organism: Cymbidium sinense; assembly: GCA_021442155.1. Taxonomy (NCBI): domain Eukaryota; kingdom Viridiplantae; phylum Streptophyta; class Magnoliopsida; order Asparagales; family Orchidaceae; genus Cymbidium; species Cymbidium sinense. The sequence goes on along the minus strand of CM038228.1, from coordinate 52,580,326 downwards.
ATCAGCGAGCAATGATCATAAATTTGAAGCGAAATTGACCATTCGACAACCAAAACTCCAATCATGAAACAGACTGCACCATTATGTCTAGAATATCAAAGTAACCTAAAACTGACATATATAAAGCATATGTAATAATGTCGATGCAAAAATCTAGATTAGGGATAATAAAATAACTAAATAATAATTTTTATAAATACTCCCTCTTAATACCTAACCCTAAGGTTTCCTATTCTCAACCGAGACTCCCCCACTAAACCTCCAAGCTGGTTCAAGTGAAATCCTCATGACTTTGACTATTTGCGCAGCGACTCTTTGGAGATTTTTTGCTTCATTCTCATGAGTTTTCCACTCCCATTATGGCAGGCAACCTCCCATACTATCTTAGCCGAGCAATCCTACCTCTCATTCTCTCAAACACAACAAATTCCATTGTCTAGATTGCAGACTAGCTGCTCCTCTATTGATGTGAAATGAGTGCAACCAGTTGCTCCAATTTTTAGCATCTAATCTCCGTCAATCTCTTCGGTTCCCTCTTATCCTCTCTAAGCTGAAGGTCAATAATGCCTCATTTCATGCTAGTACTATTAATGCAAAGAGTAGAAGGAATGTTATGTTTAATAGGCCAGATAACGTGTTGAAGGAGATCATTTCAGAGTCAGTTCTTATTATGACTCAAAGATAGCAAGAATTACAGAGTGATTCAGTAGAGGCAATAAAAGAGTATTTAGGAAATATGATGATTTCTTTCGAGAAGGAGTTCACTAGTTGTCAAAGAAAGCTAGATAGGAGATCCACATCACCACTATTAACTTGGTGGAGATATTCCTTTTAAGAAGATGCAAGAATCTTAATTACAAGAGATTGCTTCTATTGAATATTATGATTGTAAGATATACATGAACATGGGCTTTTATGATGCTTGCATGAGTCCAATTTGTTTTAAATTTTGATTGTGCCTTGAACACCTACAGTTGAGTTGGATATGATGTTGCTCACATTGTTGCCATGCTATTTATGGGATTCTATAAAATCTTATAGGGACTAGACAGAGCTTGAAAGGAGGTAGCACAATGATAGAAATGCAACTCTATTATCCCAATTATGCTTCTGAAATGTCTAACTTTGTCAATGAAGTTTTCAGGTATTGTGAAAAGAGTAGGGATCCTAAAATTCTGATGAAGGAATTAGATTATAAAGGATGATCTTCTGTGAAAGCCAAGATTTTGAAGGCAAATAATTAGAAATAAAAATAGTTGAGATGCTATAAAGGAGGCAAACATCTACATTGGGGGTGCATCTATTGGCATGCTTCACTTCTCCGAATATGCCGAAATCTTAAATACTCGTACACGCCTTTCTTGGAGTGGCGGGAAATCACTACTTGCTTGCATGTGTATAAGTACCTGTACACACCTTTCTTAGCATGACGGGAAAATCTATTTCAGCAAGTACCGTAGAGCCTCATACATGCCTTTCTTGGCATGGTGGGAAGGTGCATTCCGTGATTTATACCACCCACAGACACCTTTCTTGGTGTGATGGGCAGGCCCAAAGTACCCTATCTGGGATGACAGGGATGTTGAAATCAAACTTTACCGGGGAGGCCTAAACAGCTTAACATAAAGCTATGTCATAATATAAAATATCTACTTAAAATAACATTACAGGTGTATATGCACTCGTATGTGCTTTTCTTGGCGTAGAAGAGAAATCTATTTCAACAGGTACCTCAGAGCTTCATACATGTCTTTCTTGGAATGGTGGGATGGCACATTTGGTCATGGTTTATACTACACATACACGCCTTTCTTGGTGTGGTGGACATGGCCAACACACCCTAGGTAGCCTCCTACACGGGGACGACGTGGGGATGCTACCGAAATGCTGCCAAACTTCACACTAACAGGGGGGAGGGTAAACAACTTACATAAAGCTATGTCATAGTATGGAATTACTGCTTAAACTAATATTACAGGTGCATAAGTACCCGTACATGCCTTTCTTGGCATGGTGGAAAAATCTAGTTTAGTAGGTACTTTAGAGCCTCATACATGTCTTTCTTGGCCTGGTGGAAAGATGCATTCAGGCCATGATTTATACCACCCATACACGCCTTTCTTAGTGTAGTGGGTAGGCCCAGCATACTTGAAGTAGCCCCCTACGCGGGGACAACACTGGGATGCTACTGAAATACTGCCAAACTTCTACACTGATAGTAGGCATAAATAAATTAATAAAAAAATCAACTAAAATGCTAAAATTGATGTTTTAAACTGACATTACAAGTATATAAGTACCCGTACATGCTTTTTTTGGCGTGGCAGAAAAATTTGTGCTTTATATAGGTACCTCAGAGACTCATACATGTCTTTCTTGATATGGTGGGATGACGCATTTGGCCGTGGTGTTTACACCACCCATACATGCCTTTCTTGGCATGGTGGGTAGGCCCACTGTTAGCTATAGGGATGACACAAAATGCTTATCAAAAATTTATGCTTGTAATAAAATTCAGTCAAATAAGAAATATTATACAAATTCCTTATATTTAAATTAATGCTGAATCAAATACACCCGCATGGGCCCTGATACTATGTTGAATGCTTAATTCTGTCATATGATAGTAGATCTGATCCTCTATTATTAAATTAATAGAGTCGACATGATCTAAAATAACTAAATAATAAACTACCCCAATGATGGCTATGTTGAATGGATATTTCAACCGGAGGGGATACTTTCATCAAAGTATGATTACAATTTCAAAGAAAATTAACTTAAATTGAATATCGATCTAAATGTATAATTTAAAATATCATTGAGCTATAAATGTCTAAGTAAAATTCAATATTAAAAACTTAAAGCTAAAAGTTTAACTCACCTTTTGTAATTGTTTATCAGAGGTGACAAATTAAGAAAACCCTAGCTCACAAAGGAGCCAAAGTCAAATCAAGTACATAATTATATTTACTCTCAAACAATCTCATGCCAACAAGGATGTGGCCTGTGTCCTCTGACTGCGTGGCTTGGTCAGTAGGCTCCACATGATGTAGTTATGACCAGAGTCCTCTGACTGGGTGCTTGTGCCAAATGACCCAACTATATCATGATCACGATTGTAGTATGCTCCCCAAAGGCTCTACCCTTTAAGTTGTGAACCATAGGGTATACTTGATAGGGTAAAAAGCCCTCTGTTAGCTAAGATAGACTTAAGCCTATCTCCTTAGACAAACACCACCCCAGGTCTATAGGATTTATTGGACGGCGCCGATGGCGCGACAAAATCCTTCACTGTTAGGTCATTTGCCTCCTCATTAAGTAGACTAGCCTAGGATGATGAAACCATGGGATCTAGATCAGGTACATCATCATTCCCCCAACCACCTGCTTTAAGTTAAATATAATGAATTTCATAAATCTAGATCGGATACGTCATTGTTCTCCCAACCAAGCATGACTTAAATCTAAGGTAAAAATAGGTATTTGGTTTACCTCCACAAGAGAGGATAAACTACCCGACTATTGGACTTATAACTTCTTGGGGGTGGCCACCAACTAACTCCTCCTACGATTTTAAAATATGTAGGCAAGTCAAATCATTTTCAAGATAGCTAAGGGGCTGTTTGGTAGCGTGCATTTGAAATGATTATTCAAATGCACACTTTATTTTAATCGTTCGGTTCAAGTAAAGTAAAATTCAGCATTTCAAATACACCAGAGGTTGCATGTATTTGGAATTCACCCAAATATTCAAATACATGACCAATGTAAAGTGATCTGGTGGACCTCAGCCCTCATTTTGCCGCGGCCCGCCGCATGCCCCATTCGCCTTCACCTCGTCTGCCCCACCTCGTCGACGCCCTGCTGGCCGCATTGCTGCCGGCCGCCATCCGCGCTGCCGTAGCCGCAAGCCGGCCTTCCAGCTGCCGCCATCAGCCATGCATGCCGCCGTCGTAGATCCGCCACCCCACACGTCAAATATTCAATTTACTTTGCATTTTGTCAACCAAATAAAAAAATGTAAAGTCATGAATTTGTAAAGCTCTCAACCAAACAACTATAAAGTAATCCTTTTACACTGAATTCCTTTTACACTGCATTCCTTTTACGCTGCATTCCAAATGCAGGCAACCAAATAGCCCCTAAGTTGTTGTTTATTTAGAAAGAGACTAAGTCCTTAAACACACTCCTTAAGAGACTAGATCATGTAGGGCTGATTTAATGACTTAAATCTAATGCAAATTTTATAACATTTTATTTTTATTTTGGACAATCAATTTGACACAGGCTTTAGGATTCATATGCATAATGCATGAGAAATTAGATTATGGACCAAAATTAGCAAGATAAGAAGGTGTATTTCAACCATGGCTCTCAAAGGTTAAGCTAAGTTCTCTAGCAAAGGTAGAAGCCCTCCAATCAAGAGTGAAATAATAAACTTTTTATGCATGATGTGAGAAAAATAATACAACATCCAACTAAGGGGTTATTAATTCTTTTATCTTGATTTATAACCTAGGCTTTAGGTGAGATTATGAGTTATTTAATTTTTAATTTGAATTGATTAGTTAGATAAAAAATTAATTTTCTTAAGAGCTTAATCATCATCCAGGCCATACATCAAAGCAAGGAAGAAACTAGAAAAGATGTCATCTTAATGCACAAGCTAAATAAACATTGATCAATTTATAAAGCTAGTGCAAAAGAATAAAATGTCATTTGTGGTTGGGCTCCACTGCATAAACCCAAAAATAAATTAGGTTGCTAAGTATTACACTTATACAACCCAGATTATAAATGAATGAATTATAATTAAACAAGGAATTCATGTTATGGGGATCTTCATTCTTCATTTCTTCTTTCTTATTTTTTCTTTCTTCTTTTGGTTCCTTCTTTTGGATGGTTGGAATGTGATTTTTCCAAAGGCTTCACATGGTACATAAGACATAGTCTTATGACCAATGTTCATCCTAATACCCCATAACAATCATTTCCAAAATCCTAATTGCAAAACATGGTCGTCCATCTAAAATACACTAGAGAAATCAAGGGGTCCTGCACGGCTTGAACATGGTCGTCCATCTAAAATGTGTGGATGGATGGCCCATGATCCGTCCCTAAGCTCGCCTACAGGAGATGGCCACCTTCCATCTTCTAGTGCAAGATCCAAGCTTGATTAAGCTCGGATTGAGCTCAAACTCAACACACACCATCATCATGCAAGGGAGAATACATCTAACGATCAATTTTACTTGAGATGAAAATTTCTTTCACAAAAGACCACACACTCCCTATTCTAGGCTCGATTTTGATCCATACCTCGCTGGAGGCTATCACCAGTGCTCCCCATTGAGGTAGCTTGAGTGAGAAGCTCAGTTTCAAGCCTTAGGATTGAGTAGATCTTCCTATGGACCAAGTCACCCCTTCAATTGCTTGCGGCCTTGATTAAAGTCCCACCTCCCTTGCCTTTGGAGCTTAGGAGAAGCTTTGGAAGAGTTTGATTAGGCCCTCTGAGGATGCTCAAAGGAGAAATTAGATCAGAATTGTGTATTGGCTAAGTTGGAAATTACCTTAGCCTCCCCTATTTTTAGTTTCAAGGAATCCAGAAATGGAGAATGCCAAACGTTTGGGGATTTCTTGATGGATCTTGGGAAGCTTGAGGGAGGTCTCTCTCAGTCAATCGAGTGTGAGTGTGTTCAATTCAAGTGAGATTTAGGGGAGTATATATCCCCCTTGAAGGATCGAACGATCGTGAGGTGCTAAGCCATTTTTGATCAATTGACCAGATGGGATGAGTTGTTAGGATGTTAGGACTTGCACATGATTCAATTTTTGGTGTGGAGTGGAGTAGTGAAGCTCCCATGTGCTTTAATTGAGTGGATGAGGGATCCCATGTGCTCAATTCCTAAGTGGTGGTCAGTTTGGCCATTGGGTTGGGTTTGGCTGACCCAAACCTATTGTATCATGTGGACCATCCTCATTAGTGACCATTTGGTCTACTAAGAGGATGTCAAGTGTCCATGAAAAGGAATTGACCAAATTCCAAGTGATTTTGATTTTAGGCTACCCTATGGCCTAGGGGTAAAATGTTCATTTGGCTTGGATTTCAATTTTAATATGTTTGGTATGATTGAAAAATGGGTTATGCCAAGTTTCAATGAATTTGGAGCTGGTTTGATATGATTTGGCTCATGTTGACCCATTTAGGTCAAAATGGGTCAACTTGGGTCAAGTTGATGAATTGGTCAAATTAGGTCAAACCAAGGGTTGGGTCAACTTAAAATGACCATTTAAAATATTTTGGCATCTTTGGTTTGGTTCAATTTGATTTATATTTGAATTTGGTTCATTTGATTTCATTTAGGTCAAATGGGTTAAGTTGACCAATTTGACCCATTTGACCTATTTGGGTTAGGTCATGGGTTGGTTTAGGCTTCATTGGTCATATAAAATGTATTTGTATCTTTGTTTCCAATCAATTTGGTTTATATTTGGATTTGGCTCAATTTGACCTTTTAGGTTAAGTTGGGTTCAAGGTCAATTGGGCTAGGTTGGGTCTAGTTAGCCAATTGGGGCTTTGGTCAAGCTCAACAAGTGATTTGAAATGAACTTGACTCATTGGTTTCAATCAATTTATCTTAGATCAAGTTTTGACATATTTTGACTTTAGGTCAAGTTGGGTCAACTTGGGTCAAGTGGCCAATTGGGCTAGGTTAGGCTCAAATGATGACTTGATCAAGTTCAAACATTGGTTATGAATGAGTTTTGATCAATAGTTTTTATCAATTTGGCCTATGGTGGATTTTGGCTAGTTTAGGTTTCATTTTAGCTAAGTGTTGACTTGATCAACCCTTAGGTTTGACTTGGTTTGACCCAATTTGAGTGATTGATCATCTCATGATGATTGTTGCTCACAATGTGAGGCTTAGGTGGGCTTAGTTCAATCTAATTTGGGTATGATTAGAATTTGGCTCATAAGGGATACTTTAGGTCACTTTGGGTCAAGTGAGCCTAAGTGGGCCAATTAACTTGATCAAGGCTTGAATCAAGTTTGGTTGAACTCACATATGAACTTATGATTGAAATATAAATCCATTTGCAAGTGATTTGGAGTCAAATGGTTTTTGATTCATTTGACAATTTCAAGTTCAAAGGGGTGAACATGAGTTTGACTTGGGTTTGATTTTTGAATTTGGTTTTGGTTTGATGATTGAAGTGTATGTTTATATTTGGATTTATGATTGAAGAATTGATTGAATCATAAAGAAAAAATCAAGAGTTTGACTTAGGTGTGTGTGTTTGGTTGATTTGGATGGATTGAATGATAAATTTTTAAAATTGATTGGTTTTGGAATCCTAAAAATATTGAACCAAAGCGACCAAATAAAATGCAAAACCAAACAAACCAAATAATAATTTGGTTCGGTTATTTTGGTTTGGTTTTGGATAAATCGAAGTTGGCTACATTTAAAAATTATTTGCATACTTTTTTATTATATAATGAACAAGCAATAAGAAAAATAACATAAATATAATAAAAAATATAATTAACTACTTCATGAGCTAAAAAAACATTTAAAACTAATTTTTACTTATTTGAATGATGTTTTGAACTTAGAAGTTGATGGAACCATATTACCATATTATGAGATCAAAATATTTAGAAAATTGGATAATGGTCCTCCAAAAAAAGTACACAAAAATTCAAAATAAAAAATAAGTGTATAATAGATAAGCCTATTATACATAAATTAATAATACCATATTACATATAATTACTTTAGTTTATTTGGTTCCATCCAAAATTTTATTTAACAAACTGATCCAAAAACCAAAAACCATAGTTTTCATTAATTAAAACCAAAATCCAAATTACTAAGTTCAAAATCGAACCTAATTACTCAAAAACTTTGGTTCAGTTTGGTTTTTTGGTTAAAACCAAATAATGCACACCCTAGTTTGACTTGATATGAATTTGATTTGGCTAAGTTCAAGAATTTGACTTGAAAGACTTATGTTGAATTTTAGTTAAATTTTGATTTGAGTTTTGTATTGATTTTTGGTTTGATGTTTAAAGTTTATGTTTGTTTTTTGGATTCATGATTGTAGGATTGATTGAATAATGAAGAAAAATCAAGGGTTTGGCTTGATTTGAATTTGATTTGGCTAAGTTCAAGAATTTGACTTGGAAGGCTTAGCTTGAATTTTGATTGAATTTGGATTTGATTTTTTGGATTTAGTTTGGATATTTGAATTTATATTTCATTTATATTTGTGAATATAAATGAGAATATAAATGGGTTATGAGAAAATTCTTTGAATTTGAATTGATTTAGATTTGATTTAGACTAAGTCCACAAGATATAATAAAAGTGACTTCGAAAAATTTTTTGATTTGGATTTGGTTTCATTTATTTAAATTTATATTTCATTTATATATGTGAATATAAATGAGAATATAAATGGGCTGTGAGAAAATTTCTTGAATTTGAATTGATTTGGATTTGATCTGAGCTAAGTCCATGAGTTGGAATCAAAAGACTTAGGAAATATTTTGGAGTTTGGAATCCAATCATGAGCTTCAATCATAGGTTTCAATTATTTGGAATTGATTCATAATTTGAGAAAATCCATTGAATTGGTTCAAGTTTTGAGTTAGAGTTGGAGTTGATATGAGTTTGGAGTTTTGACTTGGAAGACGGAAGTGAGGATTTGGTTCAAGCTATAGGGTAGGCAAATTTCTAACACCCCTAAGGCATAACCTATTCTTATTGCTAACTCTTCTAAGTCTCTAGGGTTAGGTTAAGTGTTCATCTAGTCACTAGGAGTGTCTTAAGACTGAGAAAACTCATAGTGTCTAAGAGAAGTCCTATGCCTAAGATGGAGGGGTTGAGAGCTCATCCTAAAAATGAGGTCAACATGTACGCTATGCATTTAGCGACCTAACGACTAGCCTTAATCAAAATTCTCTCTGCATTGAGAGAGGTAATTAACTATAGGTGCTTGTGCCTATAGGAAACCTGGAACCAGATCTAAATTCATCACAAAATGAGGACGAAATCTCTGGGTAGTGTCTTACTATTATTTCATCTGTCTTCTAAAAATTACACCGACACTTTAAATCATACTCTTTTCATAGAAGAGGTTGGTGGCAAATTTTTGGAGCCCATAGTAGCCAACCCCATATAGTGGGATGAAGGCTTTTGGTGGTGGTGGTGATATGTCCCAAAAAGCAATTAATTCATTTCCATTCCCTAAATATAATTAATGAATTATACGAAGAAAGGTTCTAGCACTCCTCTAGCTCAATTCTCCTTTCCCATCTTCCTGAATGGTTCAGAATGATAAGTGTTCCCACATGGGTAGAATGTTCTTCTCTATAGAAGGAACTGATGGGGAACTTCTCCTTTGTCAGCTCCTCACTCGAGGCAAGCCATCAATCACTTCTTTCACTTCATCCTAATATTTGTGTTTTTTGTTGCAGATAAGTAGCATTTTCATGACTGAATTGGATCTCTATGGATTATGGCTCTTCTCCAATGTTAGAAAAAATATGGATTACCAAGTGTCAGGTTTAGATAATGGAACAAAATAAGGAAAAGTTAGCCAAAGATAAAATTGTGGGTGAATGGGACATGGATGACGAGAAAATCAATTTGTTAAGTCTTGTGGACATCATTATTTTTCTAAGTGACCTCTAAGTTGATGATGCCCTTGAGACTATACTATTCCTCTTAAGAACCCCACCAAAGAAACCATGGTGGGCTAAAAGGTCCTCGGATCAATGTGTTTACCTCAGTTTGCCTTCAGAAAAAAAACTGCTACTGCTCTTTGCTTGGGTCTTCCTCAACCCCAAGAAACCGTTCACTCTTCTCTTGTTGGTTTTTTTCTTCTCTAAAAATTGTTGCTTCCTTCCTCACACTTCCCCACTGCATCTCCCTTTCGATTTTGGTCTCTTCCTCAACTGCAAGCAACCGTTCCCTCTTCTCTTGTTGGTTTTTTTTCTTCTCTAAAAATCAAAGCTTCCCCCACTCATGACTTTTCTCTCTGTCTCCCTCTCAATTTTGGTTCCTCGTCTCTCACTCTCTCTCTCTCTCTCTCTCTCTCTCTCTCTCTCTCTCTCTTGAGTTCGTAAAGAAAGAGACTCTCCTTGTCTCTCTCTCTCTCTCTCTCTTCAATAAGGAAAAAGAAAGACTCATCTCTCTCTCTCTCTATCTCTCTCTCTCACTCTCTCTCTCTTTCTCTTTCTCTCCCTCTCTCTATCTCTTTTCATGGTTTATAGAAAACATGTAAAAAAAGAAAGAAGAAAAAAGAGAAAAAAAAGAAAAAAAAAAGAAAAGAAAAGAGAAAACAGTGAAATATATTACGTTTCTACATTGCCGATAAAAAAATTTAAATATTTGAATATATATATATATATATATATATATATATATATATATATATATATATATATATATATATATATATATATATATATATATATATATATATATGCTTCTTTTGCGTTTGAAGGCATGCATGCTCATCGGGCATGTGAGATGAATATCGACCAAGGTGTTTTAAAACAATCACACTCATCATGGGGTGGGTAGACTTAAAATCTATTGGATGTGGCACTATCAAATCTTTTAAATTTTAACTAAATTTTATACTTAGAAAAGGGGGGGAGATTGAATGTGTAAAAATTATATATATATTTAGTATTATGTAGGTGATTGAAAGCCTCGTTATGCTCATCAAGGCATAATGGGATTGAAATTCGGTTGAGGTGCCTCAAGATCAACTCACACTCATCGGTGTGTACGGATAAAGCTGTTGATGCCCTATCGAGATGATCTTTGGAATCTTGCCAAAATGTTGTCAAAATTTGGACTAAAATTCGGGACTTAAATAAATTTAAAATGATAATCATTTAAACTTAAATTAAAGAAAAAGATGCATGATAAATATGAAAATAAACATTAAGTCAAAGAGAAATAAATGGAGAGTACTTAAAGGGAAACTAAAAAAAAAATATTAAAAAAAACTCTTACCTCCTCCCTCAAAATCCTTAAAAGCTATGAAATGTTTTCAAGCAAATAACATAAAAGGCAAGGCCTGCTCTTAGCCTTATTTATAGGGATAGAAAGAATTAATATGGGACCCATCCTTGTTTAAACTTAATAATTAAATGTGAAGATGGGGTTTGATGGATAATTGTCATAAATGAAAGTTGTATGTGACAATATTTTTTCCCTTTAATTATAATTATATATGGCTTAAATTGAAGAAAAATAATAAATGTAAATTCCACGGTAAAGTAAGCTCTCTTTCTCTCAAATTTCTCAAAATTAAATAAGCCTTAATCCAAATTTAGGGAGGCAAATACTAAACTCACAAGAGACTCATGATAAATTTAAGTCCAGCTACTAAATAAATATGAAACTTGATATGGAGTTAAAGATAAATCCATATTAGATTTGAAGTCTTTTTTTATGTGAACAAATCATATTTAATATCAAATGAAGTAAAGATCTCAATTGAATATTAAATGACAAATGATTGGTGGTAAGTCTAAATGTCCAATTCCAAATTGAGAATAAATTATGCAAGAAATTTGGTAGCTTTCTTATAAGCACAAATTCAATTAAGCAACTCATGATCACTCATGAATGTATCCTTTAAAAGGACCATTTGGATCTTACATTTAAAATTAAATTTGAAACACAATGAGATTTGTGATATATCTAAGTGTTTATCTTCAAAATTAATAGGATCCAGATGAAATTCATAAGAGGTTTTCACTATAACGGAATGGCCTATTAGCAAGTATAGGCAAGGCTTCTTAATGAATAATTGGCTTGTATTCAAAAGAAGCTTAAATTAAAATATGCATAATAAACTATCTGTGCAAAAGAAAAAGTTGAATACATTGAGTTGATAAATATTTAAAAGATTGTTAATGATCACAAGCTAAATAATCATTGATGCTTGAAGAATGCAATAAATAAATTAAATGCAAACAAAGATACAATATTTTGAATGTAAATGTATATCTAATTTTGCTCCACAAAATGCCTTCCATGCCACCGGATTTGCAATTCTTCATATATGCAGGCAGAAGGCGATTTTAAATTAAATTCTCCATGAATTATGGAGCTTCTTTCAATCCAAAAATTAAGAAATTTTATTCTAATTATGATTTTAAAAATAAATGATTTCATTAATTAAATAAAATTATCTAAGCTATAAATACCTGTATGTGCTTAGACATAGAAATTTCGAGTATAAATTTTAATGTCTGAAAAGACTGCACAAACTAAGTTAAAACTAACTAAAAATATGAAATTAATCTCATGATTTAGAAATAAAATTACCTGAATTATTAAACACCCGCATGTGCTCGGACACTACGCTAAGTGCTTGAACTTAGTGTCTGAGGATGCTGTGTGGGTTGCTTCCCAGTTTGATCTTAGGACCGGGTCCGGGTTAACAAAACCTAAAACTCTAATTTTTATAAGAGTTTCTACTTATTGAAATATCTAAGAAGCTAATTCTGTCATTTGACAGTAGATCTGATCCTCTATTATTAAACTAATAGAGTCATCAATATTTGAAATAATAAATTAAATGATCAAACAATACATCCACCCCGATGATAGCTGTGTTGAATGGTGATTTCAACCAGAGGGGATACTTCCATCAAAATGTCATTCTAATTTCAAATCAAATTAGCTAAAATTAAGTATTAATCTAAATGCAAAATCTAACATTCCATTAACTGTTAAATACTTAAATAAAAATTCATTTTTGAAAATGTAAAGCTAAAATGCAACTGACATTTCATAATTATTTGCCAGAGGTGGCAAATTAAGAAAACTCTAGCTCACAAAGGAGCCAATATCAAATCAAGTTTTTTACTATGTTCACTCTCAATCAATCTCACGCTAGTAAGGACGTGGCCTGTGTCATCTAATTGTGCGGCTTGGCCTGTAGGCTTTACATATGATGCAATTATGATCAGATATGATCGGATGGTTGCTACCAAATGAAATCATTATATTACGATCATGACTATAGCCCGTATGCTCCCCAACGGCTCTACCTTTTGAGTTGTGAATAAATACGATGGGGAAAAGCCCTCACATTTAAGGTAAACTTAAGCCTATCTCCTTAGATAAACACCACCCCTGTGTGTGTCGACAAAGATCCTTACAGCCGTTGGGTCGACTATCTCCTCTGACTAAGTAGACTATGGACCACGATAGCCCGGGATGATGGAACAATGAGATCTAGATCGGGCACATCATCATTCCCCCCACCATCCGTTTTAAGTTAATATAATAAATTTCATAAGATTAAAATTTAAACTCCACATGCTGCTACTATGCGCTATGCATTCAGTGATCTAATGACTAGTCTTAATTGAAACTTCTCTCTCAGCATTGAGAGGGGTAATTAACTATAGGTGCTTACGCCCATAGGAAACATGGAACCATATCTAAAGTCCTCACCAAATGAGGGAGAAATCTTTGGGTAGTGTCTTATCTACTGTTCCATCTGTATTCTAAAAAGTACACATACACTTAAATCATACTCTCTTTCAGTGTGAGAGGTCGGTGGAAAATTTTTAAAGCTCACACAATTCACATCCTCTTAGCTAGCTCAAGGAAGAAGACATTAAATAGAGCTATTAGTTTCAATCAAAATGTGGAACTCCTCAAAATTATGTATCTGTTGGGATGACTAATGGATTATCATAGATTTTACAATAAGGTTGTAAGTCATTGTTACAAAATGAAATAACATAGTAGGTTTAGTAGTAGAAGAATATAATTAGTAATCTATGATCCTATAAAGGTTGAGTTGCCAAGCTTATTCTAGACCAATGCCTTCAATGTATGGTTGCAGATAATCTCCACCTTGGTCTTAGATAATTGCTTCTCCTCGAAAAGCCTTCTTCATTGGTATGATTGATGATGCACTCTTTCAAATGTCCCTTTTGAATCAATACTTGAGAAAGGACATGAGGACAGAGCATTCTTCAATATCACAGTCTTGGTTCTTATGATTAAAAAGCCTTGGGATCCTTCTACATGGTAATAGGTTGCTTGTAATTCTCTTTTGAATCACCACCATGATCAAAACAAGATACTGATTTCAAAGAGGGAAATGGTGTCCCTAGTCCTCTCTTGAGGAGTCAAAGTAAGTCATCACAAAATTGAATACATCCATCAATCCTAAAATAATTGAGATAAATTTGTTCTCACTTGCTTTTAATGTACCCAGGTTTTGCTCTCTTCATCACAGGGACTTGAGAAATATAGAAGGCTATTAAACTTCTAGAATTCTAAACAAATTCCGTGGCCATGACTCCTTTCTATATTTAAAAAATTGTGTCGAGGTGAGAACAAAGAACACATACAATAAAAGTTCATAGATACAAAGAGGGATGCATAATATTGCAAGTGTAAATCACAAAGGAAGTCAAGAAAAGATATTAATGAAACTAAAAATAAAAAAGTGAATTGTTTGACAAAGTAACCTATGTCCACTATGTGACTATTTAAGAGTTATTTATTTGACTTAGGAGTAGGTTACACTGAGCTTGATCTCCACATGGTAGACTTTGATAAGAAAAAAATAGAGGAAGATTATTGGAGATCCCCAAGGGGAAGAAGAGAAGAAACTTTATGATGTGGGTTACAGTTTGGCTTTGAAAGAAAAAAAAAAGAAATGATTGAATTCAGTTGGGAGGAGAAATAATGATACTCGTATTCCTTGATGGTCTACAATGAATTCTTTTAGTCAATATCCTAAATTCTTATTTTCCAGGATTAACCAGATAATCCTCTCTTGAGTGTGTTGTTGCCCTTTAAAAAAATTTGAAGATTCATCATTTTCATTGAGGTACTTGCCACATGGCACACTTGACAAAAGCAAGGAAACAATTACAAAATTATAACAATAAGAAGAGGTCTCTAAAATTTTATGCCATTACATAGGACAAACAATTAGGAAAGTTGGAAGATAGTTCACAGTAAACAACAATGTTGATGAGGCTATGATCGTGAGAACATAGATCCAAGTGGCATTGAATATGTGACAATATTGAAAAGATATATTAACAAAATTGATCCAAGTGGATAGTAGTGATGATTAGGCTGGTAAAGTGGAACATAATGGCTTGTAAATTGTTCAAGATATATTGTGGATATCATGGCAACTCAGTAGTCGATATCCTATGGAACAATCATGAAAAAATGGTTTTGAAGGTCCCCCAATGTTAAGATAAAGGTGGTCCTTGAAGGGAAATAAGGATGCATTAACTGAGAGGCCTTTTGAGACTTCTTTGTCAAGCAAGACTGAAGAATATCCCAAGAGCTCTATCACAAAAAATAAAATAAAATGAAATAAACTAAAAATGAAAATAAAAATACCCTTGAGACTAATCAAAGAGTCAGAGTAGGTGATTGCAACATGTGGAACCCTTATTTCCTACCATGCGTAGGTTGTGATTGATTTCTGAGATACTTGAGATTTTTTGAGTTATATGAGCATTCCATATGTATTTATAAATTATTAAGATGAATTAAGAATGCAAATCTTCATGATCAACTATTTTATTTTGTTTGTTTTGTTCATCTACTAGCCAATGAGCATCACAAACTCTATGCTCAATCTATTAAATTTACATTTATAGCCTATAGCACTTCTCATAAATTTATATTTGTTATGATTTGTTGACCTTCACATATGCTACGCAAGCCGAATCGAGCTTATAAGATGAATTCGATTGACTTTGAATGCTCTAGAGCACAAATCAGAGCTGAGATGCACCAAACATCACCGAATTCAGTCCAAATGATCTCCGATCGATGAACAGACTTCACCATCACATTCAAAATATTGAAATTGGTCAAAAAATAAATATTGCATAATCTAAAGATCAAATGATCAAGCGATCAAACTATCAAAGTGCTAACACGATGATGTCCAAATGACCTCCATTCATGAAATTGATTATGTTGTTAGCTTCAAAATGTCAAAATCTATCAAGTAAGACTGTTCGCACTCAATTCAGATGAGTCTATGCAAATGTCAAAGGATCGAAAGTGATAGCACGTAAATTAAGGCTGAAATACACTAGACATCACCAAAATAAACCCAAATGACCTTCGATCGATGAACAAACTTCACCATTATATTTAGAATATAGAAACTGGTCAGAATATAAATATTGTACAACCTGATGATCACTGATCAAGCGATCGAGTCGTCAATGTGCCTACATGCATATCAAGGTCAGGAGGCACTAACTTAAACCAAATGATCTATGTTCATGAAATTGATTGTGTCATTAGTTTTGAAACATCAAAATCTATCAAGTGAGACTATTCGCACTCAATTTGGACAAGTCTATGTGAAAATCGAGTGCCCGTAAGTGATAAATTGAATTTTGAGCTAAAATTGACCCAATTTGACACCGATTTGAACCAAACAACCTCCGATCGTGAAACAGGCTACGCCGTTATGTTAGGAACATCAGAATAATCTTGAATCAACATATATATCAACCCTATAATGAGATCGATGCAAGGTTCATATTAAATTCAATTAAATAATATAAAAGTATTATCAAAAATCCTAATGCCCTAAATCTTATTCAATTGACCCGATCCGATCAAAATCTCTCCCTTCTATCCCATTCACACAACCCGACCTTCATTCCCTCATCCCTCCTCATGCACGAATCCCTCTTTCATTCAAGCTCCCATACACTGCAAGTGAGTCTCCTCCCTCTTGGTTTCGGCCTCATTCCCTCCCTTCACCTCTGTTTCCTCCTTCCTCCTCCTCAAGACAATAGCATGGCTCTCATTTTCTCCCACTCCCATTTTTCTCCCTCAAAGCCACCTTCCTTACCCATAGGTTCTCCTTCTTCTTTCCCTTTTCCTTCCCATTCTTCTTTAAAATGCTTCTTTCTTTTCCTTCCCATTCTTCCTTGAAAATGCTTCTTCTTTCCCTTTTCCTTCCCATTCCTCCCTAGTCGAAACCACTCTCTCCTTCTTTTTTCTTATTTCCTTTCCCCATTCTCTCCAACTGAAATCATCTCCCTATCCAAAACAAACATCCCTAGTTGAAATTTGAAATCTAAAATACAGAATCTGAAGTTTGGCAAAGGGAAATTAGCTTTTACTTTGTTGAAATTTACAATCTCCCCTAACCGAAACACTCTACCTGAACTCTCCTTATCGATTATTGCAATCGCGCAGGAAAATAAGTCTAAATATGTGTGATGTGAATGTGAAAGTATATATGTGCTTGTGTCTCTCTTTGTAGGTTCTAAGACCCCGCTAATGCCTCATAGGGCGTAGCGGGTGTGAAGACGGATGTGGTGTCGGAAGACACCACTCCCTACTCTCAATAAGGCGTACTGAGTAAGCCAAAAAAAAATGTTAGATGTTGCTCCCTTGCCAAAATGCTGCCGAAATTTTGTCAAATCTTTGGACTTAGAAAAAAATGAAAAAAAATGACTTAAAGAGCACCAACCAAAGAAATCTAATGCTAAATTCAAATTAAAAGAATCAAATAAAAAAGGGAAAAGAAAAGAACATATAATGAATACAAAGGTAAAATATTAAATTAAAGAGAAAAGAGGTAAAAAGCACTTACAAGATTTGTCTTAGTAAAGTTGAAAGCCTACTAAAAAATTATCCCTTCTCTTTCAAGCCCTCCAACTCCTCAAACTAGTGGATTAAAATAGGAGTCCCCCTCTTAACCTTATCTATAGGAATTGAAGAAAATAATGTGGAATCCATCCTTATCTAAATTTAATAATCAAGTGCAATGATGGGGTTTGATGGATGATACTAAACTCACAAACTTTAATTGTAATCCTCAGTGGTTTAAATTGAAGCGATAAAATGGGTTCTATTTTCTTCAAACTTCACAAAACTAAATAAGCTTTAGTTGAAACTTGGAGAGGCTGATATCAAACTTATAAGAGAACTAATTGAACAATTGAAAATTAGATGATATCGAAAGAAGTAGGAATCTTTATTTGAACATCAAATCGAAGTATAAGAGAGTCTCTTGGAATTAAGATACACTCTTCAAATATATTCAAATAAGTTGAAGAAAATTAAAGAATTCATCAGATATTTTTCATGAGATCAAATGATTGCTAATAAGCATAAGCAATGAACCCTTAAAAAATGTTTGAAGTATATTCATCGCCTTATTAAATACTCGGATTAGATGAAGGAGAAATTGAGTATAGTTGGTGATGAAATTTGAGAATCGTCATAAGCGAGAGTCTTTTGAATATTCAAAGTCTAATCAACTTCGGATAAAAGAAAGTAATTCAATATTAATCCAAAAGATCTAATAAGATATTAGATCGATTTACAATGTCTTCTATGCCACATGATTCACAACACATCGTACAAGCGAACAGAAGACGTTAATTAAGGAATTCTTAAATATACTTGGATGTGATGGGATATAAAGATTTAAAGTATAAATTTTAATATCTAAAAAGGTTGCACAGGCTAATTGGAATTAAATAAAAATATAAAATCAATCTCATAATTCAGAAATAAAAATTATCAAAATTACTAAATACCCGCATGGGCCCTGACACTATACTGAATGTTTAGATTCAAGTGTCTAAGGATGTTGTCCGGGTTGCTTCCCATTTTAGTTTTAGGACTGGGTCCGAGTTAACAAAACTTAAATATCTATTATATTAATTTCAACTTAGTAAAATATCTAAAAACCTAATTGCCATGTGATAGTAGATATAATCCTCTGTTAGCAGCTAAACAGGTTGACAGGATCTAAAGTTCCCAAATATATTTGATTCAATCAATTAACTACCTTAATGATGGCTGTGTTAAATGATGATTTCAACCGGAGGGGATACTTTCTTCAAAATATGATTCCAATTTCAAATCAAATTAACTCAAATTAAGCATCAATTTAAAAACTTCTTAAATGAAATTTATTTTTTAGAGGCTTAAAGCAAACTCCATTTAATCCACGTTCCACAACAGTTTGTTGAAGGTGACAAATTAAGAAAACTCTAGCTCATAAAGGAGTAATGTCAAATCAAGTGTTCAATTATGTTCACTCTCAATTAATCTCATGTCAGTAAGGATATGGCCCGTGTCCTCTGACTGCATGGCTTGGCCAATAGGCTCCACAGATGATGAAGTTATGACCAGAGTCCTCTGACTGCATGGCTTGGCTGGTAGGATCCATAAATGATGTAGTTATGACCAGAGTCCTCTGATCAGGTGGTTTGGCCAATAAGGCTCCATTACGATCACGACCGTAGCTCGTATGCTCCCCAATGGCTCTACTCTTTGAGTTGTGAATCATATGGTATACTTGATAAGGAAAAAAAGCCCACTATTAGCTAAGGTAGATTTAAGCCTGTCACCTTTGAGTTATGAATCATAAGATTTCTTAGATGACATAATCCATATGTTTCTGATAAGGATCCTTCGATCAGGTTGGGTCAACTACCTTCTCTAACTAAGTAGTCTAGGCATCATGATAGCCCGGGATGATGAAACCATGGGATCTAGATCGGGCACGTCATCATTCCCCCAACCATCCTCTTTAAGCTAATGATGAGGAATTTTATAATTTCTAAATCTAAATTCTAAAACTCCACATTGCTGCTAATTTACGCTACACATTAAGCGATCTAATGACTAGCTTTAATCAAAAGTTTTCTCTGACTTATTGGGAGGGGTAATTAACTATAGGGGCTTGCGCATATAGGAAACATGGAACCAGATCTAAAGTCCTCACCAAATGAGGGCAAAATCTCTGGGTAGTGCCTTATCTACTATTCCATCTACCTTCTAAAAATTACACCGATATTTTCAATCACACTCTCTTCATATTGTTGAGAGGTCGGTGGCGAATTTTCAGAGCTCATATATTTCTAGCAACTCTACTGAGGACATGATTCTTTTCTATCTTTGGTTAGTCATATATGTGCTATAGTAGCAATAAAATATTTGAAAATTTTAAAAAAAAATTATGATTTAAAAATGTAATAAATTCAAATTACTAATGTATGAAGTTCTATGTCAAAAGAATTATTTTGTAGAATATATCTTTATTACATTATTATTTTATTCTGTAGTACCTTTACATTTTGAAAGTTTGGGGTGAAATAATAATAATTAATTACTAATCCACATCTTTCACTTTTGCAGAATGAATCTACAGAGCACTCCTTTCACTGTCCAGCTAGGGAGTGGTGCGAACATCTACTTAGCCAACGTCGTCATCAACATAGGAGATGTTGGAGCTATCATTCAATTTGGCAGCTTGAATTTCCTACTATCATAGTTGCAACTCTTGAAGTACCCACCCGTGGTACACTCATCCAGCCATCTTTGGAAGGCCTCATTATTCTTGAAGCTTCATGCCAACCAGTTTAGCAACCAACTACCATTAAGGAGTTATCTTGATAGAGAACTTCAGTTTTTAAAAGACTAGGTTAATCTGAAGCCTCCATGATGAAAAAAACCGTCAGTGGGCAAACTGTGTCTTTAATGCCGCATAGTACAATTACTTCGCCGATTGAACCTTTTGTACTTAGAAAGCATGATCATGAAGCTTCCTCATCAGTAAATTAACAAGGAGAGAAGAAGAAGAAGAAATCTTTGGAGGGTTCAGATCCCTTTGAACAACAGTGAACAAGCAATCTGGCAAAAGTATTCCTACCCATAACAACTTTGATAATCTAAAAAGGTAAAAAGGAATTTCTCTACTGGTGAGGTGAGCAGTCTGCTCAACAATGTTAAGCTCCACCACCATAGAGGAGATAACCTAAAACACTTTCTGCCATAATACATAAAGTTCTTAAAGTAGCCAAGGAAAGAGGCTTGATAAAATAACATTTTAGAGGCCTGTGGTGATTAAAAATATTGAAGCTCCACCAAGGAGGTTGTCATCTCTTATGGTAACTAGTCATCGAGCCAAGTATGCTTCGCACGATGAGCATCAAAGCTTGACACTCAGACTGCGTGTCCAAGAATCTGCTGCCGAAAAGTCCAAGTAAAAGGATAAGCAAGTATGGTGGCCAAGGCCTCGTAATGAAACTCTGAAGAAAGAAAGAGGTGTGACATCTAATACATATACTCAAAAATCTACCTCAAAATAACTTATCTGAAGTGGATACCTAAAAGATGGGATATCACTGATAAAAGATATGATGGTCGAAACCTTGGAGAATCCTCTAGGGTATCCCATTGCTGATCATATTCATCTCTATAAGAGATGGTTGACTTTGATCGCAGTCCTTTAATGAAAGAAGTGTTTGTTCTGCACATTGAACCAGAGCTCAATTAGAAACGTCGATCAGAAATTTATCTGCCAAAAGAATGCAATGAAGAGGACACTATGGAAGTGGAAGTCATCTATATGATCAGAGATATAGATGAACTTTCTGCTCAACACCATTATTAGCAACATGAATCCATGGAGCTTGAACCTGAATTCAATGTTTATGAAGGAGAGTCTTCACAAAAGCAAGTAGAAGATGGATCTTCAATCTCTACTGAAGAGGAAGAAAAAGAATATCAAAATGAGAAAGAGATCATGAGTGTTGAAGGTGTTTATATGATTAAACCAGGAAATGATCAGCTTAGTACACACATTTATAATTAGCATCGTCATTCAACCCTAGCAACAGCTTCCCCTGCAAATGCACAAGGAGAAGGATAGTCAAGTTCTTCCCTTGAAGATGAGCATGGAGCAGAACAACAACAAGAAATAAAGGAAGAAGAAGAGCTTGTACTTGTTGATGCCGCTAGCTAGAGAGCAAAGATAAATGTAGTGACAAATGAAAGTCAAAGATAAGGAAATTGCATAGCTTGGTACCAAGATGAATGATATGATGGTACAAATGAATATCATGATAGATATGTTACAGAAGAATATCACATCAAATGTAGCACATGTCTTATATGGTAATCAACAGGTAACTAATAATACAACTTCTATACCACCAGTCGTTCTAGTACCTCAGGTTCCTACAGTAGATGCTGCACCCAAAGAGAGGAATAAAATTAACTAACTACCTCTTCAACCAGTAATTCAAAATATGGCTAGCACACCTAGAATGATAACAACTGCTTAGATAGAAATAATAACTAATGAAAAGATAAAGACAATTATAGCTTTAGAGCAAGCTAAAAAGTATGTGAGTAAGAGGCCCCCTTACCCAGCCGAATATGATCAAGTTCTGTACTTGAAAGGTTACTCAGTGCCAAAATTTAATACTTTCAGTGGGCTTGGTAACCTAAAGCAACATCTAGTCCAATTTAAGGCTACTTGTGGTAACATAGGAGGGAATGATGCATTGCTTTTCTGTTCGTTTGTCGATTCGACCTCTACTTTCGAGTGGTATGCAGAATTGTCAAATGATTCGGTTAAAACCTTTGATGAGTTAGAGATAATATTTGTGAAGAGGTTTGCTAGTGCAACTGAGAAAATAACAATCGCTGACCTTGCCTTGTTGAAAGGAGAAAAGATGAGTCAGTGACAAAATTCATAAGTCATTGGCGTAACCTAAGTATGAAATATGAGCAACAATTGAAAGAAGAACATGTGATTCAATTGCTAATGGGCAATATGGATGATAAAATGGCACCATTTTTATATATGGCATTAATTACAACATTCCAAGACTTGCTTGATAAGGTGGCCAAATTTGAAAAGTTGAATCGCCCTAAGTTTGAAATCTATACAGATAAATCAAAGAGAAACAAACCTTTAGACTAAAGAAGAAATGAAACTCATACCACTTCCTATAACTCAAATGGTAAAAAGCGGGTAATATATAATATGGATAAAGGAAAATAACCAATGTACAATGATCATAAGGGAAAGAAGTTTATCCATTCTAATTCACAGCTAAAATTGGTTTTGGGAGGTAATAATAAACCTCAAAATTTTTCAAGTGGTGGAGAGCGTCCAAAATAAATAACAACAGATGATGATTGGATGCGATCATCTCTTAAGGAAAAGATGAACAAAGAATATTCCTTTAGAAGGTACAGTGTGGCTAAATTATTTTGACAAATAGTCAAAGCTGGTCTACAATTACTAGAAACTAAAAGGCATGTAGAGGCTGATCAAGTCAAATCCAAATTACTGTCCCTATCATCAGATCATTAGTCATCTTATTGAAGAT
Source organism: Cymbidium sinense (assembly GCA_021442155.1). Taxonomy (NCBI): domain Eukaryota; kingdom Viridiplantae; phylum Streptophyta; class Magnoliopsida; order Asparagales; family Orchidaceae; genus Cymbidium; species Cymbidium sinense. Next base: position 52,557,120 of record CM038228.1, on the reverse strand, counting down.
TGCTATGTCTTCAAAGATTGGCTAGAAAGGAAGTATCGATGAGGTGAATTTATATTATCTGATAGTGTTTTATTCAACCCAAAAAGAGAGTCTACAAGGATGATTATGTCTTCTTCTGTATCATCCATTAAAGACAAAAAGAAAAATAATCTATTCAGATTGAAGATTGGGAAATAATAGTCTCTAAGAAGATCATGAAAATGCTGAAGCAGTTAAAAGATGTCCCTAGTGTTAAGTGGAAATCACCACTTGAACATATATTAGACTTAAAAGAGATGACTAAACCAAGTATTTGGGCTTCTCAATGGAATTTTGATAAAGCCACTTCATCACAGCACGAGGAGCAGTCTACTAAACGCATGCCTCATAAATCAAAGAAGCCAGTTAAGAAAAAAAAATCAAGAAGAGAACTACAACTCAAAAGATTATTAATAATTTAGAGGAGTATCACCAGCCGACAAGATAACTATTTAGGCTTGCAGACTTTATGCTTAAATTTTGCATTATTGAATCAGATGAAGAAGATAATGGTGAATCTTGTATAGTAGAGATATGCCGAATCACCTATGTGATATCAGATGTTCTTCAGCATCAGTTACTCCAAAATGGTAAGGGTAGTCAGACAGACTCAACCAATCAAAATTCTCATAAAGAAAGCAAGAAGAGCCTGAAGAGTTAACATTTGAATTTTATTTAATGACTCAATAAGAAGATAACAGATCATATGAAGATTTATCTTTTCTCAACGGAGAAGAGTTGAACTCATCGATATCATAACGTAGAAGATGTATGAAGTTGAAAAGTGAGTCTAGCCCTTTTAGTTAATCCTCCAAAATAAGAAGTGAATTTGAAGAAACTACCTCTTCAAAGGAATCTGAGCAAGATAAGGTGGTTCAAGTTCAATTGAGAAGTGGTAAAGTCTTACCACCTTCATCAAAGAAGGGAAATGCAAATAAAGACAAAGGCAAAAAAATTGAAGTTAACGAAGACATCACTCCCAAAAATCATAAACTAAAGCCTAAATCAAGCGAAAAGATAGATAATAATATTCTATCACATCTGAGAAAGATCCCTACACAACTAAGTGTGTACGAGTCTCTCTTGATGTCAAAAGATCTCCAAGAAAGTTTGATACAAGCTCTCAAAGATCCAGATAGTTATGAAGCTTACTTTGCTGAAAAATGCATAACTGAATCATTGTAAACTCAAGATCTCCCATTAATCACATTTTTTGAAGAAGATTTTATGTTGGGAATAAGATCATAACCGTCCTCTATATGCTACCTCAGAGAGTGATGACATCTTAATCAACTGAATACTGATTGATCCAGGTTCTTCTATCAATCTTATGAGTCTAAAAATATTAAGAGGATTATCACTTGATATCCAACATCTTGAGAAGGATAAGTTGATGATTCATGGTTTCAATGTGAAAGGATAGAAAACTATGGGTTCTTTTATTCTCCCACTCAAGTTTTGGGATTTATATATAGAAGCCAAGTTTTATGTAAACGATGTCGATACATCATTTAAAGCTCTCTTGGGTCAATCATGGCTACATGAGTATGACATGGTCTCATCAACTATGCATCAGTGTATGAAGTACCTAAAAGAGGGGGAAGAGTTCAGAATTCCTAATAACCTATAACTATTCTTCATCCACGAAGCAAAGATCTATGAAGATGCAAAATATTTCATCCCTAAAGAGCCTAAGCCAACAGAGCCTCTTAAAGCGGTAACATCCACTTAAGGAATTAAAAAGCAACTTCACAAGGTGAAAGAGCAGAAGCAAAGAGGAAGAAAGAAGGTCATGCCAACTTTCCCTAAAGCACTTGATTCTACATCTAAATCAAGAAGATCAGTTCCTTATTTGGGAAGTGACACACAAGAAGAAGAAAATATTCCTGTCAAACATAAAGAAACTTATAAACTTTCAAGAAAAGTAAAGTATGAAATAAGTGATTCTGATTCAGACTATGTCTTTAAATCTACTTATGGAAATAGAGTTCAGATGGTTGCATCAAGAATGTGGGTGTTTATTTTAATTCTCAAACCCTTTGGGGGAACTTTAAAAATAAAATTGTTTGGTATGTTGTTGGATACCACGTAGATCCACAGATGTTCTTATTAGGGTGATTGGGTCCGACATTGAGGAATGATGTACTGTCTTGAGAGATAGAAGTCACCATCCTACAATGGACCTAATCACCTAATAAGGACTCTTAATGACAATGGGTCTCCAAATATGCTAGAGATTCTTCCCCAACTTTACATGGAAAAGTAAAGCAAGATTTATTTTAAACTGGGTTCGTTAAGTTCCTTATGGAGGAAAGCTCCAATAGTTAATTACATCATAAGAAATGAGATTCCTTAAGAATACTCTCGATTAAGGTAAATGAGTGTTTTCTCCAAAGATTTCCAAGATAAGACTATCAAAAAATTATTTATTTTAGGAAGATCAAATGGGATTGATCAAAAGGAGGGAGTTATTATTGAAACTAAAGGGAGATAAGTAGGGGATGCTCACGATGCTAGGAAACCTAACTAGCATCCCAAATTATCCTATGGTTGGGCTTTATATTTTTGAAATTTGAAGAGAGTTAGTTGTTTGCGTTGAATTTTTATTAGAAATCTAGGACTTACAATTCCACAACACAAGATCATGAAAATGCCTAAGAGGTGAGGATTTATGCTTGTAGCCTGCAAAGGGAAACATCAACCTCAGAACCTAAATCTAGGGAGCTTTGGCGAGGGCCAAGGCACGACTTAAATCTAAGGCAAAAAAATAGGTATATAGTTTATCTTCATAAGAGAGAATAAATCACCCGACTGTTGGACTTATAACTGTCTGAGGGAGGCCGCCAACTAACTCCTCCTATGATTTTAAATACATGTAGATAAGTCTTATGCTTTGCAAGATAGCTAGACTGCTATTTATTTAGAAAGAGACTAAGTCATTAAACACACTCCCTAAGAGAATATATCATGAAGGGCATGAATAAATGACTTAATCTAATACAAATTTTGTTAAATTTAATTTGATTTTTGGACAATTTATTTGACATAAGCTATGGGATTTCATATGACTAATGCATGAGAAATTTGATTATGTGTCAAAATCAGCAAGAAGAAGGTGTGATTCCACCATGGCTCTCAAAAGTCAAGCAATTTTCTCTGGCAAAGGTGGAAGCCCTCCATTAGCAATAGTGAAGCAATATATTTTTATGCATGATGTGAGACATACAACATCCAGCTAAAGGGTTGCTAAATCTTTTATTATCTTGATTTATGGCCTAAGCTTTAGGTTAGGTTGTGAGTTGTTAATTTTAATTTTGAGTTGATTAATTGGATAGAAAGTTTATTTTTTTCTAAGAGCCTAATCGCATCCAGGCCATTCATCAAATAATTGAAGAAATTAGGGAAAATCATGTCATCTTAATGCACAAGCTAAATAAACATCAAACAATTTTATAAAGCTAGCACAAAAGAATAAGAGGCCGATGTGGTAGGGCTCCATCGCATAAACCCGAAAAGAAAAGTAGGTAGCCGAGCTCTACCCTTATACAACCCTGATTATAAATGAATAATTATAATTTAGAAAGAATTCATGTTATGGCGGTCTTCATTCTTCATTCTTCATTTCTTCATTTCTTCATTTCTTCATTTATTTATTTATTTCTTTCTTTTTTCTTTCTTCATTTGGACTTGGGATGTGATTTGCTCCAATGCTTCACATGGTAGATAAGATATGGTCTTATAACTAATGTTCATCCAAATTCTCTCATAACATTCATTCCAAATCTTAATTGCAAAAATTACATTAAAATGAGAAAGATAAATCTAACTAAATTTGCAAAATAGAGATTAGCTAAACATACCACACAACCCAAGTAGTTATAAAAATAATTTGGACTTAGCACCCCACACATGGGTAACCCAGTCCACCTGTTCTAATTTGGATCATACTTAGGGGTATAAGCAACCTGCACAGCAAAAAGTATTTATATTTTTTATTACAACGCCCCTTAAGCACAATCTCCTGTAGAATACATGATTAGACTAAGATCATCCTATCATCCAATCTACGCTGCACCCTAACATCCAGTCTAAAAATATTACATCACAAAACAAAATCAGGCATCTAACCATGCACTGCCTTAACATAGAGCTAGAAATGATAACTTAACCTAATGTGTGTGTCATTTAAGGCTTGTGTGGCATGTCTTAGCTAGGCTTTAAGATTGGAATTTTCTAAATGTGAAGGATCCAACTTAGAGGGTGGTTTCTTTTTAAGTGATTTAGTTGATTTTTCAATTTTATTTGATGATTTGATTTGGTTTGAATGAACATACATTTAGTTACTAAACGCTGTAAAGAGAAGAAAAGAGAAGAGAACTTCTCTTTCATCCCTACCTAAAGTAACTTCTAAGGTAGATTCATTAATAATTTTTTCTTTAGTGAATATTTTATTATGTGTTTTAATTAATCCTAAGTTTAGATTTGCTCTAAATAGACCTATTCAATAAGAAAGGCATCTTAGGACTAATTAAGGTGAATTGCTATCACATAACACACAATAATTTATTCCTTTCCAACATGTATACCATGCATATGAATAACCCTAAGCATAGCTATACATGCAATGAAAATCTTAGCACACCTTAATGATGAATGCAAAGAGATGTTGCTTAAGAAAATTTGGATATTTCCATGAATGCATGTTTTTATTATGTAGAAAAGAGATGGATTCTTTTATCCATTTATCAAATACACATTTACATGTATAGAAGACATAAGTGAGTACAACACCATTATTTTCTACACCAAGGGTGTAAGGTACACGACTTACTTAAGGCTACTTAAAGCCTCACAACTCTGGGATGTCCAGACTAATATACCAATTTTTTTAAATACATTTGCATATACAAAAAGAAGCAAATGGGTGAAGAATCATGCAAAAGTTTTTTGTTTGATTTTGGTTGTATCATTTACACGTGTAATGTGAGGATCCTTATTAAGTCATAACATGAGAGTGTATAGGAATAGATTTAAGCAAGTGTTATGCTTTTTTTTTCAAATGAACTATACACTTTTCAAATTCTATTCAAATTCATGTTAAGAGAAGAGAAGAAAATTAAATAACACATATTATGCTATAATCACATGCAAGCTTAGTATTTATAAGTAGCACCACTTCATTTATAATCTTTAATTTATAGATTTTGAACTTTAGTCAAAACATGCAATTTGAGATAAAGGAAATATTTTATCTAATTGATTTTTCAAAAGAAATGAATGCATTATTTCATATGGCAAACAACATTTAGCATGCTTGGAAAAAAAAGTGATGTAAGCATATCACTTCATTCACCCAATTAATTCTTAAAGATAATCTTATAAAATAAGATCATTTAAAGTGAATTAAAATTCTTTAAAGAGATTTTTGTTTTTTTAGATTTGATTTGAAAATAATTTGTGAGAAAGAGTTTGCTGGTCCTAACCCATTTCTCTCATATGTGAATTGATTTAGTTTAATTTTTAGAATAATTAGATTGATTTTATGTTTTGTTTAGGTTAAGGTGTGAATTAAATCCATTAATTACCCCTTACCCACACTACTTTAACATAATTAACCAAACAATTATGAGCCAACATATGATATGCAACCATATAGAATTTAAATCAGCAATGCACCTAAGAAATGAAGGTGTCTAATGCAATTGGCTCATGATTATTGATTACCCCTTACCCACACTACTTTAACATAATTAACCAAACAATTATGAGCCAACATATGATATGCAACCATATAGAATTTAAATCAGCAATGCACCTAAGAAATGAAGGTGTCTAATGCAATTGGCTCATAATTATTGATTAATTAAGCTAAAGGGTTTAATTAAGTACTTTCATAACCATCCCACACATGTAGGTTGGATATGATTTCCTTTGAAGTCTCTTAGATTATTGAACACCTAAGAATCTACCCAAGAATTAAAACAATTAAGTTTTGGAATGATTTAATTTTGAATTTTGATTAATTGAATTTATTAATGAAGTGATTAAGCCATTAATTACAACTTGATTAAATGTTTGGAGTGAACTTAGGGAGAAGAGATTAGAAAAAGAATCCTAATATCATTCTCTAATTACATTCACTATTTCATAGTGATTATCAAACTTACTTAATGGATTCATCATTATTTCATAGGTTAATCAATCACTTAATTAATTAAAAGAGTGATTAGGGGTGAATCAAGCAATTCTCTTAATTAATTCAACAATAAATTTCAAGAAAATCATGGGAGGCAGAGGTTATCCCACTAATCAACCCTAAGAAGTTTGGAATTAATTGATGAAATAATTAATGAGTAATTAACATAATTATATTCCCAATAAAACCCAAATTGAGTAAATTTTACTATTTAAAATCAATTAAACTTAATTTTATATTATTCTCCTTTGAATTATCTTTAAAATGAACTTGAGTTTATATTTTTTGGATTTTTCTACATTTAGTTATGAATTTATGAAGTTTTTGTAATTAAACGATAATTAGAATACCCTAATTAATTAACTAATCTTGCCAGCATCACGTGGATTGCTGACGTAATGATCTTTCCACATGGCATGATGGGATTGGTTATTTAAGTTGTTACATCATGTGCTGCATCAATCGACGGTGCAATACGCTTTTCCCTGGGCCGTGCGATCAAGGATTAGACGACCAGAGTTAAACCTGTGGTTATAAAGGGTTTAAAATTGGAGATCTAATCGATTTAATCAGGGTCATCCATCCAAAATACGCGGGATGGATGACCCATGATTCATCCATGCCTAAGCTGTGGGAGACAGAGGCAGTCCGTCCTCCATGGCTTAATCTGAGCTCACCTAAGCTCGGATTAGGCTGAGATTCATCCCACACCATCAAGAAGTATAGAGAAGAACATCCAATGACTAAGATCTAATGGGATTACAATTCCCTTCATAAAGGACCAAGTAATTTTCAACTTAGGATCCGTTTTGAGTCATACCTCGCCAGAGTCTATCACCGATGCTTCCAACGAAGGAGGTAGCTTTGTCTAGTGGAGACGAAGTCCTTTTGAAAGTTTTAAGTCTTGATTTGAAGTGGATTGCTCAATTGACCAAGCTCCCCTTCAATGGCTTGTCTTTAATCGAAATCCCCCTTCCCGTGGCTTAGAGACTTGGGAAACACTTTGGGTGAGCTCGATTAGCTCCCTTGATGGTGCTTGCAAAGTGAATTTAGGTTTTGTGGAGAATTGAGTGAATTTGAAATTCCTTAGGCCTCCTCTATTTCCATTTTGAAGAAAATTGAGAAGGAAGAAATGGAATGAGCTTGGGAATGCTTAATAAGGCTTGGAGAATCTTGCTTAGGGTTCCTATGGGTCAATCGAATTCAGAGAGTTTGCTTTGAGTTGGAATGAGGGGGAGTATATCTCCCCCTCCTTGGATCGGATGACAAAGAGCCATCTTGCCATTTTTGATCTATTGAGGAGATTGATTGGGTTGTTTAGGTTGTTAGGAACTCCATGTGCTTCGATTTTGGCAGAGGAGTGGAGGAGAGGAAGTGCACATGTGCTAGGTGAGTGTAGGAGGTGATTCAAGTGGCTAATTCCCATTAGAGGGGTAAACTTGGCCTTTGGTTGGGTCATGGCTGACCCAAAACCATTGGGTCATGTTCACCACCTCCCTTGGTGTCCAAGTGGACCACTAGAAAGATGCCAAGTGGCCATGAGAAAGAATTGACCAAATTCCAAGTGAAGTTGGCCATAGGTTACCCTTTGACCCAAGGGTAAAATGGTCATTTCACCTTTATTTTGATTTGGGTAGATTTAAAATAATTTAAAAATGGGTTGGGTCAAATTTCAATTGATTTGGAGTTCATTTGATATGATTTGACTCAGGTTGACCCATTTAGGTTAAAATGGGTCAACTTGGGTTAAGTTGACCAATTGGTCAAATTGGGTCAAACCATGGGTTAGGTCAAGTTCAAATGATCATTTGGAGCCTATGGGTATCATTAATTTGGTTCAATTTGGTTTATATTTAGTTTTGGTTCATTTAGGTTCACCTAGGTCAAATGGGTCAAGTTGACCAATTTGAGCCATTTAACCCAATTGGGTTATGTCACGGGTTGATTTAGGCTTGGTTGATCATTTGAAATATATTGCAAGCTTTGGTTTCAATCAATTTTGGTTTAGTTTGATTTCAAGTTGATTTGACCTTTTAGGCCAAGTTGGGTTGATGGTCAATTGGGCTAGGTTGGGTCTAGTTGGCCACTTGATATTTTGGTCAAGTTCAACAAGTGATTTAGAATGAATTTGACCCATTGGTTGCAATCAATTTGTCTTAGATCAAGATTCAACACATTTTGATTTTTTAGGACAACTTGGGTCATCTTAGGTCAAGTGGCCAATTAGGTTAGGTTTAGCTCAATTGATGGATTGGTTAAGTTCAATCATTATTTGTGGATTGGTTTAGATCAATGGTTTCAATTAATTTTGCATATGATGGATTTTGGCTAGTTTGAGTTTCATTTGGGCTAAGTGTTGACTTGGCCAAAGGCTAGGTTTGGCTTGGTTTGACCCAATTTGAGTGATTGATCATCCTATGATGATTTTTGCTCACAATGTGAGGCTTAGATGGGCTTAGTTCAATCCAATTTGGGTTGAATTAGAATTTGGCTCAAAAAGGTGCTTTAGGTCACTTTGGGTCAAGTGAGCCTAAGTGGATCAATTGTCTTGATCAAGGCTTGATTCAAGTTTGGTTGAACTCACATATGGACTTATGATTGAAATATAAATCCAATTGCAAGTGATTTGGAGTCAAATGGGTTTTGATTTATTTGACAATTTCAAGTCAAAAGGGTGAACATGGGTTTGACTTGGGTTAGTTTGATTTTGATTTTATGATTAATGTTTATGTTTATATTTGGTTTTGATTGAAGAAATGATTGTTTGAAGAGAAAATCCAAAGGTTTGGATTGATTTGAGAATGATTTGGCTAAGTTCAAGATTTTGACTTGAAAGAGCATATGTTGGATTTTGGTTAGATTTGGATTTGAGTTTTGAATTTGGTTTTAGTTATTTGATTTATATTTCATTTAAATTTGTGGATATAAATGAGAATATAAATGTGTTATGAAAAAACTTTTGAATTTGGAGTGATTTGAATTTGATTTGAACTAAGTCCATAAGATGAAATCAAAAAAGCTTAGGAAAGATTTTGGATTTGGAATTGATTATGAGTTTTAATCATTTTAGATTTGATTCATGATTTGAGAAAATCCATTGAGTTGGAATTGATTTAAGGTTTGATTTGGAAGTTAATTTGAATTTGAAGTTGATTTGAATTTGGAGTTTGACTTGAAAGAAAGAAGTGAGGATTTGGTTCAAGCTATAGGGTAGGCATGCTTTCCTAATACTCCTAAGGCATAACCTATTCTTATGTCTAACTATTCTAAGTCTCTAGGATTAGGTTAAGTGTTCACCTAATCACTAGAAGTGTCTTAAAACTAAGAAACTCTTAATGTCTAGAGGAGTCCTATGTCTAGGATGAAGAAGTTGAAAGCTCACTCCAAAAGTGAGGTCAACAGAAGGATAGCTCATTTGGCAGTGTCAGAGGACTCCTTCAAAATTATACCCATCCCTCAGCAGTACTTCAAAGAAATCACTCCATTAGAGGTCCATAACATTGAAGAATTGATAACATTCTATGTGCCCTCGTTGAGTTAGAGTGGCGGAATAGGAACTATATTTTACAAATCTGAAGAGTCTCAGCCTCATAATTTTGATCAGCCTACTCAACATGAAAATTATGATGAGATAGTGCTAATAAGAATACCAATATACTATCCACAGAAATTGCAAAGAATGATTCATAAGCTTGGAATTCATATTGGAACTACTAAAAATAGAACTCAAATCTTTAATAAGATATGGAGCCAAAGAAGTATTCAAGCATCATGAAGAAGTGATAAGTTTATCACTAAAGGTCTCGGGTTCATACACAAATCTTATCAAAATAAAGTTTGTTATAATATAATAGAGCTGAGATCGAAATGAATAGTGACAAAGAAGATGATCTCCATGAAATTCTTCTTGCAAATGATGAAGAAGTAGAAGCTGAGCACCTGAAGAATTCGAAGAGGGTGGACTAACAGCTACTATGGATGAATTCAAAGAAATCAACCTAGGAGCTGAGGATGATCCCCGTCAACTTTCATCAGTGCTCTTCTACCGATGAGAAAGTTGAAGAGCTAAAAATGCTACTTTGTGAATTAGGGATTGCTTTGCACGGCATATTCGAAATGCCTTATCTCGATGTAGCAGTTCATAAACTTACATTAAACTAGATGCGATGCCTGCTAAGCAAGCTCCTAGGAGAATGAGATTGGAGATTGAATAGCAGATAATTACAGAAATTAAGAAGTTGATCAAAGCAGGCTTCATCTAAGAGAAGTATGTAGATTGGATAGCCAACATTATCCCAGTTAGGAAGAAGAACGGTCAAATTCATGTTTGCATTGACTTTCGAGATGTAAATAAGGCGTGCCCAAAAGATGACTTTCCGCTTATAATATCAGAATTATTAGTAGACAATACTTCCAACTACGATATGTTATCATTCATGGACGGATCATTGGGATACAATCAAATTAAGATGGCTCCTGAAGATGAGAAGCACACATCATTTAGGATGCCAATTGGTATATACTGCTATACAGTCATGCCATTTGGTTTGAAAAATATTAGAGCTACCTATCAAAGAGCCATGACACATATTTTTGATGAGTTGATTCATCAGAAGGTGCAATATTATGTTGATGATTTGGTGGTGAAGAGCTTAAATCATGAAAATTACTTTGAAGACTTAAGAATTGTATTGGAGAGAATAAAAAAATATAATCTTAAGATGAATCCTATAAAATATGCATTTGGGGTATCCTCCAAAAAATTTCTTGGGTATATTGTACATCACAGAGGAATTGAAATTGATCCTGCTAAAATCAAGATAATTGTAGAGATGCCTCCACTAAAGAGTTTGCATCAGCTCTGTTCTTTACAAGGATAACTTGCATTCATCCGTCGATTTATATCAAACATATCAGGACTCTGTCAACCATTTGCAAAGTTAATGAAGAAGGATGCTCCATTCAAATGAGATAAGGAGTTCCAAGAAGCCTTTAATAGCATTAAAAGTTATCTATTAAATCCATCAATTCTTGCAGCGCCTACTCTTGGAAGCCCCTCATTCTTTACATAGCTGCATTAGAAGAGTCCCTTGGAGCATTATTGGCACAACACAATGAAGAAAGCAAAGAGAATGCTTTTTATTATATCAGTAGAAGATTGATAGGAACATAAATGAGATACTCTTCGATAGAGAATCATTGTTTGGCACTGATCTTTGCAGTCCAAAAGCTCTGTCATTATATGTTATCTCACAAGATTACCCTCATCTCAAGGATTGATCCTTGAAGTACTTGATGACAAGACCAACATTGACAGGTCACTTTGCAAGATGGGCAATATTGTTTTTACAATTTGATATCACATACGTTCTGCAGAAAATAGTGAAGGGATAAGTCTTAGCAGATTTTCTTGCTGCACATCTCATCCATGCGGACTCTTCTCTTAATGATGATTTTCCTGATGAGCAAATTATGCTCATTCACGATAGAGAAAAATCATAAATTTAAAAAATGTACTTTGATGGAGCCTCATCGATCAAACAAATCCAACCTCTAAATCTTTCAAAGGCAAGAGGAGGAATCGACATCGTCTTCATAACACCAGAAGGAGGGATAATGAGACAATCATATGGGCTGATCAAGCTAAGAACTAATAATGAAGCTGAGTATAAAGCATTAGTGGAAAGTCTTGAAGAAGCTATTTTCATAGCATTCAAAACTTGCATATTTTCGGCAATTCTCAACTAATTTTACATCAAGTACTTTGCATCTATAAAATCAACAAGCTTGAGTTAGCTTTCTATCATAAGTGAGTTCTCGAGCTTATGAAGCAAATATCAAATATCACATTAACTCGAGCCTCTCGATCTAAGAATAGTAAATAGATTACTTAGCAAAATTAGCTAAGAAAATGACACGTATGAATGGTGATTATGTCATGATCGAGATATTTACTCGACAAGTTTTAGAGCCAGCAAAATACCAATCCTCGTAGGTAGAGGGGCTATCAAATTTGACACAACAGGATGTGACTCAGGTTGCTCCTCATATTCTCCAAAATCAATAAGAAGTTATACCCAAAAGAGTTAAGAATGACATTACCTCAAAAAAGTAGTGTGAAGCTTTTATTGTATAAGAGCCACATGATTGGAGGCAACCCTTCATCGACTATTTTAAAGAAGACAAATTACCAAATAATAAATCACTGATAGCTTAAATTGAGAAAAGAATGTTGCGCTAAGCTTTCGTCAACAATACTTTATATCGTAGATCCTTTGAACAAATGTGGCTACAATGCCTAAATATAGATGAAGCTAGCAAAGTGATGGTTGAAGTTCATGAAGAATTTTGTGGTGCATATCAGTCAGGTCCCAAGCTAACAGTAAAGATCAAAAGGATGGGCTATTATTGGCCATCTATGGTGAGAAACTGCATCAGTCATGTTAAGAGATATCATGAATGTCAAGTATATGGGAATATAATCCATCAACCTCCAAATCTACTACACCCAACAATAGCATCCTGGTCATTTGAATGTTGGGGTATAGATGTAATCTTTGAATGACCCAGCTTTCAAAAGTGTAAAGATTTATAGATTCATCGATCGACACAAAATTGATTAACGATACTCTTCAATATACAATCCAAGAGCAAATGGTTTGGCGGAGGCCTTCAACAAGACATTGGTCAAACTGCTCAAGAAGATCCTCACTAAAAATAAGAGAGAATGACATACCAAACTAATAGAGGTGCTATGGGCATATCAAACTACCTACAAGATGCCGACTAAAGCCACTCCCTATTCATTGGTATTTGGAACCGAAGCAGTTATTCCGTTTGAAGTTGAGTTGTCATCACTTCAAGTAGCCATCCAATACAATCTAATTGAAGATCAAAAATGCTCATCTGAGAATAGAGAAACTTGATGCGCTTGATGAAATTAGATTGCAAGCTCATCAAAATCTGGAGGTTTATCGAGCAAAGATGTCTAGGGCTTTTGACCATACGGTGTCGCCTCGAACATTCCAAGAAGGGGAATTAGTCTTGGTGCTGAGAAGACCAATTATTCCTAATCAAAAATTTGGTGGCAAATTTGAGCCTAACTGGAAAGACCCTTTTGTCATTGAAAAAGTGTACCAATGAGGGCATACCAACACATTGGCTTAAAGGGTGAAAGACTAATGCCACCAATTAATAGTCATTACCTGAAAAAGTATTATACATGATAAATACATTCTTGAGGTACAATAAAAATTCTCCTATAAGAAATGAGACATTTTTAGTAGTATATCTATTTAAATCGACATCGTGTTTTCATGCCGAGATCTTTAAATAAATATACTCACTCAAAATTAAAAAAAATTTGTGAAAATTCTCCTGTTACACATGGGGGCAATTTTAAATTTATACACATAAATGAAATCAATGTTACATGTTAAAACCCTCCTAAGAGTATATCAATTCAAATATTTATGTATTTGTTTAATTCCATCTTAAGAGTTCTTCTAAATGTGTTTTAGAATTCCCCCTAAAAGATAAGGGGCATTTTTATTTTATGCTAAGTTTATTTGAGTTGACATCATGCTATATGATGAGATTCTCAAATATATTCTCATTCGGGTTAACATTGAGCTTTACGCCAAAATTCTTGAATATATCCATAATTATATTGTTAAGTTGTAGTCTCTTGCAGGAGTGAAAAGAATCTATTTATACACATGAAAAGATAGCCATAAATGTTAAGAAAAATTTTCTTCTAGATTCTTCAAATGTCAGAGATTAAGTCAGAAGAACTCCCAATCTTGGAAGTTTCAATCAACTATGTTGGAAAAATATCAACCTCTACATCCTGAAGTCTAGTACACATATAGGTTCTAAAGGTTGAACTCAACAATCCTACAAATGGCTGAGTTGTTGACGCTCTCCTTACTCAACAAGCCGTAAGAAAAGGCCGCAGTGAAAGAGCCCCTGTTCGTCAGTCAGATGACAAAACTACCAACCCATCACAGCTTAAGTCAAAAACTCGATAGGTTCTAAAGGTCGAACTCAACAAGCTCAAATGTGGCTGAGTTGCTGACACTCTCATCACTCAATAAGCCATAAGAAAAGGTCGTAGTGAAAGAGCCCTTGCTCGTCAGTCCAACGATGACAGCTGTTCAATCTCAAACCAGATCTAGCTTAGTGATTACAAGCAAATAAAATCCAAGAGATATTTCTACTTGATCGATAGACCAAGACAATCTAATAAAACTCTGAATCCAGAGCTACCTCAAATCAATATATATATATATATATATATATATATATATATATATATATATATATATATATATATATATATATATATATATATATTACCAGCAAGGTAATATTTCAATATATTTTTAAAAGATCTAATCAAGCTCAAAACACAAATCAAAGCAGATCTTCTCATCAAGCTCGTCAAAGCAAAAAGGCACAAAAGTAACAGAGGAATCTTGATGTCCACTAATATGATAAGACGATACATGACTAATGGAAAAAAGAAACAAAAAAAGAAAAAAGTAAATCATAGGAGCCTAGACTATAACTCCTGAAGCTGTGCTGAATAAACTGCTAAAGACTGATGCTCACTCTCAACCAACTATAAAGCATCAGTAGCTCTAGTCAAAGCACCCTCGGCATACCACCGTGGATGTCGGTAATGGTGTTGCTCCTGCTCTATAGCCCAAGCTCTCCTATTTCGACTCGCGACTCTCGAACATGGAAGTCAATCTGCTAATTGAGCGACATCTATCTCGGTCATGTCGTAGAGCCTCAAAACTCTCCTCAAACTCATCATGTGTTAGGTTAGCCACCTCCCTATGAAGCCTGACCTGCTCTTGAAGCTCTACCAATAAAGTGCTAGATCGGACAATACCGAGTGATCTCATCTGGTGGATCAAAAACTCTACATCTCTACAAAGAGTCTCCAAATACCTGAGAACCTACCCTTCTAAGCTAGTGCAAGCTAGAAGATCCAAAATGGTGTTCACATATGATGTAAAGTTTCCTAGTGCCTCTGGTGAGTCCAAAGTAAGCCGAAAAACTACATCCCTCAAAAACACCAAGCTGTAATCCTGCATGCCCCTATCCCATGGATCTGTTGTACAGGGATATCAATGGTAGATCTCAGACTCATAACCTACATCAGGCACTACAAGAAATAAATGAAAACAATCAACATAAAGCAGAGTAGTAAATATAAATAAGTGCAACTAAAGAACAAAGAGAGAAAGAAATTACCTAATCATAATGAATCTGACTGAACTGGTGTGTCATAAGTGGCATAATCCTCGCTAACCTTCACTATCTAATAAGCTCCAAAGCTATGTGCTGGCTTAACAAAAACTTTGCTAGGTACAAGATCTCTCACCTCTGAAGTCTCCTCAGTACAATGGGCAGAGTGAGACTCAGCAGGGAAAAGTGGCTCCACAGAAGGAGTAGTAAAATTTGAGACATCGATATCAAAGGCAGGCACGCTCGACGACCCAACTCTAGAGTCCTTAATAGTATCTCCAGTGCTACCTGACACCTGTGGCACCTCATCAGAAGTCACAAACTACTGTGGAGGCAGACTCATGGAATAATCAACTAAAGCTTGTACAGGCTCTATAGGCTGACTACACCTACGTCTACAAGCTGGTGAAGAAATCTCAGCATAGCTAGGAACAAAATCCCTATCTCTAACTCTGCTATGAGGAGTGGTGTCCTTAGCTCTGACCTTCTCATCAACTATTGTATCTATCATGAATCAAATTAAAATATCAGATGCATCAAATATATTTTAATGATACAACAAAGAAGGTGGTAGAAGTATCGAAAGGAGAAAAATAGTAATTATACTTTTGGCATTATTGTGTTCTGCTGGTGGTGACTAATGTCGAGGCCTATGACCTCGAGGAACTCCCAAACGCCTCACCCTATGCTCATATATCCTGGCACCCCGCTCCAAGAAAGGACCAAAGGATAGTTGTACCCATGTGAGGTAGGTATAACTAACCCCGTGTGGACTGGAGGAGCTATCAGTGAGCACCGCATCAAGCCTCGTATGTAGCCAAAAAGTTGAAGCAGTCAGGTAACGTGTCTCAAGGGGAATCATCCTAATCTTCTTAATCTCCATTACACTAGGGATGAATGACCTACCATCATGAGCAGTCGACTGGAAGAAACCAAAATACCATGCAACTCGATTGGGCTGGTAGCCCTCTATAACAACTGACTGCCCAAATCGATAACATAACCATCCTAGACGTATACTAAAAAAGTACTCAGATACTCTCAATGTATGTAGGCCATGAAGCAATGAATATCTGTCATCCTCATCAAGACTATCAATAAGATTAGCCTCTATCAAGTTAGATGGTAAAGCAAATATGTCCGGCTGGTAGACTAATAAAAATCGATCTCTGACCAAATGAGGAGCAAAGATGAACATTTGAATCCACACCATCTCCAAAGTAGATGATGCTCGGTATAACTGCAAGATTGTAGGATATCATCGCCCTAAAAAGAATGTCGGATACTTGAAATAAGCAAAGGCACCATGTATATGGAGGTGAACCCAAGCGTACAAGTACTACCACGGTAGAGTCACATCTCATAACTCTAGAGAACCAGCCACAAAAATCACCCCCAATATCTTGTAAATCCTAGCTAACACTATTGGTGCTAAAGAGATCCGCTCATCCCGTGAAATCCCGCTGGCTGCTAATAGAATACTTGGGCGTACAGACCTCTCCATAATCAATAGAACAAAGTTGCAGAGCCAAGTAGCTATGAACCCTGCTAAAAATAACTCCTCGCTCAAATCCTCCATAGCTAGAGAATTGGACCCAACTAGTAAAGAAGGCTCAGCAGTATCCTCAGGCAAACTACTGACGTTCAATACTCCCAATTCAAAAGGATCATATAATAAATATAGACTCCTCGGACAAAGCGTGCTCCTATAAGAAACTTTGAATCCATGTACTCACGGGAAGTGTAGCACGTGAGCACCTAGGATAACCCGAAGCTCTGAAGGTCTGGTGGTAATGGCTCAAAAGATCAATATAAGTAGGTGGCATGGCTAATCTATCTCATCGATTACCATCAATTGAATCCTATCTGAAATAACTCCTCGTCAGAAGAAACACACTCATCGTATTGGTAGCCGAATACTGAAAGGCCTGACACTATATGTATCTCCCAAAGTGTAACTGTCAACTCCTCTGAACCTATCCAATACGTGTTCCAGCTAATATTCCAAAACTATGCAACTCTGTAAGCCCAAGCAGGGGGAATGCCACTAAGTCAAACATAGACACATAAACTGCCTCGTATATCCTAGCTGTCTGAAGAGTATCTCTATGTGCTCTTAAAATATACCTAATCCAGGTAATATAACCATGTGGAAGAGTAGAAATCTGACCCACTGGCGAATCTCTAAGCAAGTCTGAAGTGCTCAATTATAACTAACGATGACTTAGAAGTCTAAAATGTCTAGCCTGCTCAACACTGTCAGAAGGAGGCTATAAAACATCGCAATATCTAGAGTTGACTTAAGCTATTGTGCTATCCAGAGGATTGTAGTCCCTGCATTTTATCTTAATGATAACCACCCAATCTGCAGGATCTTTAGAAGCAATAGGGTCAGAAGTACATTCAGAAAGCATGGAAGAGCATGCAAAAAAACCCAGATAAAAATCACGTCCTCTCAATATATCAATGTGCTGCTCAATCATATCCTTGATATCAGCATCTCCATGAGGATCGTGTATGTAAATCTCTAACCAAATAGCCTCCTCACTAGGCTCAATAGATGACATATCATCAGGTCTTCTCTAACTGAACATTCTCCTATTAAGTGATTTTAGAAATAACACATAAGAATCCAAGTGACAAAATAATAAAGTGTAAAATAAAAAAGGGAGTTATACTAAGAAGCAGTAAAAAGAAGGGGAACAAAAAAAGAGAGAGGAAAATCAATAATGTCAATCAGTTTTCAACAAATGAGACTTGCTCTATGCATAAATCACATTTGTTGAGGGGCATTTGTTGACCTTCACATATGCTATGCAAGCCAAATCGAGCTTATAAGGTGAATTCGATCGACTTCGGATGCTCTATAGCATAAATCAGAGCTGAGATGCGCCAAACATCACCAAAATCAGTCCAAATGACCTATGATCGATGAATGGACTTCGCCATCACGTTCAAAATATTGAAATTGGTCAAAATATAAATATTTCATAATTTAAATATCAACCAGTCAAGCGATCGAGCTATCAATGTGCTAATGCACATATCAAAGTTGAGAAGCCATAATGATGTCCAAATAATCTCTGTTCATGAAATTGATTATATTGTTAGCTTTGAAATATCATAATCTATCAAGTAAGACTATTCACACTCAATTCGGACTAGTCTGTGCAAATGTCAAAGGATCAGAAGAGACATCATGCAAATTGAGGCTAAAATATGCTAGACGTCACCAAAATCAACCCAAATGACCTTCGATTAATGAACGAACTTCGCCATTGTGTTCAGAATATAGAGACTGGTTAGAATATAAATATTTTGTAACCTAATGATCAACTGATCAAGCGATCAAGTTGTCAATGCACCTACATGCATATCGAGATCAGAAGGTGCCAACTTAAACCAAATGACATCCATTCATTAAATTGATTGCGCTGTTAGTTTTGAAATATCAAAATCTATCAAGTGAGACTATTCGAACTCAATTCGGACAAGCCTGCTCGAAAATCGAGTGATCAAAAGTGATATGTGCATTTTGAGTTGAAATTGTCGATTTGACACCGATTTGAACCAAATAACTTTCGATTGCGAAACAGACTGCGCTGTCGCATTCGGAATATTGGAATAACCATGAATCAACATATATCAACCCTATATTGAGGTCAGCATAAGGTTTGTATTAAAGTTGATTAAATAATATAAAAGTATTATCAAAAGTTATAATGCCCTAAATCTTACTCAACCGACCCGATCCAACCCAAACCTCTCCCTTCTATCCCATTCGTTTGACCCAACCTTAATTCGCTCGTCCTCCTCATGCATGAATCCCTCTGGTTCGCTCCCCTTCTGCACTCCACACAAAAAGCCTCCTTCTTGTTCGTTTAACCTTCCTCCTTCTCCTTCTCTTTCTTCTCCTAAAGAAGGCATGGCTCTCATTTTCTCCCACTCCCATTTTCTCCTCTAGTCAGTTGCGACACTTCACCAGAGAGTTCTCCTTCTTCTTTCCTTTTCCTCCCATTCTTCCCTAATGATTCTTTCCATTTCTTCCATTTTCTCCAACCAAAATCCCCTTCTCTAGCAAATGCTTCTTCCTTCCCATTTCCTTCCCCATTTTCTCCAAATGAAAATCTCCCCTTTCTCTGCCCTAGCCAAAAATGCTTCTTCTTTCCCTTTTCCTTCACATTCTTCCTTAGCCAAAACCACTCTCTCCTTCTTTCCCATTTCCTTTCCCCATTTTCTCCAACCAAAATCATCTCCTTAGCCGAAACAAACCTCCCTAGCCAAAATTTGAAATCTGAAATACAGAATCTGAAGTTTGGCAAAGGGAAATTTGCTTTTACTTTGTTGAAATTTGCAACCTCTCCTAACCGAACCTCTCTAGCCGAACTCTCCTTGCTAATCATTACAAGCGTGCAGGAAAATAAGTCTAAATTTGTGTGATGTGAATGTGAAATTATATATGTGTTTGTGTCTCTCTTTGCAGGTTCCAAGACCCCGCTAATGCCCCATATGGCGTAGCCGGTGTGAAGACGATTGTGATGTCGCAAGACACCACTCGCTATGCTCAATGGGGTGTACCGAGCAAGCCAAAAATAATTGTTAGATGTTTCTCCTCTAGCTAAAATGCTGTCGAAATTTTGTCAAATCTTTGGACTTAGAAAAAAAATAGCTTAAGAGCACTAAACAAAGAAATCTAATGCTAATTTCAAATTAAAAGAATCAAATAAAAAAAGGGAAAAGAAAAGAACATATAATGAATACATATGTAAAACATTAAATCAAAGAGAAAAGTGATAAAAAGCACTTACAAGATTTATCTTAGTAAAGTTGAAAACCCATTAAAAAAATATCTCTTCTCTGTTAAGCCCTCCAACTCCTCAAACTAGTGGAATGAATTAGGAGTCCCCCCTCTGAGCCTTATTTATAGGAATTGAATGAAATAATGTGGAACTCATCCTTATCTAAATTTAATAATCAAGTGAGATGATGGGGTTTGATGGATGATACTAAACTCACAAACTTTAATTGTAATCCTCGGTGGTTTAAATTGAAGTGATAAAATGAGTTTTCTTTTCTTCAAACTTCATAAAATGAAACAAGCTTTAGTTGAAACTTGGAGAGGCTGATATCAAACTTATAAGAGAACTAATTAAACAATTAAAAATTAGATGATATAGAAAGAAGTAGGAATCTTGATTGGAACATCAAATCAAAGCATAAGAGAGCCTCTTGGAATTAAGATACACTCTTCAGATATATTCAAGTAAATTGAAGAAAAATAAAGAATTCATCAGAGATTTTCCATGAGATTGAATGATTGCTAATAAGCATAAGTAATGAACCCCTGGAAAATGTTTGAAGTATATTCGTCGCCTTATTAAATACTTGGATTAGATCAAGAAAAAATTGAATATAGTTGGTGATGAATTTGAGAACTATCATAAGCGAGAGTTTATTGAATATTCAAAGGCTAATCAACTTGGGATAAAAGAAAGTATTTCAATATTAATCCAAAAGATCTAATAAGATATTAGATCGATTTATAACGCCTTCTATTCCATCAGATTCACAACACATCGTATAAGCGAACATAAGACATTAATTAAGACATTCTTAAATATACCTGTAAGTGCTCGGACATAGAGATTTAAAGTGCAAATTTTAATGTCTGAAAAGGCTGCGCAGACTAAATTGGAACTAAATGTAAATATAAAATCAATCTCATAATTCTGAAATAAAAATTACCAGAATTACTAAATACTTGTATGGGCCTCGACTATCTTTGAATGTTTAGATTCAAGTGTGAATCTTGTGGGTTGCTTCCCAATTTAGTCTGGGATTAGGTCAGGTTAACAAAACCTAAAAATCTATTATAAGAATTTTCAACTTAGTAAAATATCTGAAAAGCTAATTCTGTCATGTGATAGTAGATCTGATCCTCTATTAGGAGCTAAACAGAGTTGATAGGATATAAAGTTCTCAAATATATTCGATTCAATCAATTAATTTCCCCATGATGGCTGTGTTGAATGGTGATTTCAACAGGAGGGGATACTTCCATCAAAATATGATTCTAATCTCAAATTAAATCAACCCAAATTAAGCATCGATCAAAAAACTATTCAAATGAAATTTAACCTTTAAAAGCTTAAAATAAACTCCATTCAATCCACCTTCCATAATAGTTTGTTGAAGGTAACAAATTAAGAAAACTATAGCTCATAAAGGAGCCAATGTAAAATCAAGTGTTCTACTATGTTCACTCTCAATCTCATCTCATGCTGGCGGATGCGTTCTCTGGCGGTGGTAGGTTCCACATGATGTAGTTACTGAGTCCTCGGTGTGTGGCTTGGGTATGTTCCAGATGATGCGATTACTGAGTAATCGACGTGTCTTGGCCATATGTTCCACAGATGATGCAGTTAAGACCAAAGTCCTCTGATCGAGTGATTTGGCCAGTAAGGCTCAATTATATTACAATCATGATCATAGCCCACATGCTCCAATGACACTGCTCTTTGAGCTATGAATCATAGGATATACTTGATAGGGCAAAAAGCCCTCTGTCAGCAAAGATATACTTAAGTCTATCTCCTTAGACAAACACCACCCAGATTTATAAGGATTTCTTGGATGACATAACCCATGTGTGGTCAGGTTGGGTTGACTACCACCTCTGACTAAGTAGAGTAGGGACCGTGACAGCCCGGGATGACAGAATCATGAGATCTAGATCGGGCACGTCATCATTCCGCCAACCATCTGCTTTAAGCTAATGATGAAGAATTTCATAAATTCTAAATCTAAATTCTAGAACTCCACATTATTGCTACTATACGCTACGCATTAAGCGATCTAATGACTAGCCTTAATCGAAAGTTCTATCTCACTTATTGGGAGGGGTAATTAACTATAGGGGCTTGCGCCTATAGGAAACCTGGAACCAGATCTAAAGTCCTCACCAAATGAGGGAAAAATCTCTGGGTAATGTCTTATCTACTATTCCATCTGCCTTCTGAAAATTACACTGACATTTTCAATCACACTCTTTTCATATTGTCGAGAGATCAACGGTGAATTTTCGGAGCCCACATGATTCATTTCTCAACGATTTTGCATCTCATGTAGTCTACTTTGGACATCAATTTTTTTCCTTACTCATGTTAAGCATCAACCAAATATATGTGTTCATAATTTTAATGAATCAAACTAATCCTGAATGATGCATTTTTGCATGAAAAAATGTTCAAATTTACTAATTTGCATGCCAAACCTACATTTAAGCAGTGAACATTACAACACCTATGCCCACTAGTTGGAATTCGATCACTGCAACAAGATAGTCTTCTTGAATCTCTCATCCTATAAATTAGTATAAATTTTACATTACATTGGCTTAGAATCCAATTTGTGCATGACATTTAGAGATAAGTAAATATGATTGTTGGAAGGAGGTTGTGATTAAATATCTTCGAGCTCTTGAGGATATACCATACAAGAAGATTGCTCATTATCCTCCAAAAGTTAAATACATTGGCTGTAAATGGGTCAAGCTTCACATTAGTGGTACTATAGATCAATATAAGGCACATTTAGTTGTGCTCAATAGCAAACAAAATATATTAGCTATTAAAAGACTTTTATCCATATTACTAAAATAACAACAATATGAATTAATATCACTATTGTTGCTTTACTAAGATGGTCACTCCACCAAAAAAATGTTAAACATGCATTTCTTCGTGATGATATCAAGGTGAAGATTACATGATTTTTCAACATGGTGTTTTTGCCTCCTCTCTATCATATATTTGTAAGCTAAAGCATTCTCTATATTGATTGAAAAAGCCCCTTGTATATGGTTCAATAAATTTCAATCAACTTCACTTAGTTTCTCCCTTAAATTGAGACAACATGACTCATCATTATTATTATTATTATTATTATTATTATTATTATTATTTTACAAGACAACTAATGATATTACTCTTATCCTAGTTTATGTTGATGACATTATTATTACTGGAACAAATTTGGATCTAATAGATCATTTACAGCAACATCTTCAAGCCATATTTATACGAAGAATATTTGTGTTCTTTCTTCTTCGATTTGAAAGTTTAAACTAATCCCTCTAATATTTTCTTGAGCCAATACAAGTATACATAGGACTTGATTACTTTGGTTGGCCACATTAGAATCTTAGGTAATTTTCTGAATCTTAGATTTTAAAGTTTACACTAACCCTCTAGTTTATCACTGTTGCGTGCTAGAAAACCAGTTGCAGTAGAGTGAAAGTTTACGCCTTAGCTTTGTTGTGAAATCCAACACACACACAGGTATTTAAAGAGTGAACAAGAAAACTCCAAAAATTTTCACGTGGAAAACCTTGAAAAGAGGGAAAAACCATGAGGCCTAGCCCAGTAAAAAGCTTCCACTATATATATGTTTCAGAGTACAAAATCTTCCCGATAACGGGATTACAGAATTGCATATGAGAAAGGAACAATGACTATTTAGTCATGTTCAGGTGGTAACAATTACTAGTGGTAGCAGATGATGACAAACCACGAGGAACAGCAACTGACGATGAAGGTCATCATGATGGAGACCGGCAGAGGTTGATGGCCGAGAGATCGGCGGTGGCGTGGCCGGTGGTTGACCGTCAGTGGTGGCAGGTGCTTGGAGGATCTTCAAGCTTTAGGGCTCTCTCCTCTCTCTTGCTTGGGCTCCCCTCATATGAGGAATGAGGGCTATTTATAGATTGAGGAGGTGGCATCTATAAATACATGCAAAATCGAACCACTCTCTCCATCGGACGTCATGATGATTCCTTTGATCATGATGTATTTTGTGTATTTGAATGCTCAAATGAAGTCAGAATTATGAGATCTTGGGCTTGTTAGATCCGGCTCATTGAGACGCTTGATTTGACTATAAATACTCCATATTTGAAAGCTTTTTAGAAATTTAACTGATGTCCCAAAGTTTTCAATGATATTTTAAGTGCTTGATCTCGACCAGTTTTAATTTCTGATCAGCTTGCTTTTAGCATCAAGATTTGTGCTTCGACTAGAATTTTCAGGATCATATTAGTTGCCCTCCTATTTTTGGATGATATTATCTCAATCATCCAAAAATATATATGTCAAATATTTGAAAATAGCAGATTCTTCAATAAAATTTGCGGGTCCGTTAACCATACATTTTGAAAGAACAGATCTTCATGGGAACAGAAAATTATCACCACAAAAGCGGATGTAGGGCCACGGATGTGTGTAAGTATGCGTGGGCGCAAGATTTCAAGGTTACGGGCCTATCCGGTCGAACGAGTGCTTTCGCTAGGCTGTGGGGCGCGGCCAGACTCCGCGGCTGCGTGTGCGCTCCGCCTTGGTACCATGTAGCGATACCCATGGATGTGGGAGCGCGTACCCATGGGCTACGCCTTCATGATGGTTGGTGGCGGCGCATGGTCAGGTAGCCGGTGCGGTCGCGGATCATGGTGGCGGGAGTGGGTTCGGTATGAGCGAGTGGGTCCGCAGACGGAGTCGCGGGTTATGGCCGGTGACGTGGTCGTCGCGCCATGCACGACTCAAATGGCGATTCACGATTTTGGTGGTTTCGAGCTTTTGATGATTTTTTACCTTTTGCCTATGGGGTCTAAAACCCCAGGGGAGGGAGGCACCTTCTCTTCTTGAGAGAAGGTCATTGAGGCGATCAAGACCGTAGTTCATCTGGTAAGGCTCCGATTTTCCCGAAAGAGGTGTTAACTAACTTGTCACCGGGATCGGCGATCGACCCGTAGTTCTGGTAAGACTCCAGTTTTCCCTTGAAAGGGTGTTAACTGACCTCGTCGGATCGACCGAGTTCGGAGGCGATCAAGACCCGTAGTTCATACAGCAAGGCTCTAGTTTTTCCTCGAAGGAGGTGTTAACTAATCTCGTCAGATCGATCGGGATCGGAGGCGATCAAGACCCATAGTTCATACGGCAAGGCTCCAGTTTTCCCTTAAAAGAGGTGTTAACTGACCTCGTCGACCGGAGTTGAGGCGATCAAGACAAGTAGTTCATATAGCGAGCTTTAGTTTTCCTCGAAAGAGGTGTCAACAAACCTCGTCGAACCGAACCGGGTTTGGAAGCGATCAAGGAGATGATAACCGAGAAGGAGGTTTCTGGCGATGCTCGATGGCGGTGGCGGTGACTGCGTGGTCGGAGATAACCAGCGATGATGGTGGTGGATTGGATTGCCGGTGATGGTAGCGGCAAAATGGCAGCGCAGTCAGCACTTCTGATGGTTTCGCCGATGGGTGGTTAGCGGTGCAACTGCAACCAGTAGTCAGCAGTGGCGCGTCGGTAGTCGCAACGAGATGACCGGCGATGATGGTGATAATGAAAATTGCAGCGATGGTCGGTGGTAGTACCGGCAACAGTATCAGCGACGGCGTGGTTAGCGCCGGGTGTCGGCTCACCGGCAAAAGCACGGCAGTATCGGCGGTAGCTCTGGCAGATGTCAGCGAGATAGATGATAATGGTGATGATCGGCATTGCCGGCATGGTTGGCGGCGATGGCCGGCGATATGGTCGGCCACCGGGTGGTCGATGCATGGCGGCAATGTCAACGATGCGGCGCGTCAGTAATCCATAGATGGCAATAATGGTGATAACCGCGAAGATTGCCGGTAGTCATGGCAGCATGGCCGGCGGCGGTCGTCAGCAGCGGTTGGCCTGAGGTTAGCGAGGGTGGTCAGCCGCAAACCAGCGATGCATCGGCGCGTCAACGAGAAGACCAGCGATGATAGTGAGCGATCGGCGATGGCGCACGGCGGTAACGGCAGCAGTAATGATGCGATGGTAATAGTGGTTAGTAGCGACGGGTGGCTCTGGCGGCAGTCGATGGTGGCGCCGCGTGTCAGAATGAGGATGACCGCGATAATGGTGATGACCGAAGAAGATTATCAGCGATAATTGTGGCGATCCGGCAATGTAGTCATGGCCGCTCTGAGGGTTAGCGGCCGACGGGTGGTCGGCAATGCGCGATGGCAAACGATGGTGGCGGCAGCATCGATAGCGAGATAACCAAAGATGGTGGTATGGCGAATTCCGGCGATGGTCGGCGGTAGTAACGGCGCGATGGTCGGTGCGTGGCGGCGATGAGGATTTTTTACCTATCCGAGATTATTTGTCAGAGTGTTTGCTCAATGATGTTAACCCGATGACATGAACCTGTGTGAAAGAGGTTGAATTGAATCCATTAAGGATTTTTACCCATCCGAGGTTGTTTGTTAGAGTGTTACCCAATGACGTTAACCTGTATGGAAGAGGTCAAATTGAATCCGCGAGGATTTTGACTGTCAGGTTGTTTGTGGTGTTACCCGACGTTAACCACGTATGGAAGAGGTTGTGAAAGTCCACCAGGACCTGACTATCCTGTTGTTTGTCGAGTGTTTGCTCAATGATGTTAACATGTATGAAAGAGGTTGAAATGAATCCGCAGAGGGTTTTTGACCTGTCCAAGGTTGTTTGTCGAGTGTTACGATGGCGTTAACTGTGGAAGAGGTTGAATTAAATCGAGATTTTGACCCATCGAGGTTGTTTGTCATAGTATTTTATGGCGTTAACTATGTGGAAGAGGTTGAATTGAATCCACTGAGAATTTTGACCCATCTGAGGTTGTTTGTCAAAGTGTTACCCGATGATGTTAACCTGTATGGAAGAGGTCAAATTGAATCAGCTGAGGATTTTTGACCTATCCGAGATTGTTTGTCAGGGTGTTACCCGATGACGTTAACCTGTATGGAAGAGGTCATGGGAAGTCCACCAAGGACCTTTTGACCTATCCTAGGTTGTTTGTTAGAGTGTTACTCGATGACGTTAACCTGTATGGAAGAGGTCGAATTGAATCGGAAGATTTTGACTATCAGGTTGTTTGTCGTGTTACCGATGACATTAAGCGTATGATGGTCGAATTGAATCGGCGAGGATTTTGACTATCCAGGTTGTTTGTCAGGGTGTTACCCGATGACGTTAACCTGTATGGAAGAGGTCGTGGGAAGTTCACCAAGGACCTTTTTGACCTATCCTAGGTTGTTTGTTAGAGTCTTTGTTTGATAACATTAACCTGTATGGATGAGGTCGAATTGAACCTGCTGAGAATTTTTGACCTATCCGAGGTTGTTTGTCAGGGTTTTACCCGATGACGTTAACCTGTATAGAAGAGGTCGTGGGAAGTCCATCAAGGACCTTTTGACCTATCCTAGGTTGTTTGTTAGAGTCTTTGCTTGATGACATTAACCTGTATGGAAGAGGTCGAATCAAAACATCCGTTTGTGGTTGTAACCAAAGTTGCTTCTTAACATTGCTCTTTTTTTTCCATGAGTATGATTGGAAAATCAAAATTTGCAAAACTATATCTCTTCTCAATGTTGAAATATCCTCCAAGTTTGACTTATTTCTTAGGATGGTAATCGATTAGATGCTTAACATGGGCGATCTTCTGAGATTAAGAGTTGCCCCCCAGTTTTTGACAAAATCTGAAGGAACAAAGTTTGATGAATTTTCATTCATCGCTTATGCTCCTTAAAATCTTGAAATGCTCCACCTCAATGGTGGTTTTGATCTTGTTGGGAAACTTGGTCATCATACAAGATGAAATAATGGGAATCAATTTCCCACAAACAGTGTCAAACTGTTGCATGCTAGAAAACCAGTTGCGGTAGAGTGAAAGTTTACGCCTTAGCTTTGTTGTGAAATCCAACACACACACATGTATTTAAAGAGTGAACAAGAAAACTCCAAAAATTTTACATGGAAAATCTTGAAAAGAGGAAAAAACCACGGGGGCTAGCCCAGTAAAAAGCTTCCACTATGTATCTATTTCAGAGTACAAAATCTTCCCAATAACGGGATTACATAATTGTATATGAGAAAGGAACAATGACTATGTAGTCACATTCAGGTGATAACAATTGCTAGTGGTAGCAGATGATGGCGAACCATGAGGAACAGTGACTGACGATGAAGGTCGTCATGATGGAGACTGGCAGAGGTTGATGACGATAAGGATCAGCGGCGGCGACTGACGACGGCGACCGGCATCGGTGGTTGATGACCGTCGAGTGGTGGCACGATTGTGGTTGGAGGATCTTCAAGCTTTAGGGCTCTCTCCTCTCTCTTGCTTGGGCTCCCCTCATATGAGGAATAAGGGGCTATTTATAGATTGGAGGAGTGGCGTCTTTGTAAATACATGCAAAATCCGAACCACTCCTCTCCATCGGACGGCTCATGATGATTCCTTTGATCATATGATGTATTTTGTGTATTTGAATGCTCAAATGAAATTGATAAATACTCCATATTTGAGATCTTTTTAGGAATTTAACTGATGTCCCAAAGTTTCTAATGATATTTTAAGTGTTTGATCTCGACCAGTTTCAATTTCTAATCAGCTTGCTTTTAGCATCAAGATTCGTGCTTCGACTAGTGGAATTTTCAAGATCATATCAATCACTATATTTTGACAAATGTTATACAGCTTATAGTATTTGACGTGCAAATCCCCATCATTTACATTTAGCAATTGATCCTGAAATCATTTGTATCTTATTGAGACATCGGATCCATGTTTTGTTCTTTCCAACAAATTCTTTTCTTCATCTTGTGGCATATAATGAAGTTGATTAAACTGTGGCAATTAGTCATAGACTAGTGCATGTTTATTGGTGACTATTTGATATAAAAAAAGAGTAAAAAGTACCTCGTGTGTCTAAATCATCTACTAAATCTAAGTATCATGCTATGTCGTTAGTTCAGAGATTCTCTGGCTTCATGAATTTCCATATGAACTTGGTTTTTCTCAAAATAGTCCGACTCTTCTCCATACGGACTATACTAGTGACATTCTAATTGTTGTCAATCCTGTTTATGAGCAAACGAAATGTTCTGAATGTGGTTAGTAGAACCATCAATGTGAGGCCAAGCAATCTGATTGACGATAATAACACTTACAAAGACTAAGGCAAACAGCTCCTAAGTTGCAAAAAAGATTAAAAAAATGATCCTTTAGTTCAAAGGACTGGAGCTTGGACGCTTTCAAAGAAAAAAACATCAAGCAGCTTTAAAGCACTCCGAGATCAACTTATCTGATAACAATGGTGATCTCTTTTTCAGTAAAATTGATCAACAAATCTTTCAACATGAAAAACTAAACGCGATCTGATATGACCCAAAATACTTAGAATAATAGAAGGATTAACTCAGTAATAATCAGTGACACAAAATACCCAATTACACAGGAAATTACAAGATCACACTCATTATAAACAGAGAAATTAACAAACTACAAAGATATAAAACTTATAGGACATTATAGAACAAAAATAAAAGAAGATGGCTAAATCAACGAAGCATTCAGAGCCCCCGCAAGTAATACACAGAATGTATAATCGAGAGCAGATAACAAAAATAACTGCCAGAAGAATAGAATACAGAAATCAAGAAGACAAGAAGAGTTCTTGATAGCTAAGATAATAGATGTAATTACCTAAACTTCCAGAAAGCCATAAAGCAAGAAAACATAAAGAAATCCTCCAAATGTAACAGAAATTAGTTACCAATGTAAAGAAAGCATAGATCTAGGATAGACAGAGACTATAAATAGAGTAAAGAAGATAAACGGTGGATGGAATGATATATTCTGAAAAGAAACACTTCCTTCTCTCTGCATCTTCTTCTTCTCCTTCTTCCTCTGAGTTCTTCTTCTGGTTAACTCACCGAAAAACTCTCTTCTCCAGCCAGACGAAACCTTAAATGCTCTCCTCTAGCTTCCTTCCTCAGCCGCTCTCTCTCTGGAGTGTTTTTTGATGACTTAAACTGTCGAAAAGAGAAAACAAAATAAGGTTAAAGCAAAGCTTCTCACTGAAGATTCATCAGACGGCCAGAAACTAGCCACAACAACATCCATCAACAGCTCAAATTCCTTCCAGGGAGCAGTTATCCAGGCAACTAGATCATCGCTCAGGAAGAAGCCGCATGGATTCCATTATCGGCAGAAAGATCAGATGGTGCAAATCAAGACCAGTAAGGTGAATCCAAGTGCTAGATCCAACGATAAGGAGGAATACGATCCTACAGCTCAGGAAGCGTTGAACCAAATCTCTATTCCTTGCTCAAGCCGGGTTCATTCCACTCAGACCGGTACAATTAACCCAAACAGGACCCTATCATTGGTGCTCTTGTTGATTACCACAACCAGCAATGGCAGAAGGAACAAGACACACAACCAAGACATTAGAAGAATGTGTGACAAGACTCAATAAAATAAAGGACTAAATGTCCTCAATAACTATGATCTTGAATGAAGTTTCAAGAAGATTAACTGCTATAGAAGATAAATTGGAAAAAATTTCTCAAGAACAGCAACAATCTCAATCCCAGGTATGTAATTCAACTCATACGAATTTTGTACTATAAAACGTATATACAACAATAGACTTGTTAAGGTAGATATGCCAAGATTTAATGGAGAAAATCCTAGAGGTTGGCTGTTCAAAGCAGACTAATTCTTTCAATACTATAGTTTATCAGAAGACCAAAAGTTTATTATAGCCTCAGTTTACATGGATGGACGCACAGGCGTATCAATGGATGCACTTAAACAATCAATTGCATTCATGCATTTAAAGAATAGGTTATTGGAGATTTGGACCCTCTGCATGCAGATTTGAGAGGAGAATTAGTTCTGAGAAAACTATAGTTTAAGATTTCTACAATGAATTTAAGGAATTAGTTAATCAAATTTTAGGTATTCCACCTGAATTTCTACAAAGTTATTTTGAATCAGGGCTTAGACAAGATATTAAGAGAGAAGTGAGAGCCTTACAGTCCAATTCTCTTCAGCAAGCTTTTCAATTAGCTAAGCTAATGGAAGATGGACTAGCTAATGAAATTTCCATGGCCAGAAATTACAGAGTCAACCAATCTCTAGCAGTAAAATAACCACAGATATATCAACCACCCCTACTGCCTACTCCCATAAATACCACTCAACATAACAACAGTCACAATAGACAGCCAATATCAATTCAGAAGCTGACACCTACACAGTTGGAAGAAAGAAGAAAAAAAAGGACTTTGCTTCAACTGTGATGAAAAATATCATAAAGGACATACCTGTCAGTCCAAATTGTTTGCTTTCATGATGGTCAATGATGACCAAGAGTATTAACTATAACAAGATACTCAACCAGAAAAATAATTTGTACAAGAAGAACTATCAGAAATAAGCTTCAATTCTCAGCCATTCAATCCAGGCTAAGAAATACTATCTAAAGTATGCATAATTATCAACCTTCCAAATAGTTATAGCCACTTACATAGTTTATATTTTATTTCAGATATAGCCCAACTACATAGAATACCATATAGTTGAAAGAAGAGATCCATTTATAAGTAAATTTTGGGCAAACAATCTTACCATCCTCAAATAGATGGCCACAAAGAATTCTCATAGAATACAACCAGCACTACGACCACACCATTGTAATACAGTGGACACAACTACATTATAATTGTAATACAGAGGTAAAAGCAGTACTACAAAAGGGGACAGGATCTTCCATCTTCTTAGTAAGAATCATCAATCATTAGAACAAAGGACACTACTTCAATAAAAAAAAATCAAATTACTGAACTAGTAGTTTAGTGGAAGGGAATACTATCCATAGAGGATTCTTAGGTATAAATTGAGGAATCACAGAAGAAAATTCATGATTGTGACCTTGAGGATAAGGTCAGTGTGGGGAGGGGAGTAATGATATGACTCAAAATACTCAGAATAACAGGAGGATTAACTCAGTAATAATCAGTGACACAGAATACCCAATTACACAGGAAATTACAAGATCACACACATTGTAAACAGAGAAATTAACAAACTACAAAGATACAAGACTTATAGGAAGTAGCATGGCTAAATCAACAGAAGCATTCCAGAGCCCTCCTGCAAGTAATACGGGAATAAATTCAGAGAGCGAGATAATAGAAATAAGCAAGAATAGTAAATCAAGAAGACAAGAGTTCTTGACTAAGATAACAGATGTAACTACCTAAACTTTTAGAAAGCCAGAAAGCAAGAAAACATAAAGAAATCCTCCAAATGTAACAGAAATTAGTTACCAATGTAAAGAAAACATAAATCTAGGCTAGACAGAGACTATAAATAGAGTAAAGAAGATAAACAGTGGATGGAATGATATATTCTGAAAAGAAATAGTTCCTTCTCTCTGCATCTTCTTCTTCTCCTTCTTCCTCTGAGTTCTTCTTCTGGTTAACTCGCCGGAAAACTCCCTTCTCCGGCCAGACGAAACCATAGCCGCTCTCCTCTCAGCTTCCTTCCTCAGCCGCTCTCTCTCTAGAGTGTTCGACACTGAACGGCTAAAAGAGAAAACAAAATAAGGTTAAAGCAAAGCTTCACCTGAAGATTCATCGATGGCGAATCACCACAGAACATCCATCAACGGCTCAAATCTCTTCCAGGGAGCAGTTATCCAGGCAACCAGATCAATCGCTCAGGAAGAAGCCGCGTGGATTCCACTATTGGCAGAAAGATCAGACGGTGCAAATCAAGACCAGTAAGGTGAATCTAAGTGCTAGATCCAACGACAAGGAGGAATACGGCGCGATCCTACGGCTCAGGAGGCAGCCGTTGAATCAAATCCCTATTCCTTGCTCAAGCCGGGTTTATTCCACTCAGACCAGACAATTAACCCAAACAGGACCCTATCACAATCAAACAAATCTGAAAGATTACATTTCAGAAAAAAGAAAAAAGGAATTTCAGCTGCTCAGATGAAACAAAAAACTTAAAATTGATCAGACATTGGGGGAGAAAGAAGACGGCTTAAAAGCTTGGCACTGACCTCCCGAGCTTATACTGGAGAAAAGAGAAACAATGCGAGAAAAAGGTACCAAGATGGCATTTTTAGAGCAGATTTACGAACGCAACTCTCCATTACAGGAAGAGTTGTCCAACCCCCTGAAAACAGGAGGGCTTTAGCTTTGTTTTTTCTTCGGTGGAGCGAAAAAAATCTTGTAATTTTAACGAAAAAGTTAGTTAGTGTGTTAGCCTCCCTTTGAGTTCGGAACCATATAATAAAAATATCAGATTTGACAAATACATTAGAACAAAGACAGATCTATAAACCTAAATTTACAACGCCAGACAGACATCACAGCTTGCTACCACACTTGCAAACTTATAAACGAATATTTCTAAAATACCAATATATTATATTATATCTCAAACTATAAATAAAGTAAAATAAAAATAACTAAATAAGGGATAGAAGGGGTAATCCTAAACGGCCTCTAAAACGTCTTATGTAAATCTTTTTTTAATTTTTCTTAAATGAAAAATCAAAGCACTATATGTTGATTTCTTGAACACAGAATTTTGAATATTCAATGATGTTTAGAAGGGTGATGTTGTCGTCTTCTACATTGCCTTTTTGTGCTATAAATATATAGATATTTCAAAGATAAAATCATGTTTAAATAATTATTTAAAGTATAACAAAAATATGGCTATTTGGTATAAAATTTCGAGTGGCTTTTTATGAGTTAATAAAATAACGAAAATGAAGATATTATAAATTTAATATAAGTATGATATTATAATGTAATCATAATTAATTTGTAATTGCATAAAATAACTAAATAATTAAATGATAAGTTTTTAAAAGCTAAAATCCACCAAAGTGCTTTGCTAGAAATCTTAAGTACAATTTCAAGAAAGCTGCTTTTCAATTTTCATGCAACCGAATCTTCTCACAATTATTATATCAAATATCCTAAAACTGCTTGTGATATTAAAAATAAAAAACTTACATACCACACAATTCTTATATATTTATATACCTATACTTAAACTTTATTATTTAAATAATGAATATCTAAAATTTTAATATCACATCAAAAATATAATTATTATTCATTTATTTACGTAAAATATATATTTTCATATATAAAAATATGTTATAAACACACAATTCTTAGACATTTACATATTTAACATCTAAATTTTGATATTTATAAATTTAACATTTTTTCTATACATGAATTAGTACATTTCATTTTAAGAAATTAAAATGATGATATTTTTTGATATAAAATTTAAATTTTAGATTATATATATATGAATTGATGAATTGTAAAGAGATTAAACAAACATGTAATTTTTTTTATTTTTTATTTTATAATCTTTTTGGTTTGAATTATGCTGAACTACTAAACGTAGTTCATCAAGAAAAACAGCCTCTCTGCAATACAGAAACAAAAAGAATAAAGTGTAATTTAGATAATATAGGAATACAAATAAAACTCTTTAATATAAATATACTTCTCTATATATGATTCCAGTAAATATGATTTCCAGTAAGCAACAAAATATATGGCCTCTTCTCTATAACATACAACTCACCACATTCTCACACACTCTCCTATTTGAATCCTTTCATGAACTCAAATCTCATTTCCTCCTTCAAAAAAGGGGATCTATGCCTTAATCCAATACTGGCTTATTGATACTTCCTCATATACCAACACAACACTTGACAGACTGCCCCAAAAGGTCCAAACAAAAAGAACCAATATATATCAAACATATTGAAGTTTCACATTTAATGTTATATTTCATCAGGTTTGCTTTCTTCCATTTTAGCATCAAGGAATGAGGCCGACGGCTTGTCCAAGAACCACACCAGCTTCCCTTCGCTCGGGTTCACCATCTTGGCCGGTAAAGAGGCATCAAGGCTGTCGGTGATACGATCAAAGACTTGCTTCACTGCCATCGCCTTATCATTGCCTATTGCCAGCAACACAATGTTGGATGCCGAATTGATCACTGGAAGAGTGAATGTGATCCTCTCGGGTGGGGGCTCGGGTGAATCTGTGATGTAAGTGACCCAATCCTCCTTGTGCTGGAGGGAAATGTGCTGAGGGAAGAGGGATGCAACATGACCATCAGAGCCTAGCTCAAGGATGATGAGATCAAACTTTGGACAATCGTTGCTCTCTGAGACATCGATCGTGCGAATCTTCACTAGTTGTCGGATCATGAACTCATATTCTCGGGCAGCTTTCTCCACCGTCAAATTATCATTGATGGAATAGATGTGATTATTGAGGATAGAAACCTAGCAATTATGTTCAGATGTTATAGAGTTGTTTAATCAATCAAAATGTTGAGATGGAGGATGAACTAGATTTGATGAAATAGTCTTGGTGCTTTAAAGAACATGCAGAAGCTTGCTTTGTATGTTCACATGTGAAATATTATACATATATACAAGATCACTTCCATAAAAAGACTGCATAATATGAACGGATGGAATCAACTCTGGAAATTATGCTGAGAATAGGTTCTGGCACCAATAATACAAAGAACTTAAAAAAATTCTCAACCAATTACATGAAATGACAGAAAGCATGAGAACATGGAAAATTATTGATTTCTGCAGAGATGACACATACGCATCATTAATTAACCGAACAAATAATGAAGAATATTATGCACTGCTTCTAATCATAATTGAACATGAATCAAATCAAAGAAACATTCCAACATTTCTATTCAATAGTCATTGATGACCATTATCTGAAGTTTTCATAAAAATAACATGGCAACACGGACAGACAAGCAAACAATTGAAATCTTGTATCAAATATCAAGAGCATTGAGGCATGACTCTTCAAAGAATGAAAATGTTAGTTTAATCACAAAAACTAATGAAACAAAGCATAGTTCATGTTGAACAAGTGAACTCAAAACAAATTTTTTTAAGTCCACGAAGAACTCTATAAGAACATTAGTTTTCAAAGCAAATTTCAATCCTTTTCCATGCTAACAATTTCCCAATGAAGCGATGGCATCTCATACAAACCTTTGAAAGGAATCCAATCTTTGTCAGCTTATAGTTGCTATCAACATGATTCTTTCCCACCGCCCGCTCGTCAGCCCAAAAAACATACCATTTTGCCCAGTCAACAGTCTTGTTATAAGGAGCTTCAGAAAGCTTCCTGCATCAATAAAGAACATTTGAATTTGAGTTCTTGGCATGGTTTTATACAACTATGGAATTACTATGTTTATAACAATATATACCCCATCAAACTGATTAGTGATCCACCAGTTAAAGCAATAGTAAAAAATCCTCTTTCCCTTACAGAAACATCTGATAGTTGTGCGATATACTCGGCCAAATCTGTAGCCAAATCATCCAAACTTTCAAAAATTCTCAGCTTATTGCTGTTCTTCACATCAGCAGAAGCAGCCATTATGTAAAACCACTATAGTCCAGTTAGGAAGAGTTCGACGAGCACAGAAACATAAGCCCTGGTTAAAAGACCTGGAATACAAAATGAAAGGTGAATTTCTCAAGAGCAAAACAAGTTTGCAAAACAACAGCTTTTGGCAATATACCAAATTATTAAGACAAAATTACAAATGTGAACAAAGAAATTGTCTTAATTTAAGCATGGCAGAAATAAATGCCAACAGAAAATTTTAATATAAAAGAAAAGTGGGATCAAAATTCAACTATTTTGAAAGAAAAAGAGTTGTTTTAGTGATAAAATTTGAATGAATAGTAGATAAACACTACCCGAGATTTCCTCATTCTGGAATTTTTTAAATCTTAAGATTTCTATAAAGCAGTTCTATAGTTAATCTCTCAATACTAAGAACTTTCGATTAGCGCTAAAAATTAATGATTAAATAATGAATATATAATTGCAGTGAGTGGAGTTCAGAATTTATGAAATTTATCATTTTTATTTAAAACTTTTGATGGGGGGAATGATGACGCGCCCGATTTAGATCCCATGGTTCCATTATCCGGCCGTCAGCGGTCGTCCGCTTAGAGGAGGAGTACACAACCCGACGGCGATTCAAGAACACAGTTCGGCCCAACCATGTAGATGAGATGAAGTTTGTCAAAGACAAATATAAGTCAACCTATAACGTAGAACTTTTGTCCAACCAAATACATTCTACATTTCATACCAAAGAAAGAAAGCCGTAACATCTGAGCTGTAATCGAACCACCAAATTAGGCTGGTAGTCATTTTGGTGTAATTTCATCGCAAAATCACTGGAGAGACACGTCACATCCCTACGCTTAGGAATATTTGTGTGAAGATAGTTATGCATTTGATTTGACATCAATTTTGTGAGCAAAAATTTTCTTAATTTGTCACCCCCAGACAAACAATTGCGGAGAGGTGGATTGATTTTTTAAGTTTTAGTTTAAATAATTAATTTCATTACATTTATATTTTGTTATTTATTTGAATTTTAATCATTTTATGATTGATTTAGATTTGAATATATGATCATTTATCATTTAAATTTTTAATAATAATTGACATTCTCAATCATAGGACTAATATCGACATAGATCTTACTGCTTTGATTTTCTGGAGGTGAATTTATTGTCTCGAAGTATAATCCTTCAAACTTTGTATTTCTAAACATGTAGACGCGGTTTGACTTTCTTCTTGAGGTTTAACTCGTGTTTATTAATCGATTCATATCTTATAATTATATAAGAATTTCTCGATATTATTAGTTTAAAATTTTATAATAATATCAAATTTTAGGTTTTGTTAACGACGCCCCAAGACCAAACCGGGATGCAGTATATGTTCTTTTGCTTTTATATCTAACTTGCATGTTCTAAATGTTCAACATTTCAACACACATACAAAGATGCTTTTTTTTTTTTTTATTGTATGGACGCATAAATATAAAGTTGAAATATAGGTATCAATTTACAAGTTTAGTTCTTGATATGACATTTTTAGGTTTTGTTAACCCGGACCCAGTCCTAAGGCCAAACCGGGAAGCATAGCATCTGTTCATTTATATTTGACTTATCGAACACTTCAACAAGCACACGAGCATTTGTTCTTTGAAAATTGCATGTACATTAAGATGTCTAAGTTGAAGTTTATATGTCAAATTGTAGATTTTGATTTTTGAGTTTTGTTAACCTGGACCAGGTCTTAAGACCAAACCGGAAAGTATAACATCTGTTCTTTGTTTTTTTTTGTTTTTTTTTGTTTTGCATTTGAGAAGCATATTTCCCTAAATATTTGATCTAATAGATATTTTAACATACATACGAGTATCTGTTCTTTTTTTAAAATATTGTATGGACATATGAATGTCAAAGTTGAAATAACTATATTTAGTATATACGTTACCTTTAATACACGCTATAAAATAAGTAGTAATCTATTTTGATCAAACACGACCGCTCTTTTGATATTTAACATTCCCAAATACAAACCGAACGAATATCGTATAAATTTGCACATCATAATCAAATCCCATTATGCATATTAGGATTTGGATAGTTGAAGGTTAATTCAAACATAAGCATATACATGGATTTCTATTCATGGCTCTTTGAATTTGAAAGATAACTTTATGTTTAATAACACCTTTCATATACACATAGAAAGAAAGAGTGATATGTAAAAAAAATGATACTTATGTTAATCAAGCTACCCACTTACTTCCCATTTAAGGATCAAACATTTAGGATCCAAGGAATTTTCCCGAGGGACTTAACCTTCATGTATAGCAAGTGATTTTGGAGGATTATGTCGATGTAACTTGAATGTTTATAAGATAAAATGCAATTTGAACATACTAATCAGCCAACTAAAAGAGGTTTAAAATTGTTGCATTCCATGTGACATTTTAAAAGCTCATTGACTCAAGTGTAAGGTCATTCATATAAAACATAAGTTTGACACTCATTTAGCCAGAAGATTTAAAAGAATCGCCATTTTAAACCACCAATGAAACAAAAGATAAAATTTATTTAAAGAGACATTTTAGGAGCCCATTTATATAAGTATAAAGTCACTCGTGCAAGGCATAAATTTAAGACTTATCCATGACCATGGCATGAATATTATTTAGGCAAAATGTCATTTTTATGTGACCAATCATCAAGCAAAAGAGGGCTGAAATTTATTTAAAAAAACATTTTAGGAGCCCATTTATGTAAGTATAAAGCTACTCATGCAAGACATAAATTTAAGATTTATCCATGAACATAGCATGAACATTATTTAGGTAAGATGTCATTTTTATGTGACCAATCAGCAAGCAAAAGAGAGCTGAAATTTGTTTAGAGTGACATTTTAGGAGCCCATTTGATCAAGTATAAAGCCCAATGAGTCTTTCATAAAAAGAGGAAGTACATCAATTCTAGAGTGCATCAATTCGAGATGAGCCATCTTTTTTTTTTTGTAAATGTCCAAGTAAATAAAAAGTAGCTCATGATATTATGATTCATAGCCAATGTTCATCTTTTCACATAATATGTACTCATTACTGAGGGAAGAGGAAATGACAAAAGGAGTAAGGATCTCCCCTTACATCCAAGTTCACGTCAAAAGACTTTAAGAAAAAATGACAAAGGGGTTAAAATTTTTTCCCTTAAATCTATGTTTATGTCGTGCGAGCATTAAGAGAAAACTGACAAAAAGAGTTAAGATTTCCTCTTAGATCCATGCTTGTCATGTAACATTAAAAAAAAGTGACAAGAATAAAGATATTATATGTCATTGTGAGACAAAGAAAAAAAATAAATATGCCATGTTCATTAGAGACAAATAAGTCAAATAAAATTAACTTCCTTCACATGCAAGCTCATGACAAAGGGGCACAGGTACACATCAAATGTCATTAAGTAAA
Organism: Cymbidium sinense; assembly: GCA_021442155.1. Classification (NCBI taxonomy): domain Eukaryota; kingdom Viridiplantae; phylum Streptophyta; class Magnoliopsida; order Asparagales; family Orchidaceae; genus Cymbidium; species Cymbidium sinense. Next base: position 52,516,883 of record CM038228.1, on the reverse strand, counting down.
TATGACAAAAAAAAAAGTTTATTTCTCCCTCAAATCCATATTTTTATCATGTGACATTAAAAGAAATGACAAAAATATAAGAATATGTCATATGTCATTAAGAGACAAATAACAAAAATAGAACGACGTGTCATTGTTAGGAGAAAATGGGTCAAATAAAATTAACCTCCTTCAGATCAAACTCATGACAAAGTAAGACAAGTACACATCAAGATTATAATTATGAAAAGAAAGTTTATTTCTTAAATCCATATTTTTGCATACATTAAAGAAATGATAAAGATATAAGAGTATGTCATATGTCATTAAAGACAACGACAAAAATAAATCATCACGTGTGTCATTAGGAGACAAATGAGTCAAAAAAAATTAACTTCCTTCACATGCAAGCTCATGACAAAACATAAAGGAAAAGAAATTAATGGGATAACACATGTCCCACTTTTTTTGTTTTTTTTTTTTTCTTTTTTTTTTTTTGGCCTTATGCTAAGAGGATGCTAAGAGGCTTATAAATAAGAGAGGATTCCCCTCTCATGAGATATTTTACTTTCCCATTCTTCTTCTATTTCTTTCAAGACAAATTGCAAGCCTAAATCCTCTAAGGGAGTCTACCCAACTTGCAAAGGAAAAGCCAATTTGGATCATCTTAACTTGTAAGTCCTTTCTAACTTAATGTTTTAGATATATCCATCATCACTTCATATGAATAAACATTTGCTAATAAATCCAATAAAATACATCCTTCTTCCATGTTCAACTATGCATAGGTATGTAAGGAGTGTTGCAAAAATGAACAAGTAAGATAAAATGGATGTCCATACTAAACGCATGTTTAGGTAAAAGAGATGCAATTATGTCATAAATGCATGCTTAATAGTAAGGCAATGTTTAAGTCACATGACCTATATTTAGCATTTAGGCAAAAAGAGATTGGAATTCTAATTAAATATTTGTCTACGCATAATAATGTAGAGAGATAAACATTACTCAACATCAAGATTTGTCATAACTGTCAAATTAAATAGATTGAGATAAAGATTACTCAACATCAGATTTACCTCATAACTCAAATTAAATAGAGAGCAAGATTACTCAACATCATAACATTAATCAACAAATCAAAATTGTCATATGATAGGATAGCTTGCATGATACTAAATTAACACATAAACACACACATATATGGCATGAAAATTCAAATAATACATTAAGTATTTACATTTTTTTTTATCAAAATTTTCTACCCGTGATCATCCCCCGCATATGAGCCGCTGGGAGACTAGATTCCCACCACGCCAAAAAAAAGGCATGGTATGTGAGACACCAAAATTTATTCGCCCACCGCCAAGAAAGGCGCAAACACAAGATAAGATTTTTGTCACGCCAATAACGCAATTTATATCATAACAGTCACGCTTGAACAACGCCAACGCGTATACAACAACATGAATACTATCACAACAGATTTTACCACGCGACAACATGAACGATACTTATCAACATCGAACAATGTGAACGGTACTTATAACACAACATATTTCTTAACTTGCTTTATATGTATGACAATACGATATATTTAATTATCAGATTCAAAGATCATAAACAACGAAATATCATCACTTGTTTTTAATCACATACGATTGCCATCACATGATCTTCTTTTTTTTTTTTTTAAGACGCTAAAGTGAAGTTGCTTTCTCTCAAATTAGATGTCAAATCATGTATTACACGATCAGGATTAAAATAAGTTTTAATCTTCATGTAACTTTCATTCATCTTAACAATGAGAAATATTCATCTCAGACATCAAATTAGAATGATATCTCAAAGGAGAGGTAAACCAATGTCATAAAACACATGTTTTGAACTAATGTCATATTAAACATATGTCATGAGTTATAAAAGCAAGAGATTCAAATGTGAAATGTTTTGAATCAATGTCAAACCAAAATGCCCCTTAGCTAACTTAGAACAAAATTAGCCATAAACATCAAGAAACTAGAATAAAAGAGTGAAAGCTTGGGACTCAACCACAATACCCTAAACTTTTCTTTCCACTTTAGATTTTAATTTACACATGAGAGAATTGCTCAAGTATTCACCTCTAAAACAAAGAAGAAATAAATAGAGAGAAAAACTTAAAGTGGATTGGAACCACACAACACCCTAAGCCTTTCTTTCCCATTTCAGATTTTAATTGAAGCATGTAGGAAAATTATACAAGTATGTATTCCTTCAAAGAAGAGAACCTAAATATAAAGAGAGAAAACTTTAATTAGATTGATCGGAACCACAATACCCTAAGCCTTTCTTTCATATTTTAGATTTTAGTTGAAACATGTAGGAAAATTGCAAAAGTATGTATTCTTCCAAAACAGCAAGAATCTGAAATATAAAAGAGAGAAAAACTTACTAATAGATTAGATTGGAAACCACAACACCCTAAGTCTTTCTTTTCCATTCAGATTTTAATTGAAGCATGTAGGAAAATTGCACAAGTATGTATTCCTCCAAAACAGAAAGAAACTGAAATATAAAAGAGAGGAAAAAACTTGCTAATAGATTAGGATTGAAACCACAACACCCTAAGCTTTTCTTTCTCATTTCAGATTTTAATTTAAGCATGTAAGAAAATTGCACATAGCTTAGGGTTTGAGCTGTACACAATCTTAAATCATATTTCCACATTTTTTTGATTTCATTTTAAACATGCATGAAAGAGATTTAGCAAGCATCAATCCTTCCAAATAGTAAAAACTGAAGTATAAAAGAGACAAGAAATTTTACACATAATCTAGGATTAAGTCATGCAATATTTCAAACCCCTTCTTTTTATTTCAGATTTCATTCTAGCATGCGAAACAAAATTTTGCACATAATCTAGGATTTAAGCCATACAACATTTCAAATCCCTTCTTTTAATTTTAGATTTCAAGATGTCAACACTTCAAACCCTTCTTTTATTTTCAGATTTCAACCTAGCATGTGAAACAAAATTTTGCACATAATCTAAGATTTAAGCCATACAATACTTCAAATCCCCTCTTTCAATTTCAGATTTCAAACCAGCACATGAAAGAGGCATGACATACATCATCTTACCCTTAGAAAATAAATTTAGACAAGATAAAAAGAATGAAATCCATAGAAAACAGCAAGCAGAATGAGATTTGGACCATACACCATCTTTAAACACATTTCCATGCTTCTAGTCCAGTTTGCCATAAGTAAAAAAAAAATTTCAGCAAGCATCATTTCATCCAAATGATAGAAACTGAAGTATAAGGAGAATGAAAACTTGCACAAAGCTTAGGGTTTGAGCCATACACTATCTTAAAACCCATTTTAGACTTCAGATTTCACTTTATCATAAAAGAAGCATAATCGGCACAACTTCATCTTATGCAGAAATCATTTTCAGCAAAGTAGAAACCATGAACATCCATAGATAATAAAAAACAAAATGAGATTTGGGCCGCACATCATCTCAAATCATTTTCAGCAAAGTAGAAACCATGAATAACCATAGATAATAGAAAACGAAATGAGATTTAGGCCATACATCATCCCAAATCTCAAAAGCAAAATCTTAGCATCATCTCAAGCATAAGATAAAGTAGATTTACCCTAACTTCCAAAAGAACTTAAATGCGTGAAAATAAGCTTAGGGTTAGAAAGAGACGACCTGGAGGTTTCGAACGCTAAGAGGAAAGGAGGAGAGGGGTTTCGGTTGGCTTAAGAAGAGTAGTCGGGTTCGGCTAGGGCTCACGAAGTCTTTCCGTTCGGCTTCCACACTGCGTGTGACGGACAGAAGAGAGGAAGAAAACCACTCGAGGAGTCTTCAGAGTGAAGAGAGAGAGTCGAGAGAGGAAGAACGAAAGAGTTGCGTGAGAAGGGAGAGTCGTGTGAGCAGAATGAGGGATAGCCTCTCGGTCGGTTAGTGCGCGATTCGATTGGTCGCTGCGGCACAAGAAATATTAGACGGATGTTTTCATTGGTCGAGTGGGCGGCTGTTTTAATTGATTGAGTGGGCGGTTGTTTTAATTGGACGAGTGAGCGACTGGGATTAGGATAAAGCTTAGGAAAATTAAGGGATTAAGAAGCCGTTAATTATTTTAGTTACTTATTAATATCATTTCGCGTCAGATATGAGGAAATTATTTTGTGCGATAAACCCTAGCAATATGGATGTCGATTTTAGGTGTTTAGTGTCAACGAATACGATCGATTGGATCGGTTGTTTAGACAACGCGTAATGATAATGGTTTAAATTGTCACGCGACCGATCGACGTTCGCGTATACTTTGCCGAATCGACCACGTAAGGCGTCGTTTGATAAGTTCCGATGTTTCGGCGACAATGACGCGATCAATTTTGCAAACGGAAGTCGTTCGGATGTCGTCGAGATTTCCCGATTTCGATATGCGTGTAATTTCATTAAGAATTAATTTTAATTATTTAATTGGTTATTAATTGATTCGATATTTTTCATTTAATTAATTTTAATATTTTAAGCACACGGCTGACAATTAAAGCGAATTAGATTGATGATCGGACAGGGCATTTTAATCTCCAATTTATGCGACATTGCCACTGATTTTTCATAGGTTTTATCATATGCGCTTAATTTTGAGAAGTGATATATACTTGTAGGTCAACAAAAAGCTGTGAAAAATTAGAAGTAAACACACATTTATAAAACATTTATATCCATATATGAAAAATTACTAGAAAGCTTTTGGATAAGGGACTTCTAATTAAAAAATTTCAAGAAAAACTAAGAAGAGAAGAAGGATGAAGCTGTGAAATATCCCAATCTAATTTAAGAAACCGATGGAGAGAGAGATTCATCAGTTTACTACAAAAGAAAGCAACTATGAAGAGAATAAGAACATTCAAGCACAAAAAAAAACTTGAGGTCACAATATCCCAACTCAAAATTGAAAAGAACTCAATCATGAAATAAGTATTGTGAGTGTAATACATAGCTAATCAATTAATTTTATATTACACATATGTCAAAGTAAATCTGATCACCATAAAACTAACCTTAATAAAATTTAAAGTCAGGATATCATAACTCAAATTTTCTCCAATGGCTACTTACAGTGGGGCAACCTTTTCTCTTGAACATGAGCTCAAGTTTTGAAATTGAAAATACAGATTTATGGTGTTGAAAGTGTGCATATTGCATAAATACTGATTTATGGAGGATAAAGAAAAGTGTTATTATTGTCATTGAAGTATCAAAATAACATGTGAGAGCAAAAACTATAAGTTCTTCATTCAGGCTTCTTTAAAAAGAAAATAGAAATAACAAAATAGGTCGATCAGAGGGTGATACCAAAATACGATGCATTAGTATCCAATGAGAGGAGGAAAAAAAAACAAAAGACAAAATCATGCTGCAAATTTGCAATTTGAAATTTTATGCTCTAAAAGGTTTCACCTATAAAAATATTTAAAAAGTAAGGAAAAAAAAAAAAAAAACATAGCCTGATAAATCTTTTCCAACATTGTTATTATTTTTAACTATGCTTTTCCTGCAAATAAAATAAAAGAAAAGAAAAAGACAGAACAATTTCATTAAAGAAACTATTAAAAAATGTGTCAGAGGAAAGAGCTGCAGTAACAAATATGCATTAAAAAAACACCTCTAAGAAAAAAATAAAATTGTAAATGATAGGAACTATAGATAAAAAAAGGAGAGAGAGAGAGAGAGAGAGAGAGAGAGAGACAGAAACAAGAATAGATAAGAAAGTCAAATTAAAAAAAGGCAATGTTTCCTTAACCTTTCATCTTCTTAACAAGTAACGAATAGTTTAATTTTAAGAAAGTCAAATTAAAATGTCTATCGTTTTCTCCTTTCTTTGTCTAAAATTTGTAAGCAAAATTCACTTTTTCCCATCACAGTATTTGATATGAACCTAATTTCCTGATTTCCGATCCGGCAGTCGCTCATCGAGTTGAGTATTGGAACCCGGAGTTGGGGAAGAGTTATGGTGCTTTCGATCCGTTGGATTTGCGTCTTTTACTCGTTGGATCTAATCACTTGGATTGAGTGCTTCTTGAATTGATCCTCGAACCGCTTGATTATGCGATCGCCTCGGATTTGATCTTTGATCAAGCTTCGATTCTGCTTGAATTAGTGGAATACGATGTTGATTTCGCGCTTGATCTGGATTGAATTGCCTTTGATTGAGATTTGCTTTTTATGAAGCTTTGAGATAACCTAACCTTATACTTTGCCTTGTTTTGTTTTGAAGCTCGAGCCGCCGAGACGAGAATTAGTGGTCGAGGAGGAAAAGAGGTTTCTCATGGAAGCGGTTTCCGGTGAAGAAAACCGAGAAGAAGGATACGCAGGAGGAAGAGAAGAAAAGGGAGACTGAAGAGATAAGTTTCTTTCTTAACTTTCTTGATTACCCCCTTCTGGTTGTCTGTCTTCCTCTATTTATAGTTTTCTCGTCTTGGAGTGCTTACATCAGAACGATTGCTAGATTCTACTTGCCTATCGTTCTGTTATACATGTGGCCACCGCTTCTTGATTGTCGTCTGGATTTGCTTTTGGCCGTTGTGTTCTTGTTATCTGCTCACTGGGATACCTTCTGTTTAACTTTATGTTTGCAGGAAAGGCATTGGAGTGCTTAACTCGCTTGTCATTGTCGGGTTATATATGTAATTAAATCGTTGTTATTTACCGGCTGTTTGAACTCGTAATGGATTCTTGTAATGGTAATTCTTAATGTTGTATGCTGTATTTTGGCCTTTAGAGGATTTGGGATCATATCAGTATTCCCCTCTTTTATGGAAAAAAGTAATAAATATAATAAAAATGATGTTGAGCTGTGAAGCACCAACATTTATAAAAGTTGATTAGATGGAAGAATATTGAATAGCACTTAAAAACAATCATATTATTTATCTAAAATAATAAATATAACAATTCTAACTAGTTGCATTTTTTGTTAATTTCTTGTGCTGAATATCTTAATAAATTAAAAATTAGTTAATCAATATGAGTGTTTTAATGTGCTAATCAATTTTCTTCCATCTAATCAACTTTTATCAATGTTAGTGCTTCACAGCTCTATATCATTGATATTTTTCCATAAAAGAGGATAGGAATATAGAGAAAGAAAAAAGTGAATTTAGGTTAGAAATTTTAGATAAGGAAAGAAAGAAAAAAATATATTTTGCCAAATATGGACTGTGAGATGGAGAACAAAAGGCGATTCATCCACTTGGAAGATTTTCGTATATATATACATTCCAAAAAAAATAATGAAGTTTTCATAGAGAGAGAGAGAGGGAGAGTGATGGAATTAACTTGTAGAGTGACTCAATGGGTCAGTAGAGGTACTAAAGAAGACAATTTTAAAAGATTTATATCCGTGTTTGAGCTTTGGATCTTGAAATGTGCATGAGGGCGAAGATTTAAGGTGAGTTATGAGCTCCAGACATCAGCTTGGAAATAAAAAAAATTGATTCTTATGGAGTGTTATTGATGATTTTGGTTTTGTGATGGTACCCACCTTTAATTTACTTGTTAAAATAAAAATTTAGGTAGGATATAATAACTTAAATTTCCTCCAATGGCAACTACCTAGCACTTTCTTATAGTTGGGCAATCTTTTCTCTTGCGCATAAGCACAAATTCTAAAATAGAAAAATACCAATTTATGGAGGATAAAGACAAGTGTTATTATTGCCATTGAAGTAAAAAAAACAACATGTGAAAGCAAAAACTATAAGTTATTCACTTAGACTTTATTTAAAAGAAAAACAAGTCATTCAGAGGGTAATACCAAAACACAATGCATTAGTATCCAAAGAAGAAAGAAAAAATAAAAGGGGGATTTACCTGTATACCACCTAAAACTTAGTTATTTACACATTTAACACCCTAAACATAAATATTACTGAAATGCCACCTAAAACAGTCAAATCCATAAAATCTACCATGCTATTGTGCTGTCGTCTCCTACAGAATCACTCCATCAAAAATTTGCGCAAATAGTCCCCTCCTCTCACTCACACATGTGAACAACCCTCCTCTCACATGACTATCCCTTCCTCACTTGAAGGTCAGCTGTGCAAATGCGCGACAATCCTATTTAGAGCCATGATCTGTGCTTTCAACCAAGGAGCCATTCTATAGTGTTGGGAGAAGAATTGAGAAAATCAGATCAAACTCAAATGAAACAAATAAAATCAAAAGAACATCAGAATTTACGTGTACAAATCATTCTTCACTTAAGCCTCCTTAGCAATCTCCACACTTAACACTCTAAGGCCACACTCTTCACTTACACTCACATGACAATGAAGAAAACTAAACTTAAAACTAAAGAAAACTGTTTTAATATGAACTCTGCCGCTTTGTAGCATTATGGCACCACGAAACTAGCACTTAGGCGCTGTCGACTCTATCAATTTGGCATTCCACGCAGGTTCAAGCACCACAGCACTGACTTTTCAGTCTTTCTAGCAAAATCCCACTAATCTTGGCATTGACCTCCTAGCACCAAAACGTTGTCTTCTCTGTTTCTAAAGTTAAATCGTTTCGTAGAGCCAAGCTGTTGAAAATACAACGTCGTAGGGCTATACGCCATAATAATTTTTTTGGGGGCTTCGCTCCCCTCCCGAACCCCTGAGTAGGAGGCATGTTGCAATCATGTAACCCCCTAATAAGTTTACCACCAAGCTCAATCGACAAAATTGAAGATTGAGTGAATGGTACATCTCTAATTGATCGACACAATCAAGCTCCACAAAATAACATGAGGTGAGCTTTTATTTTTCTCCTCCACTTTCTTTACAATGGCAAGGCATCAAGGTTGTTGTCGAAGGCTATCTTTGATCTCCTGTTTAAAGCTCTTCTCCATCCATATCTTGAGTTCCATTCACATTCCCGATACAGATCAGTGCAGCATTGCAGTATATGTATTAACGCTCAAACTGAATTACCTTTTATCACGTCTAAAAATACAACCAAAAGCAATCACAGATCGGCCATTATATGTTTTGATGAACAGTCTAGTTCCTTTCAAAACATTATAAAAAACCGCAAAATCAGTACATTACAAGAGAGCCCACCAACACCTCTGACTATGAAGCTTGACCTTGAGGCTGCAGGGTAGTTAAACAGCCATAAGTTGTGCTTTGGGAAGCAATTGCCATAAAAGCTCAACTAAACCAAGTGTGTAATTTCTACAATTTCAGAAGTTGAAGGCTTCTGATGGCTGATTTTCTGTCAAGAAGTACAAATGGCCATAACTCGTACCTGAAGTTTTGCATCCAAAACTATCTGTTGGCTAACATCAAGTTCGTGGATATAGTTTCGCTTCCAAAACTGACTAAGAAGGCGGTTCATACATATATTAATAGCAGTGAACAGATGTCCGCAATCATCGTCCATTGATGGTTTTTATTTCAGAAGTGATCAGCTACTAGTTTTGATTCAAACCAAGATAATTCACGTTAATATATAACGGTAGATTGTTAATGTTTACTTTCTCTTAATGTTTCTTCCTTTAAAAGTGAACAAAATTTGTTTTTGACTGAATAATTTTGCCCTAAACCCACCTGCTGTGAGATGACTAGAGAGTGTGTGATCTAGTGTTAGGGTGAAGCTTCGGCTGAGATCGAGATGGAGAAAATAATACCTGTTGTTTCCGCAGGTATCGAGAGGATGAACAGGGAAGAGAATACAGCTGTTGTGCGGCGGGAAGGCAAGGCTATTCCTAAGGCCGCTGTGATCGCCGGAGGGGAAATGCGAGAGCGAAGTTAACGAGCGGGAGACGCACTGCCGAAGTCAAGTGTTTTTTTTTAGGTGGTATTTTAGTATTTAAGTTTAGGATGGCACACATGTAAATAATTAAGTTTCAGGTGAAATATAGATAAATCCCTCGAAATAAAAATAAAATCATGATGAAAATTTAAAATTTAAAATTTTATCAGTTAAAAAAAAATCACCTATAAAAATATTAAAATATGACAAAAACAAAGCATGATAAATTTTTCCCAACGTTGTTATAATTTTTAAATATGTTTTTCCAGCAAACAAAATAAAAAAATACCTCGTGAAAATTAAAAATAAAAAGAGAGAGAGAGAGAGAGAGAGAGAGAGAGAGAGAGTTCATTTTGTTACGTTACTTATTGCAACACAGCTCAAAGAAGAAAGACGAAATAAAAATAACTAAAACACTGCAAATTATTCTCAGAAAAGTAGAATAAATTTGTTAGAAGGCCTAAGAAAACTTGCAAAATAATGATTAGTTCAAAAGCATCACTCTTTATCATCATACAAAAAATAATAATAATAATTCTAACACTCTAACAGTCTAAAGTCTTACAATACTTAGATTTAAAATAACAACACAGAAGTTGCTCTTATAAGACGAGAATTCTTGAAGCTCAGATACATGTACACTGTTATAAGAAGATAAAGCATGCACCTCAGCTCATCATAATATAATTCCATCTTTAAGAAAATGTGAAGCAGTAAGAATGTCTAATTAGGAAGGAAATGGCCTCAAATAAACTGTAACCTATAACCCATATGAGCAAAGAGAAGAACATTTTTAGCAGCAGTTTATCAGAGGTTAAAAGGAGACTTTTAGCAGCACAGTTATTCAGAAAAGAAGAAGAGGAAACCAAAGGGGAAGAATTAAGAGATTAGAAGAAGAAATGAATAAAAGATTCAGACTGATGCCAACAGATAACAAATGAAGAACAGAAAGAAAAAAAAAAATTGAATGAAAGATTAGAAGAAAGGTTCCATTCTTCGTCGGCATAAGCTCACAAAGCTTACGAAGCAAAAACCTGTTCGAAGAAAGCTCCAGTTCAGCTCTGCTCAAAGCAAAGAGAAATCCCAATTCCAAAACATCCCCTTGCAGCTTCCATCATCCAAAGAGAGAAAATGAGAAAAAGATAACATGGAAAAAAAAGATGAAGAAGAAGGAAGAAACAATGGATAAAGCTTTTTCAACTAAGAATCTCTCAAACTAAAGATGAGCAGGAGACAAAGCCAATAGTAAGAGAAGAAAAGCAGCCATCTTCCACAATCCTTTCAACTCTATTCACACGAAAACACTCTAAAACTCCAAATCCACAAGAAACACATTAAAAAAAACTACCAAAACCCCATCTCAGAATAAAAAATGAGGGACGAGGAAAGGAACCTCGCAAGAAAGGCGCCAGTGAGAGCTGCGTATCATCACAAAACCAAAATTGTCAACAATACCCTCATAAAAAAAATCAATTTTTTATTTCATGATGATGCTCTAAACTCAGAACTCACCTTAAAATCTCCTGAGCTCAGACGCACAAAGAAAAACCCTTTCAAAATGCCTCTTTTAGTAACTCTACCGATCCACAAAGTCTCTCTACGAGATAGTTTCGTTATTCTCCCTCTCCCTCCCTCTCTCTCTCTCTCGCTATGAAAACTTCATTATTTTTCCAAAAAGAAGAAACTTATATAAAAAGCTCAGCTTTGTTTCTCTATCGCAATGCATAAGAGCGCAGGGGAGGTGGGCAGGGGAAGAAGAATTGACAAAAGGACACGTGTCCGAATGGAAATCTTCCAAGTGGATGAATCACTTTTGGTTCTCCAAATCTCACATCCCATATTTAGTAAAGAATATTTTTTTCTTCCCTAATTTAAAATTCTAATCCAAATTCACTTATTTTCCTTCCTTGCCTTTTCTCCTCTTTGTGAAATAAATTAATAAATAAACATATAAAAAAATGTTGAGCTGTAAAACATCGACATTACCAAAAATTGATTAGCACGTACATTTAATACTCATATTAACTATCTAATTTTTAATTTATTAGATTTAAGAATATTTTAATTTATTTTTCTAATAATTATTATATATATTTGATCTAAAAATGATATATTCTTTGTACTTTTAATAATCTCTCTAAATTCCTTATTTATGAGCGCTTCGATTTAATATAATTTTGAAAGTAAAATCACTAATTCATTATACTTAATGATGTAATATTTGTCATTTTGATGATGATGATGCCTAGATTAAATTACAAAAGAATCAAGATATTCGTCGATCGCACTCATTAATAAACTTTGAATTAAATTCAAGTTAATTTTGAGCCAGATTTAAACAAACTTAAAATATTATTCAAATATTATTCAAACTTAATTTGAATCATTCTTAAATCTTATTTGAATTAGTCTAATGCAATAATACAAATAAAATTGGAATGCAAATCAATTCAAACAAGCTTATTCACATCAAACTTAAAATAAGTAGTCCATGGATAAAACAAAGAATATTTTAATTCAATAGAACCTCTAGAGCATATTTATTTAAGATAATAAATTGTAAATATATTTGACCAATTACAATCATAATAAGGCATATAATGTCAAATTTATCATCTCATTGATTTTCTAATTTATACTTTATATTAATCTCCAATATTAAAAATCACTTGAATATATGGTTGACTCAACCAATAATTAGAATAAACTTGGCTTAAGATAGCTTCGAATGAATATTGAATTTACAATAATACTATAAAAATATCCTTAAAAATAAATAAAATAATATGACTAATATTTATTTTTTTCATCTCTCATCACTTTTTTTATTTGCACGTAAAATTTTTGGCCAATTTAATATAAACGTAAGGGATTTGGTAAGCTTATTTATGATCAAAATCGCTATTTTGATTTTTAACATTTAATAGTAAAATATATCATGAAAGCATTATTGTCAATTCTTTACATTTTTTTTATTTTAAAATTATGACACAAAAAAAATAAATTAACTAAATCACCGATCATAATGAAATGCAATTAATTCTTGCATTTATAAATTCAAAATTAGTTATCTATAAATATTAATTGAGGTATCACATTTTCTTATTTTATAATAATGTGGTTTTGTAATTATCATTTGAGAAGTGATTCGCATGGAAGAATAATAAGATTAAAAAGAGGCATAATCAAATATTAAAAGTCTACTTTAATTGGATTTTTAGAAGATTCCGTGAGAGAATGGTTGGAATTTTTTGTCCAGATTGAATTAATTCATTGATTGAGATTATGGATAAGCACTGTAATATAATTTATGATTTATTTTAAAAAAATTAATATTTAATACATCGCAAAAAATTTATTTTATTAAATATAAAATATAATATAATTTTAAAATCTCAAAGCACTTCTAATATTTGAATAAAAATATAATTGATATGGATCTCAAAATAATTACCAAAAGGATAAATCTTGATGTCGATATGATTTTGAAACCATCGAGATCAAGACTTAAAATATCTTTGGGATATCAATTAAATCCCAAACAGCTCTCAAATAGGAGTGTTTATAGTCAAATCAAAGGCGTCACAGCGAATCGAGCCTAAGATCTCATAATTGACTTCATTTGGGCATCAAATGAAAATACATCAAATGATCGAATGAATCATCCCGAGCCGTCGATCGAGGAGTGCGCTTTACATGAATTTATAGAATGTCCTCCTCCCATCTATAACAGTTCATTCCTCACATGGGAAAAGAAGAGGAGGTGAAAGGAAGAAGAGGAAGAGGCCAGCGAGAGAGAGGAGACTCTAAAAATCCTCCAGCACACCGTGCCACTCGACGCCAACCACCGCCATCACCGCCATCACGCATCCTCGCCATCAATCACGGTCCATCATGATGACTCATACCGGGATTATTCTGCGTTCTGCCGGTGATTGTTCCTGATTCCAGTAATTATTCCCTCATTTTTCAGCGTGATACTTCATCATCTCGCTACTACTAGAATCGACTAATTGATTGTCACATACCGTCCATTTCTCATACACTGTAATCGTTATCGGAAGACTTTGTACTTTGAAACAATACTTGAAACTTTTCCTACCTCGTGATTTTCCCCTTTTGAGGTTTTCCACGTTAAAAATTCCGAGTGTCTCTTGTTTCTTTAATTACTGTATTTGACACACAACAATGCTAAGACGTAGACTTTCACTCTACCGCGACTGGTTTTCTAGCACGCAACAATAATTAATTTTGAGACAATTCAATCTTTATTTTCAATAAATTTATAAAAGAAATAAATTTTTCATTATATATATTAATCTCTTTTCCCATTATGAGGAAGCACCCCTTCAATATATAACTCTCATAAGTATAATTAATCAAATCATCTATAATTTTGTTCATATAACAATATTGTGAATGTATATAATCTATAAATCTTATATCTCATATAGATTATTCTCAATTTAATTATATATGTGTAAATTTTTGCATAATATTAAAATTATAAACTTCTATATTATCATCATAAATATTTTAACATGTAATAATATTATGAATCGAGTACTTAAAGTTTGATAGGGCACCATTCTAGCTTTTGTTGCATTCAAAATTTCTATATTGCAATGTTAGTTTTATTTATTTATTATTATTATTATTATTATTATTATTATTATTGCATTTCATTTGTTATTATCATCAAAATTATCATAATTATTTAGTTTTATCACAAATATTTGAGTATACTCACGTTTGATTTTAATAAATTCGATAATCATTAAACTTATTTCGAAATAAGTGAAGCATATGATTAATTAATTAAAATTTATATTGCACTTATTAAAAAATAAATGATTATTAAAATTAACCTAATTAAGCTCAGATTAAAATATATTGACATAATGTTTCCCTCAAAATTATAATATCAGCTAATAGACACAGTGATGATTTATAATAATCATTTCACATTCTTTCAAAAAATTTTAGAAAGTGTGGCTATATTTTAGGTTATCTTTATAAATCACTCGTTCCCTAAATGATCAAATATTGATTAATATGAAGAAAGTGAACACTAATAAAAATAATAAAATAATTATTATGTCGACTTGACTAAATATTTAATTCATAAATATCATAATATATAGTTTCTGAAATATTTTAGTTTTTCTATTTTTTAAATTATATATATACCACGTGAAAAACAAGAGTAAAGTAAAAATAATATAGGCATTTTTTTCATTGATAATGAGTATAGTGCTCCTTAACTACAAATGCATCGTTCTTAGATAAGACCATTTTACCAAACTAGCCCTTCTTACAAAGCAAGTTTATATATATGTACGTATGTTGTGTGTGTGTATAAAGGGTTTCAATAATTGATTTGATACATATACAATTTGGAAAAAATTAAGATTTTCGCTCACCTAATCAAGTTCAAATCCGAGTTTGGGTTCACAGATTAAATCTAAAATTAATTTAAATTTGATCGATTTTGACCTATAAATTTGATCCACAAATTTGAATATGAAGTAATTTGACTCAATTTAAATAAATATATATATATATATATATATATATATATATATATATATATATATATATATATATATATATATATATATATATAAAATTTCTAGAATATGAAAAACATTGAAATGAGTATAAATAAATAAATTTTAACGTGTTGATAATAATGAAATTTCTCTCTTTTCCTCTCTCTCTCTCTCTCTCTTTCTTTCTTACTTTCTCTCTCTATCCATGTCAGGACATTAATATTTTTCTAGACTGACTTATACAATACAATTTTTTTTTTCGAGTCTTCTCTTTCATCTGTTCTATAGCATAATGGAAATCCTACAGCTTCCTATAGTCAATCAACTGACTTTAGAATTAACAATCATAATATAAAACTTTCGAAAACTTGTATAAGAATTTTGGATAATTGATGCTTGCAAGACATAAATACTTGCAAAAGTAAGCAAGTCAAAGAAAATCAGAAGCACCTAATATATATTAAAAAAATACAAATTATATGGCCAAAAAAATAGTTTAGATATTAAACAAATAAAAAAAATATTAACTACATAAAAAAACAATAGTAAGTGAGTTCCTCTCATAATTCAAATTAAATTTTTTCTTAAAGAACTAAGGCTTAGATGAATGTTTTTATTAAAAAATTCCTCTTTTTGCGCCATTTGATTCACTTAAACAAATTTTTTTACAGAAGAATTTGCCCTCTGATATGCACATCTCTATCAGCTAAAGCAAAAGCGAGGCTTTCTATTTCACAATAAGAATAAGACAATAATATAAATATGTGAGGAAAGAAAACAGAAAAATAGTTCTTTTCAAACAATTAAGTGCAAGACAAGTATAGATTGTATTCAAACAAAAGCAACAAATAGGGGTTTGATGTAATTTTCATTAAACTATTGACAGATTGTGACATTTGCTGGTAACCTTATACCCAATTCTATTTATATATTTTCATATATATATATATATATATATATATATATATATATATATATATATATATATAAATTGAAAGTTAGCTCATAAAAGTTATAAGTTTGAAGCTTAGGTATTATGTGAGACATGTGATTTTTTGGGGAGAAGTTGAGCATTAATGATAATTAGGTTAAAAGTTAATAGTTAGTGATCAGAGATGTGATTTGAACCTAAGTCTTCTAGAGAAAATATTTAAAAAAATTACAAACCTCTCACAAAAAAGATGGTTTTTTTTGAGGATTTTAGAGATGGAATAGTAGAACTACCAAGAGATTTCACCTCATTTTAGGGACTTTAAATCTAGTTTGGTTTTATACAAACACCCATAAGCATTACTCTCAATATTGAGAGAACTTTGATTAAGTGGGCTCAAAAACACCCATCTCTTGATGAAAATAATGTTTTAAAGGTTGTAATTTTAAAGATGAAATAGTAGATAGACACTACCCAGAGATTTCCTCATTAGGACTTTAGATCTGTTCTAGTTTCTATGCAAGCTATACAATTACCCTCCCAATAAAAGAGAGAACTTTCGATTTATTGACGCTTAACGATCAGGCAAGTATAGAATACGTAGATTTTAGAATTTAAGATATGAAATTTCTCATTTTAGCTTAAACCGGATGGTTGGGGATGGATGACGTCTCATCTAGATCCCATGCTTATCCCTGTCTACTACCAAGGAGAATGACCCAACCTAAGGGATCCTTATCGAATACAGGATTACGCCATCCAAGAAATCTGTAATGGTCTGGGGAGACATATCTTAGGTGGTCGCTCATCAAGTAACTATCTACAACTCAAAGTCAGTATGAAGATACCGCAACGACGATCGAATATAATGAATCGAATGCCAAACCACTGACGTATAATTCTGGCCATCGCTATCTGTGGAGCTTTCGCTACACAAATAGGACATGCCACGCCCCACGGCAAGAGATTGATTGGGAGTGAATATAATGTAACACTTGATTTGACATTAACTTTTGAAAAGAGTTTGCACCAAATCACAAAGCTATTCAAGGTGGATGGATTGAGTTTGATTTAAGTTTTTATGATAGAGTTTCATTTAAACAGTTTCATATTGCTATTTGAAAATTGATTAATTAGAATATATTTAAGAGCTTTAGATCCTATCAACTCTGTTTAGGTGCTAACAAATGATTGGATTTACGGTCACCTAATAGAATCAGTTTTTCAGATATTTTACTGATTTAAAACTCTTATTATAAATTTTTTTTAGTTTTTAACACCCAAATTACTAAACGGAAGCAACCCGCAAAGATCCTCACACTTGAATTTAGGCATTCAAAGATGTAGAATGGTGTATAGTAATTTTAGATAATTTTATATTTGAATAATTTGAATATGTGTAAAAAACTTTAGATCTCAACATCCATAACAGAGGGATTAGATCTCATATATGATAGAATCAATTTCTCAGATATTTCATTGATTTGAAACTTTTATTATAGGTTTTTAGGTTTTGTTAACCCGGACCCAGTCCTAAAACTAAACCGGGAAGCAACCTGCTCAACATCCTTAGAAATTTGAATCTAAGCATTCAGCGTAGTGTCGGGGCCTATGCGGGTGTTTTTAAGAATTTGGCAATTTTGTGTTTGAACTATGATATTGATTTCAGATTTTTATTTAATTCCATTTTAGCCAACATAGCCTTTTCAGATATTAAAATTTGTACTTGAAATCTCTATATCCGAGTACATGCAGGTATTTATAGCTTAGCTAATTTCATCTAGTTAATGAAATTATTGATCTTGAAAATCATAATTAGGATGAAATTCATTACTTTTTTTATTAAAGGAGGCCCTATGATTTTTTTAGAATTTGATTTATTGCCTTCTCATTGTAAAAGGGAGTAGATCCCAGAAGAAGACGTTTTGATTTAGATTGTAGTTTAACATATTACTGGCACTTAGTTTACTTGTTGAGTTTTTATATTTCTCCCAATTTGATTATGCTCAATTTACATCAATTTTGATAAGTTATGTCGATTTCAATATTTATCATTTTGGCCTCATTTATGCTTATTAATTAGCATAGTAATCACCTCTATATTAATATAAGAGTTATTAAACTCAATTTAAATTTATCCTTAGATTTTAAGTTTATTGTAAGTTTGTTATACGTTTAGCATTAGTCTCCCCCAAATTCTAATTAAAGCTTGTTTAATTTTGAGAAATTTACAAGAAAAGGGAACTCACTTTACCGCCTCAATTTAAGTCATAAAGGATTGTCATTAGAGTTTGTGAATTTAATATTAGCCTTCCCCAAAGTTTGTTTGTAAGTTTAATATTAACCTCCCCCAAAGTTTGTGAGTTTAATATTAGCCTCGCCCAAAGTTTGTGAGTTTAATATTAGCCTCCCCAAATTTCACTTAGATTTTGAATAAAAATTCTATTTTTTCCAAAATTTATTTTAAAGCTCTCCCTTTTATTGATGCTATAAAATTAGCGAGGTTTTCCTACTTAAGACTTAAGTTAGCCCATTTCATTTTCCCATTTTTCTAAGCCAAAAAATTTGACAAAATTAGAAATGTCATCAGGGTCGACGTGGGGTATTTGCTTTTGACGCTCACGGATAATAGTGTTATGGTTTCCACACCTATTTGTTATCTCTTCATACCCTCTTAAATGAGGTCTTCAAACCCAAAATACATACAATGCAATATAATAATTCTCTTTTTTTTAAAAGTCGGAAATTGACAAAATTTCTAAGAACATTTTGTCTGAATATCTAACTATCTGGCTTACTTCCTCCACTGAAGGATGTATGTCTTGTGACATTACAACCTATTTTTCATCTCGTCATGCCCTGCTGAGCACAACGAGGTCTTTAAACCTGCAAAGAAAATATACAATGCAATATATATTCCTCTTTTTTTTTCTAAGTTTAGAAATTAGAAAAATTTGATGATTTCGCCTAGGGGAGCGATATCTAACCGGGCTTACTGACGTCCACTAAGCGTAGAAGATACCATACTGCTTTTTTATCCCATCTACCGAAGATAAGGTCTTTAAACCGCAGAAACACAAAGATATGTATATATTCACAATCACAAATCCCCATATATTCGACATTTATACAAAGGGGTAAAAACGGGATATGCAATTGGAATGCTGAAGTGCTGACACCAAAATTGAAGGAAGAATTGCCTATCGACGATATTCTTTCCGACATACGCAACAAAAAACAGACGGCTAGTGCAAGATGCAACAAAAATCAAAAGAAGAATTCACCGATAATATTCTTCCCGATACGCAGCAAAATGGTTAAAGCGAAGCGATTAAAATCAAAGGAAGAATCGACGATGTTCTTCCCGATTAAAGAGAAAACGGTAAAATTTGTGTACGGCGAGAGGGATATACGAATCCAGCTAGATTTATGGGCTGGATTATGTAGAATGGGCCAAAATAGTGGGCTGTAAGCTCAACTGCAGGGGTTTGAAGGGTTGGCGGGCCAGTGGGCTGATGGACGGGCCATGGAAAGGGTAGCTGGCGGTTGCGCGCGGGTCAGAACGGGCCATACGCGCGGGTCAGGCCTACGGCAGAGCGGGCCGATAGGATGGGCTGTGCGGTTCGCGGGACAGCGCGGGTGCGCGGGTCGATGCAACGCGCGGGCTGGCGGGTGGGCCGCGGAGGTACGCTATGGGCCAGCGAGCGAGGGTTTTGCAGGTGGAATGGGAGAGCGGGCCGCGGGTCGAGCTGGAGCGGGTCAGCGGGTCGCGGTGGCGCAGCGGGCCGGCGGAGGAACGGCGGACGCGGAGAACAGTGGAAACCGAGAGAACTTTTACCTTGTTTTTTTTTTTCTTTTTCTGTCCTTTCGACGGGGAGAGCCACTGCGGAGAGAGAAATCGAAAAAATGGAAAAATGAGGAGGGAGAGTGAAAAGTTGCATAATAAGGAGAGTGATTTTCTTTTCAAATTTTTTTTTTAAATTTTTTTTTTCAAAGAATTGAAAATAAGGGGGAACGGTTCCTGCATGAGGGTAATTTAGAAATTTTAAAATAAATTTTGAGTTTATTAAATATTTTAAATGTGAATTTTGCGCCGGTAAATACACATAGTCAATATATATCGATTTAGGATAATTCCATTATTCTAACGAACGACACAAGTTTCATGGACTATTGATTCGAAATGCCAAATCGAATAATTTCAAAAATGCGTCATTTTCACCACTCAATTCAAAACTCATCCCAATGAATAATCTTATTTGATAGATTTGTATTCAAGCCAAAGATCAATTTCACGAACATAGGTTGACTGGCGGGTCAATGGCCGGAATGTTCGGGTCGACCCGACCATTTTGAAACGGAATTCAACCCAACCCGACCGATTTCAACCGATTGACAATGACCAACCCGACGGGTCAATTTCAGCCAATTTTGGGTTGATTTCGTCAATTTGAGTCAAAACCGAAGTGGGTTGGAGGGTCAAGAACCACCAAAAAATTTTTCGTCATCTTCAACAACCCGACCAAAAAATTTTTTGGGTCAACCCAAACCCGATTTTTCGAGTCGTGTCGAAGATTATCCGGTCAATTTTAACACCTCAGTGGTGACTCGATATGCGAGAAAGACATCGACGACAGATGGTGCTTTCATCAATTCATGCAATATTTATATTCGATCAATTTTGATGTCAACATGATGACAAATCCGCTCATCTATCTGGGCCATTGAGCGATCGACGTCCGATACACCGACGGTTGTCACTTCAAATCACTCGACATTTGTACAAACTTGTCCGAATTGAGCACGGACAGTCTCATTTGATAGATTTTGATATTTTGAAGCTAACGAATGATCAATTTCAAGAATGGTGGTCGATCATCATGCGTCACCGACCTATGCATGTAAAGACGGACGACTCAAGCGCTTGATCAATTGATCATTAAGTCATACAATATTTATATCTTAACCAATTTCGATGTTTTGAATGCGACGGTAAAGTCTGTTCATCAATCGGAGGTCATTTGAGTTGATTTTAATGATTTTGTGCATTTCGTCGATGCTCACATCAAATCATTCAATATGGATACTCGTCCAATTGAGCAAAGCATAAATTTGATGATTTTGACGCTAAGCAAGACAATAAATTTTAAAAAATGGAGGTCATTTGACGAATCGCAGCCTTCACTCGACATATACATGTGCATATTCATGAGCTTAATTGATTGATCGTTAGATATTGAAATATTTATATTTTGATCGATTTTGACATTCTGAACACGATGAAGTCTGTTCGTCAATCGAAGGTCGTTTCGATCATTTTCAGTGACATCCAGTACATTTTGGCCTTGATTTATGCGCCACCTTCAAGTCCGAATTCTTATTTGTATTGACTTATGGCATTTAAGCAACCAAATACCGAATGACTCATAACTACATCATATGTGGAGCCTACTAAAAAGGTCATGTAGTCAAAAGACACGGACCACGTCCTTACTACATGAGATTGATTGAGAGTGAACATAGTAGAACTCTTTATTTGACTTTGGCTCCTTTGTGAGCTAGAGTTTTATTAATTTATCATCTTTAACAAACAATTGTGGAAGGTAGATTGAATTTTTTGCTTTATATTTTTATATTAAATTTTATTTAGACATGTTGACCTCCACATACGTGTCATAAACCAAACAAGCCCACAAGTTAAATTCGATGGAACTTGGAAGCGACAGTGTGCAAACTAAAGCTCAAAAAGTACTGAACGTCACTGAAAATAGTCGAAACAATCTCCGATCGATGAACGGACTTCTCTATCATGTTTAAAATGTCGAAATTGGTCGATATCACGACGCATGAAAATCAATGGCATGAGTCATCAACATGTCTGCATGCATATCGAGATTAGAAGGCACCGACGAGGATCAAATGATCTTCGTTCATGAATATGATTGTGCCATTGGCATAAAAATGCCTAAATCTATCAAATAAGACTATTCGTACTCAATTCAGACGAGTCTGCATGAAAATCGAGCGAACGAAAGCGGCGATGCACATTTCGAGCTGAAATTGACTCAATTTGGTGCCGACTCGATCCAAATGACCTCCGATCATGAAATGGACAAGCTAATTCGTAACATCGTAATTTCTAAATTGATATATATATATATATATATATATATATATATATATATATATATATATATATATATATATCGACTATGTATTACTCAAAGACGAAATCCATGTTAAAGTAGTTTAGTCAATTTAAAATTAATTTTAAAAATCCCTAAATTACCCCCACTGAGCAACTATTATGCCTTATTTTCGTTTATCTAATTAAAAAAAACTGAAAATAACCACTCCCCCATTTCTTTTTCCATTTATGATAATTTCTCCATTTTTCCTCTCATTCTCTCATTTCAGCTTTCTTCTCTCTCATTTCCGCTGAAAAGGTAAAATTTTTTTTCTCCTCCCCGTTGAATTGTCCTTGGTTTTGTCCGATTCTATCAGCCTGTGACTGCTCCAATGAATTGCTTGACCCTCCTCCGGGTCCACTCCTCCTGGGTTCGATCTGTCGACCCCTCACTTTAGTCCCTGCTTTTGCTTCACGAAATCGGGAAGAACATCATCAATGGAATTCTTCCTTCGATTTTGGGCATCGACCCTCTCATTTAAGTCAGTTGTTCCGTCCGCAAATGGGGAAGAACATCGCTAATTCTTCTTCGGTGTCTCTTTGCCTTACATTCCTAATTACCTACCTAAATCTATTTCTTTGCCTAGTCTTACAGCACGCCAAAAAATGCGTCAAAACATGTGAGATTTGTGAATGTGAATGTATATATATGCTTGTGTTTTTTAAGGTCAAGATCACAGGCTTAACAGGCACGACCAGATGAAATAAAGGCTATGGTCAGAAGACACCGCTCTACGCTCAACTATGCACCGAAAAGCCACCACTTGTTGATGTCACTCCCCTAGATGAAATCGTGAAATTTTATTTAATTTCCGTGATTTTAAAAGGGGAGGAATATATATCAGATGTCTTCTTCGTGTTTAAATACCTCATCATGCTCAGTATGACAGATGAAAATTAGTTGAGCGTCATAAGATACCACTGCCACGCTTCAAGAGGCACCAGTTGGCTAAAATACGATTGAGCCTCCACGGGATGATGCCTGAGATTGCCAAAATTGTGTCAAATCTTTTAACTTAGAAAAAAAATAGAGAGAAGATAAAATGACATACAACAAATACAAAAGTAAAACAAAAGAAGAGGGGGAAAATAAAATTCACTCTGAGGGGTAAATCTTCTTTTAAAATAACAAATTAAACTGTCTTTTAGAATCTAAATCAAAACGCCTTCTTTGCCATCGAATCTACAACTCTTTGTACAAGCAGACAGAAGGTGATACTAAATCAAAATCTACAAAAATCGTAGGACTTCCTTTAATCAAAAATCAAGGAATTTTATTCTAATTATGATTTTCAAAATCAAAAATTTCATTAATTAGATGAAATTAGCTAAGCTATAAATTCTAAAGTGCTCAACAGATTTAAAGTACAAATTTTAATATCAAAAGGCTAAAAGCAAATTGAAATATATTAAATATTAATGGAAAATCTAAGATATTAGATCAATTTACAATGCCTTTTCGCCATCAATCAAAACTCTTTGAGATGAGACAATACTAAATTCAATTCTACAAAATCATGGAGCTTTCTTTAATAATAAAAAATTAAGGAATTTCATCTAATTATGATTTTAAAATTCAATTATTTCATTAATTAGATGAAATTATCAAAGCTATAAATTCTGCATTTGACATGAGATTTCACAAATTTTAATGTCTAAAAAAGCAGCTAAATTGGAATAAAAAAAATGAAAATACAAAATCAATCTCTTAATTCAAACATAAAATTATCTAAATTATTAAATACACCTGCATGGGCCTTGACATTATGTTGAAGGCTTAAATTTAAGTGTCTGAGGATGCTGCGCAGGTTGCTTCCCAGTTTAGTATTAGAATGTTAACAAAACTAAAAATATATTATAAGAATTTCAACTAAAATAGAGCCATTATCAGATATTAGATCTATGTTAACGCTAAACAGAGTTGAGAGGATCTAAAGCTCTTAATTCAAATATAAATTACCTAAATTCTAAATACACCCGCATGTGCCCCACACTAACGCTTAAATTCAAGTCCGAGGATGCATGCGTGGCTTCCGATTTAGTCTATGGGTTAAGTTAACAAAACTAAAACATATAATAAGAGTTTCAAATTAGTAAAATATCGAGAAACCGACTCATAAGTGACAATAGATCTAATCCTTATTAGCTAAACAAAGTCGGCGGATCTAAGGCTCTTAAACATATTTAAATTAATCAATTGCTTAAATCAAATTGACTCAAATTAAAAATTGATATAAAAAATTATTTAGTTTAAATGAAATTCTATCATTAAAACTTAAATCAAACCCAATCTATCCACCTTCCATAACTATTTGCCGGGGGTGACAAATTAAGAAAACTCTAGCTCACAAAAGAGCCAATGTCAAATCAAGTGTTCTACTATATTTACTCTTAATCTCTTGCCAAGATGCGCCCCTGTCCGATCGTGGTTGGCCAAGCTCCACAGATGAAGCGCATGACTGAGTCCTTCGACGGTGGTTTGGCCACCGACTCCATTATATTATGATCATGATCATCCGTAGATCCCAATGGCTCGTTCTTTGAGTTGTGAATCATAAGGTATACTTGATAGGCAAACAACCCTCTCAAGGTGGTAGACTTAAGCTGCTCTGACAAACACCACCATGTCTACAAGGATTTCTTGACGACGTAACCCATGTGTCCGATGAGGATCCTTCGTTGGGTCGATGACCTCCTCGACTAAGTACGTGGACCGGATCGCCGGATGACGAACCATGGGATCTAGATCAGGCACATCATCATTCCCCCAACCATCTGGTTTAAGCTAAAATGATGAATTTCATATCTTAAATCCTAGAGCTCTATATGCTGCTACTATACACTACACATTAAGCGATCTAATGAATAGCCTTAATCGAAAGTTCTCTCTCACTTATTGAGAGGGGTAATTAACTATAGGGTTTGTTCCTATAGGAAACCTAGAACCATATCTAAAGTTCTCACCAAATGAGAACAAAATCTTTGGGTAGTGTCTCATCTACTATTTCATCTGCCTTCTGAAAATTATACCGACACTTTAAAATACTCTTCTCATCGAAGAGGTCGGTGGTGAATTTTGGGAGCCCCTAGATTTCGGACTCTGGAAATTGGATTCTCTTTCCATCTTTGGCTCGAATTTTAAGCTATAGTAGCAGTGGAGCATGATAAAATTGATATTTAAAATCAATCATCAATGAAATTAAATTTAAATCAATCATATTCTTATGATTAATTTGTTTATTCTGTATATCGATGGATCTTCAGAACACATCGTTCATCATGCACCGTCAGAGTTAATGTCAGGCTATGCGTAATCAATACCGAGATACCGAGCTACCATCCAATTTGGTAGTGTAAACTTCCAACATCCAAATACCTCTACCTTAAGCAACATATATCTATGCACCAACCATGCAAAGGAGGAGGACAATTGGAATGGCCACTCAAGCTAGTGGTTCCTCATAAGAGAGCATTTGAACTTAAAAGATTGATTCATTTTGAGGAGCCACATGAAGAGAACCTTCACGTGAAAGTTTCACCATACTGAATGCGACAACCTGCCAATTGAATCTTTCGCACTAGGAAGATGATATCAAGCCTCATCTTCCGGAGGAAAGAGTAGAAGGCAAAAGGAGAAGAAACACTAACCGCGAGCTCAGTAGTTGTCTCAAGTCATACAATCAACCTTACAATTAGAAGCGAGTATTTTAATCCCACTATAAATTTAGAAATTTTGAGATGGGTGAAAAGGAATAGATCTACTGGTGATGTTAAATAGTCTTGGCTCAAATAGTTAACTCAACCTTCAAGAAATAACATGAAACTCTATCGCCGAAACATATGAGTCCTAAAGGTTGTAAAAGAAAATGTCTTATGAATAAAAGATATCAAAGGCCAATTACCAGAGAAGCCAAAAATGCTCCACTACAAAAGCTACAATCAGTGGTAGTAAGAGCTCAAGTATGTTCTAAGCAATTCCTACATGGTGAGCATTGGGGCGTGACACCTGAACTACATGTTCGAGAATCCATTACCAAAAGGTCCCGGTAGAAAGAAAAATAAATATGGAGGTTGAAGCCTCAAGAAGAAGTAGCAGCACAAAAGCTTCTTCATCTGGAAACAAGTTAACCTAGAGACAGTGGGGAAAGAGAAATGCTGAACTACGTGCTCAACAACCATTATTCAAATAGAAAATTGTATAACAAAGAAGTGAGTGTTCCAATCCATAATGTTTGATAGCCTAAGAAGAGTAAAGTGGAACAGCTCTACTGATCAAATCAAACAATCATTCTGGACTAGATAACACCATATTCTAGCTAATCTAGTGAGGAAACTTGAAACTGTATATGCAAGAGTGCATCAGGTTCTCAAAGTTGCTAAGAAGAAAGGATTGATAAAAAGAAAACATCAAAGTCCTTGTCATCAAGGAGGCTAGAGTTGCTCCTCTAAAGAGACCTCCTCCTACAACCTCGAAAAGATGTTAACTAACTCAAGTCTCGCACGGTGAGCATCGATGCATGACACTTGGACCACATGCCTAAGAATCTGCTATCGAAAGGTCTCGACAAATAGGTGAACAAATTTGGAGGCCAAAATCTCGAAGTGAAATTCCCTTACAAATAGAACAAGCGATCTGACATCAAGATTCACAAAATCCACTCCTCATGCTAAAGTATTTGGAGTCAAGCTTGCCACTTAAAGTTGAACTACCTTCACTCTGAGTAGCAATTCAACATAATCTCACTCAAGATGAGAATATCTATCTACAAATGTGAGAATTTGACGGAGAGAGGTCATGAACCAAGCTCAATAAAATCTAGAAGTCTATCGAGCAAAGATGTCTAAAAGCTTCATCATTATATGTTATCTCACAAGATTACCCTCATCTCGAGGATCGATCCACTAAAGTACTTGATGACAATACCAGCATTTTTAGGTCGCTTTTATAATTTGATATCACATACGTTCCACAGAAAGTAGTGAAGAGACAAGTCTTAGCAGATTTTTTAGCTGCACATCCCATTCCTACGGACTCTTCTCTTAGTGACGATTTGCCCAATGAGAAAATTATGCTCATTCATGAAAGAGAAAAATCACAAATTTGGGAAATGTACTTTGATGTAGCCTCATCGATCAAACAATCCCAACATCTAAATTTTCCAAGAGCAAGAACAGGAATCATCATCATCTTTATAACACCAAAAGGAGGGATAATGAGATGATCATATGGATTGATCGAGCCAATAACTAATAATGAAGCATTAGTTGCAGGTCTAGAAGAAGCTATTTTCATAGGCATTCAAAACTTGCATATTTTTTACGATTCTCAACTTATTATAAATCAAGTACTTGGCATCTATAGAATCAACAAGTTTGAGTTAGCTTTCTATCACAAGTGAGTTATTGAGATAATGAAGCAGATACTAAATATCACACTAACTCAAGTCTCTCGATCTGAGAATAGTAAAGCCGATTGCTTGGAAAAATTAGCTAAGGAAATGACAAGTATGAATGGTGATTATGTCATGATCTGCATATTTACTCGATGAGTTCTAGAGCCAACAAAGTATTAATCCCCGTAGGTAGAGGGGTTACCAAATCTGACACAGCAGGATGCGACTTAAGTTGCTCCTCATACTCCCCAAAACCAACAAGAAGTTGTACCAAGAAGAGCTAAGAATGACATTGCCTTAGAAAAGCAGTGTGAAGCCTTTGTTGTAGAAGAGTCACATGATTGGAGGCAAGCCTTCATCGACTACTTTAAAGAACAAAAATTACCAAGTAATAAATCACTAGTAGCTCAAATCGAAAAGAGAATGCTACGCTATGCTTTCGTCAACAACACTTTATATC
The DNA here is from genome assembly GCA_021442155.1 of Cymbidium sinense. Taxonomy (NCBI): domain Eukaryota; kingdom Viridiplantae; phylum Streptophyta; class Magnoliopsida; order Asparagales; family Orchidaceae; genus Cymbidium; species Cymbidium sinense. Next base: position 52,488,570 of record CM038228.1, on the reverse strand, counting down.
GTAGATACTTTGAACAAATGTGGCTACGATGCGTAAATATAGATGAAGCTAGCAAAGTGATGGTTGAAGTTCATGAAGGACTTTGTGGTGCACATCAGTTAGGTCCCAAGATGATAGTAAAGATCAAAAGGATGGGTTATTATTGGCCATCTATGGAGAGAGACTATTAATCATGTTAAGAAGTGTCATGAGTGTCAAGTACATTGGGATCTCATCCATCATCCTCCAAATCCATTACACCAAACAATAGCATCCGCCATTCAATATGGATGTAATTGGACCAATCGATCCATATCGCCGATGGACATCACTTCATCCTTATATAATCGATTATTTCTCGGGTGAGGTTACTCCATTTAAAGAAGTTATTACTGACCAAGTGATTAACTTCTTCATGCATAATAATAATGCCACATGTAATTTTCGATAATGGCACAACCTTTAAAAGTACAAAGATTTATAGATTTGTCGATCGACACAAAATTGATTGGCGATATTCTTCAATATACAATCCAAGAGAAAATGATTTAGTGGAGGCCTTCAATAATACATTAGTCAAACTGCTCAAGATGATTCTCACCCAAAATAAGAGAGAATGGCATATCAAACTAGTAGAGGCTCTATGGGCATATTGAACTACCTACAAGATGCCGACTAAAGCCACTCTCTATTCATTAGTATTTGGAATAAGCTTCTTCCGCAAGTTGAAGTTGCCTTCACTTTGAGTAGCCATCCAATACAATCTAATTGAAGATCAAAATGCTCATCTGAGAATGGAGGAACTCGACGTGCTTGATGAAGTTAGATTACAAGCTCATCAAAATCTGAAAGTCTATCGAGCAAAGATCTCCAATGATTTTGACCATACGGTGCAACCTCGAACATTCTAAAAAGGAGAATTGGTCTTGGTGCTCAGAAGACCAATTATCCCCAATCAAAAATTTGGTGTTAAATTTAAGCCTAACTGGGAAGACCCTTTTGCCATTAAAAAAGTATACCAAGAAGGGGCATACCAACTCATCTACTTAAAGGGTGAAAGACCAATGCCACCAATTAATGGTCGATACTTGAAAAAGTACTATACTTGACCACATTCTCGAGGTACAATAGAAATCCCCCTACAAGATAGGAGTATTTTTTTTAGTATATCTATTTAGGTCGACATCGTGTTTCATGCCAAGATCCCTAAATAAATATACTCTAGATGAATAACTTTTCATGAAAATTTCCCTGTTACATAGGGGGCATTTTTAGATTTTTGTATACAGATGAAATCAATGTTGTATGTTAAAATCTCTTTTAGAGTACACCAATTCAAATATGGATGTATTTGTATATTTTCATCTTAAAAATTCTCCTAAATGTACTTTAGAATTCTCTAAGATAAAGGGTATTTTTTTTAGTTTTTATTAAGTCTATTTGTGTTGACATTATGTCATAAGACGAGATCTTCAAATATATTCTGATTCAGGTTGACATCGAGCTTTATGCCGAAGTCCCTGAATACATCCGTAATTATTACTATTAAGTTACAGAGTCTTGCAGGAGAAAAAAGAATCTATTTCTACCAATAAAAAGATAACCCTAAATGTCAAGAAATCTATCTCTCAGATTTGCCAAATTCTGGAGATGAAGTCAAAAGAACTCCCGATTTTGGAAGCTTCAATCAATTAAGTTGGAGAAACATCAACACATATCCTAAAGTCAGGACATGAATAGGTTATAAAGTTCAACTCAACAAGCCCACAAAACCGAGTTACACTCTCTTCACTCAACAAGCCATAAGAAAAGGCAGCGAAACAACCCCCATTCACATCTCGATAAAACCATCAATCCACTACAGCTTAAGTCGAAGACTCGAGTAGGTTCTAAAGGTCAAACTCAACAAACCCAAATATGACTGAGTTATTGACGCTCTCCTCACTCAACAAGCCGCAAGAAAAGGCCATAGTGAAAGAGCCCCGCTCATCAGTCCAATGATGATAGCAAATCTCAAACCAGATCCAGCTTAGTGATTATAAGCAATCAAGAGCTAGGAGATCTCTCTACTTGATCGATAGATCAAGGCAATCTGAGGAAACACTCAATTCAGGGTTGCCTCAAATCAATCTTTATATTACCTGCAAGGTGATATTTCAATCTATTCTCAAATGAGTTGATCAAGCTCAAAGAACATATCAAAGCCTATCTCCTCATCAAGTTCATCAAAGTAGAAAACATAGGATCGAGGAAGCAATTCCATAGTTCATCCGGTGGCCAAACTAAAGAAATTTTGTGGTTATTCAGTCTGTTAAAGAACATTGCTAGATAATAACTCAACATTGACCCTATATAAGCCTGAAGGCTGGGTCATTTATATGTATCCTTCAACGAATCTGTCAAAATAGCAAGCACATGATTCATGAAGTGCATACACGTCCTGATAAGTCAATAGGGACAAATAAGGTCAGTCCTTCATCAAGTCCGTCAAGCTCAAAGTTAGGACAAAAGGAATTTCAAATCTGATCATGCACGGATAAACCAATTCCCTAGCGGAGTCCTTCATCAAAACAAGCAGACCAATTCCTCCATCAAACCCAACTAAGCATGAAGCCAGGGTTAGAGGAAACTCAAATCTGCAAGGACATAAAAGAAAGAGATCTTCAGCAAAGCTATTGAAGCAGATAGTAGATCGTGTAAGAACTCTTATCAATCCTACAAGTCAATTCTGACAAATCCAATCATATTTAGCATGTCGAATAAGGCAATACTAATGAAAATCTTGACAAAGCTGTAATTGCAATCAAGCTAAAATGATCCAAGTTCGGCCAACCTAAAGGTTTTCAACAAATGTGACTCGCTCCATGCATGAATCACATTTGTTGGGGGGCATTTGTTGACCTCCACATATGTGTCATAAATCAAGACAAGCCCACAAGTTAAATTCGATGGACTTCAGAAGCGATAGTGCACAAACTAAGGCTCAAAAAGTACTGGACGTCACTAAAAATGATTGAAATGACCTCCAAACGATGAACGAAATTCACCATCGCATTCAAAATATCAAAATTTGTTAGGATATAAATATTGCATGACATGATGAGCAACCAATCAAGCGCTCGAGTCATCAATGTGCATGCACACATATCAAGGTCAGGAGGCACCGACGAGGATCAAATGACCTCCATTCATAAAATTGATCACTCCATTGGCTTTGAAATGCCAAAATCTATCAAATAAGATCACCGCAATTGACGAATGAGTCAGAAAAAATTGAGCAAAAAGAGGCGATACATTTGAAATAAATTGACTTAATTTGGCAACTCAAACCAACGCGATCCAATCAAAAGGGATAGTGCGTTAAATATCGAATTACTAAATTGATATATGTATATATATATATATATATATATATATTAATTATGTGCATTTACCGACATGAAATCCACGTTAAAGACATTAAGTCAATTTAAAATTAATTTTAAAAATCCTTAAATTACTCTTTTCAAGCTATTACATCTAATTAAAAAACCATTTCCCATTTTTCAAAGCTCATTTTCCTCTCATTCTCTCCATTTTTCTTCTCTCTCTCTCTCTATCTCTCTCTCTCTCTCTCGCATATTAGCCCTCTTTGTAAAAAAGGTAAAAAAATTTTCTCCTCCCCATTGAATTTTCCCTGGGTTTATTTGATTCTTTTCCATAGTTTTCTTTGCTTGGACCTCCTCCTCGCCTCAGACCTCAGATCTGAGATCATACTCACTTTTCATCCTTCACTTCACTGCAAATCGGGGAAGAACATCGTCAATATGCAAATTCTTCCTTTGATTTTCGGCGTTGCACCTCTCGCTTTCCTTCTTTTCTCCAAACCGGGACAACATCCTCAATAATTCTTCTTATCGACCTCCTGCCTTACATTCCCAATTACCTACATAAACCCATTTTTTTTCCTAGCCTTACAACGTGATGAAAAATGCTTCATAACATGGATTATTGAATATATATGTATATATATATATATATATATATATATATATATATACTTGTATTTTTCAGGGTTTGAAGACCTGTGTGCTCAATGCGATGAGATGAAAAATATGTCAGTCAAGACACACCGCTATTCATGTATGCAGTAAGCCACCACTTCTTAGATGTCACTCCCCGTAGACAAAATGCTGCCGAAATTTTATTTAATTTCTAGACTTAAAAAAGGTGGGGGGGGGGATATATATTGCATTGTATGTCTTCTTTTAGGTTTAAAGATCTCATCGTGCTCAACAGGGTGCAATGAGATGAAAACTAACTACGGTGTTGCAAGACACCACTCGCTACGCTCAATAGGGCGTACCGAGTAAGCCAAAATACCCCCGATGCAGCCTCCACATGGGGATGACACCAGGAGGCTGCCAAAATTATGTTAAATCTTTTAACTTAGAAAAAAAATAGAGGGAAGATAAAATGACATACAACAAATATAAAAGTAAAATAAAAGAAGAGGGGAAAATGAAAGTCATTTTGAGGGGATAAATATTCTTTTAAAATAATAAATTAAACTGTATTTTAGAATCTAAATCAAAACGCCTTCTTTGCCACCGAATCCGCAACTCTTTGTACAAGCAGACAAAAGACGATACTAAATCAAAATCTACAAAAATCATAGGGCTTCCTTTAATTAAAAATCAAAGAATTTCATTCTAATTATGATTTTTAAAATCAATGATTTCATTAATTAAATTAACTAATATAGATTCACATGCACATAGAGATGCAAAATTTTAATTCAAAATTTGAAAGAAATTGGAAATATTAATCTAAAAAATCTAATAAGATATTGGATCAATTTACAATGCATTCTTCGCACCAATGAACTCTTATACGGCATGTAAGAAGATACTAAATCCAATTCTACAAAAATCATGGAACTTTCCTTCAATATAAAAATTAAGGATTTTCATCCTAATTAATGATTTTCAAAATCAATTATTTTATTAATTAGATGAAATTATCTAAGCTATAAATTCCTACATGTGCTCGTACATAGAGATTTCAAGTGCAAATTTTAATGTTTGAAAAAGCTGCGCACGCTAAATTGGAATAAAAATGAAAGTACAAAATTAATCTCTTAATTAAAACATAAAATTATCTGAATTATTAAATACACCCGCATGGGCCTCGACATTATGTTGAAGGCTTAAATTTAAGTGTCTCGATGTCTATGGTTGCTTCCTTTAGTCATGGATGGGTTAACAAAACCTAAAAATCTATTATAAGAATTTCAACTTAGTAAAATATCTGAGAAGATAATTCTGTCAGGTGTTAACAGTTAAACAGAGTTGAGAGGATCTAAAGCTCTTAATTCAAACATAAAATTACCTAAATTATTAAATACATGCGTATTACACTATGTGCTTAAATTGTGTGTTTGAGGATCTATGGCTTCGTTTAGTCTTAGAGGGTCTAGGTTAACAAAACTAAAAATATATAATAAGAGTTTTAAATCAGTAAAATATCTGAGAAATTGATTCTGACAAGTGATAGTAGATCTAATCCTTTGTTAGCAGCTAAATAGAGTTGACAAGATCTAAAGCTCTTAAACATATTCAAATTAATCAAATTTTCAAATCAAATTAAGTTGCTTCTAATTTAGTCTTAGGACTGGGTTTGGATTAACAAAATCTAAAAACCTATAATAAGAGTTTCAAATCAATAAAATATCTGAGAAATTGATTTTAGGGGACAGTAGATCTAATCCTCTGTTAGTAGCTAAACAGAGTTGATAAGATCTAAGGCTCCTAAACATATTTAAATTAATCAATTGCTCAAATCAAATTGACTCAAATTAAAAAGTGATATAAAAAAATTGTTTAGTTTAAATGAAATTCTATCATTAAAACTTAAATCAAACCCAATCTATCCACCTTCCGCAATTATTTGTCGGGGGTGACAAATTAAGAAAACTCTAGCTCACAAAAAAGCCAATGTCAAATCAAGTGTTCTGCTATGTTCACTCTCAATCAATCACATGCTAGTAAGGATGTGGCCCATGTCCTCAGTGGTTGGCCAATAAGCTCCACTGATGAAGCGCTATGACCATAGTCCTAATCGGTGGTTTGGCCAGCCTCCATTATATTATGATCACCATAGCTCAAAATGGCTCGCCCTTTGAGTTGTAAATCATGAGTATACTTGATAGGGCAAATAGCTCAACTAAGGTAGACTTAAGCTGCCTCCTATACAAACACGACTAGTCTACAAGGATTTCTTGGATGACGAACTCATGTGTTGATGAGGATCCTTATCATTGGGAATTTATCTCCTGACTAAGTAGACTAGAATCACTCCCGGGATGATGGAACCATGGGATCAGATCGCACGATCATTCCCCAACCATTCGGTTTAAGCTAAAATGATGAATTTCATATCTTAAATCTTAGAACTCTACATGCTACTACTATACGCTATGCATTAAGCGATCTAATGACTAGCCTTAATCAAAAGTTCTCTCTCACTTATTGAGATGGGTAATTAATTATAGGGGCTTGCGCCTATAGGAAATCTGGAACCAGATCTAAAGTTCTCACCAAATGAGAATGAAATCTCTGGGTAATGTTTTATCTACTATTCCATCTGCCTTCTGAAAATTACACCGACACTTTAAAACACTCTTTTCATCGAAGAGGTCAGTGGTGAATTTTCAGAGCCCACAAGACATTTGTAGACTGATACTTAATTTGAGTTAATTTGATTTGAGATTAGAATCACATTTTGATGGAAGTATCCCCTCTGGTTGAAATCACCATTCAACATAGCCATCATCGGGGTTTATTAATTTGCTTGATCATTTAATTTATTATTTCAGATCCTGTCAATTCTATTAGTTTAATAGTAGGAGATCAGATCTAAAGTTTTATGACAAAATTAGCTTCTCATATATTTTAATAAGTTGAAATTCTTATAATAATTTAATTTTTAGGTTTTATTAACCCGGACCCGATTCTAAGACCAAACCGGGAAGCAACCCGCGCAGCATCCTCAGACACCAAGTTTAACCATTCAGCGTAGTGCCGGGGCCCATGCGGGTGTTTAGTAATTTAAGTAATTTTTATTTCTGAATTAGGAGATTGATTTCAAATTTTCATTTAATTCTAGCCTATGCAGCTTTTTTAGACATTAAAATTTGTACTTTAAATTTGCATATCTGAGCACATGCAGGTATTTATAACTTAAATAATTTTATCTAATTAATAAAATTATTGACTTTAAAATCATAATTAGAATAAAACTTCTTAATTTTTGGATTGAAGGAAGCTCCAGAATTCATGGAGAATTTAATTTAGCCTTTTGTTTCTTGTACAAAGAATTGCATATTCGGTGGCAATTTTGGATCAGAACTAAGTTTTCAAAATATTGCATCTTTGCTTGACTTATTAATGAACATATAACCCTCCATTAGTCATCACATTCAATTTTTGTTCTCCCCAAGAAAGCTTATCCAAATTGAGGCACTTTTTAAATATGAGTCAATTATTCACTAAGAAGTCTTAACCATACTTACTAATAAGTTATTTAGTTTCAGTGAGAATTTCTTATGAAGCTCATCTAATTTTTGCTTTAGCTTGAAAGTAGCACTCAACCAATCTCTTGTGCTTCAAACTTGACTTTAAGCGCAAGATCCAAATGATCCTTTTAAAGGCTACATTCATGAATGATCATGAGTTGCCTAATTGAATTTGTGCTTGTGAGAAAGCTACCAAATTACTTGCACTTTATTTTCAATTGAAATTGGACATTTAGATTTACCACCAATTATTTGTCATTTAATATTCAATTGAGTTCTTTACTTCGTCTGATATTAAATATGATTTGTTCATATAAAAAGACTTCAAATCCAATATGAATTTATCCTCAACTCTAGATCAAGTTTCATATTTATTTAGTAACTGAACTTCAATTTATCTTAAGTCTCTTGTGTGTTTAGTATTAGCCTCCCAAAGTTTCAATTAAAGCTTGTTTAATTTTGAGGGGTTTGGAGAAAAAATAACTCACTTTGTCGCTTCAATTTAAGACATAGAGAATTACAATTAAAGCTTGTGAGTTTAGTATTATCCATCAAACCTTGTCATTGAACTTAATTATTAAGTTTAGATAAGGATGGGTGCCACATTGACTCTTTCCCTCTCTATAAATTAGGCTAAGGAAGGGCCTTCCATTTCATATCGTTTGCTTGAGTTTAGAGGACTTGAAAAAGAGGGGGAAGAATTCTGGCTCAAAATTTTGGGAGCTTTCCAATTTTCTTAAAATATTTTGTAAGTGCTCCTCCTCTTCTTTTCTTTAGATTATCATTTACTTTTGTATTTGTTATATATTTTCTTTCAATTAATTTGAGTTTAGATAATTTCCATTTAAATTTGTTTAAGTCCCAAATTTCAATCCAAATTTTAGCAGCATTTCGGCATAGGAGTGTGACATCTAACAGTTTTGGCTTACTCGGTATGTCCTAATGAGCATAGCGAGCAGTGTCTTGCGACACCACAACTAATTTGTATCTCATCACACCCTAATGAGCATGATGAGGCCTTTAAACTTTCATAAAGAATCATATATACATATTTTCACATTCATTTCTTTACATATACATAATCAACCACAACAATAAACCAGACTTGATGGTTATAGCTGTTGCATCTTCAGGAGTGTTAGTGTAATGTTGGCACAATCAACAACTATGTATCCATTAAACTTCCAATCTTCCCATTTTCTCATCAATCACACAACCCTTGAATGATGGATTGAAGGTGTCACTCAGATCCTTGAGCTTTTTTAGGTTCATCAGCTTCCGTCAAGCCCTTAACATAGGAAAAACCATACTTACTCGACAACAAGGGATCCTCGCCAGGGGTCTCTTGTCCCCCATATTTTCAAAAAAAAGCTTCAATTTTAAAAAAAAATAGAAGAGAAGTGCGATCGGGTTGAGAGGATTTTGATTTTTGCCTGTGGTTTCTTGCAGTTTGAGCAAGATTGAATGAGAGAAGATGGAGTTGGGTCTGAGCTGAGTGACAAGGGAGGGAATAGAGGAGAGGTCTATTCCGGCGAGCGTCGATCATCAGCATCGGAAGAGAGGTGGAGATGGCTAGCTAGCCAATGAAGTGAGTTGAGCCAGACGGGAAGAAGAGTGGAGAGAGAAGGGCTTGTGAAGAACCAACCCGAGTTGCCATGCATCCATTTATTGGGAGAATCTGGATGAGAAAATGAGGAAGCTTGCTCTTGAGGTCCCTTGAGCAAGAGAGGCGTGATCAATTTTAGGAAGACCGAATGAAGAGAGGCAGGATCGGTTAAGGGAGATGAGAGGGAATTTCGAATGAGGAGGGCTCAAGTCGTGCATGCTGCTTAGGCTCGGGTTGTGCATTTAGTCGGCTGTCAATTGGAGAAATTATGGCTGATTAGGATTAAATAATAAATTATTTATTTTTAAGTGTTTAATCAATATTAATATGAATTTTACACCGACATCATTATATGGTTAATATATATATATATATATTTATTTATTTATTCAAGATTATTCTAATGTTCCGGACGTAATTTGTTCATTTCATGATCGTAGGCCATTTGGATCACATCGATATCAAATTGGGCCAATTTTAGCTCAAAATTATGTGTTGTCGCTTCCAATCACTCGATATTCACATAGACTTATCTAGATTAAGTGCAAATAGTCTCATTTGATAGATTTTGACATTTTGAAGATAATGACATGATTAATTTCACAAATGAAGATCAGTTGGCATCGTCGTAGCTTCCCAACTCTAATATACGTGTTAGCACATTGACAGTTCAATATCTTGATCGATTGACCGTTAAATTATGGAATATGTATATTATGATAAATTTTAACATTTTGAATGTGATGGCAAAGTCTGTTCTTCGAACGGAGGTCATTTCGACTGATTTCGGTGATGTCTAGTGTATTTTAGCTCGATTTGAACAGATATGATGATCAATTCATCTTATAAGCTCGATTCGACTCATGTGGCATATACGAAGGTCAACAAATGCCCTCCCAACAAATGTCATTCATGCATGAAGTGAGTCATATTTATTAAAAATTGATTAACCTTATTGATTTGTTTCTTGTTCCCCTTATTTTTACTACTTCTTAGTATAGCTCTTTTTTCGTTTATGCTTTGTTATGCTGTTGCTTGGATTCTTATGTGCTTTTTCTCTGATCACTTGATAGGAGGATGTTTAGCTAGAAGAGACCTGATCACCTGCCATCTACTGAGCCTAGTGAAGAGGCTATTTGGTCAGAGATTGATAGACACGATCCTCGTGGAGATGTTGATATGAAGAATATGATTAAGCAGCACACTGATATGTTTAGAGGGCATGATCTTTATCAAGGTTTCTTTGCATGCTCCTCCATGCTTCTTGAATATACTTCAGACTCTTTTACTTCTGAGGATCCCACAGATTAGGTGGCTACATTAAGTCAAAATGCGAGACTAATCCTTTGGATAGATAGTGTTCGTGATATTATATTTTACGCTCCAAAGATAAGATGAGATAGTCTAGACTTTTGAGCTACCATCAGTTATAATTGAGCTCATCAAACTTGCGTTGAGATTCATCCATTGGTAGGATTCCTAGTCTTCCTCATGGATACATCACATGGGCTAGGTATCTTGCGGGCTCACATAAACACTTTATGGATGACAGACATTTATAAAGCAATATATGTGTCTTTATTTGATCTTGGAGGTATGCCTTCTTCTTGGGCTCATGGAGTAGCAGAGTTCTGGAATACTAGTAGTAATACTTATTGGATTGGTTGGAGTTATACTTTGGGACTTACAGTTATGTCGCCTTATATTAGAGCTATAGTATGTTTTTATGATGAGGAGTTATTCCACATGAATCTTTCAGATGATAGCAATTGGCGAGGTAGGCTAGCTATGCCATTTGTTTATATTGATCTTCTGAACCACTATCACCAAAATTTTAGGGCATTAGGATGATCTAAATGATCAATCGACGAGGTAGGCTAGCTATGCCATTTATTTATATTGATCTTCTGAACCACTATCACTAAACTTTTAGGGCATTAGGATGATCTAAATGATCATAGGCTACATTGCTTATGAGCGTATTACATGATTTTTTCATTGGTGTGTTTGATGGCTTGCTTATCCGAGAAGCAGAGCCTATTTTACCGGGGATTTCTCCATATACTGTGAGGATGACAAGTGACATGACTCATTTTTATACTTCAGATCACCCAGGTGCTTTATTAGTAGCTGAGGTCTCTTGAGATGAGCGAGTTTCTATCCCCATAGTGCGTGATTTGAGATATGATTTCTGGGTAGATTCTTGAGCACGAGATGTGATTCTTCCTTGGTAGTACTTGTACTTCACCTCCACATACACGGTGCATTTGCTTATTTTGAGTATCCAACATTCTTTCTAGGACAAGGGTATCCTACAGTCTTTATGTTATACTGAGCATCTTCGACTTTAGAGATAGAGTAGATTCGCATGTTCTTCTTTGCTCCTCATTTGGTCAGAGATCGATTTTTGTTAGTTCACCAGCCAGACATATTTGGTCTACCACCTGACTTGATAGAGGTTGATCTCATTGAAAGTCTTGACGAGGATATCATATATTCATTGCTTCATGGCCGATGGACATTGAGAGTAGCTGAGTACTTTTTCAGTATATGTCTAGGATGGTTATGTTACCGATTTGGTCAGTCGATTGTTATAGAGGGCTATCAGCCTAACTGGGTTGCATGATAGTTTGGTTTCTTCCAGTCGAGTGCCCATGATGGTAGGCCATTCATCCCTAGTGTAGTGGATATTAGAAAGATCAGGATGATTCCCCTTGAGACATGTTACTTTACTGCTTCTATTGTTTGGCTACATTTGAGGTATCTCATTTTTGGATAGCTCCCACGAGCCACACGGTGTATACTCTTCTCACATGAGTACGACTATTTTTTGGTCCTTTCTTGGAGCGTGGCACAAAGAGATATGAATGCAGTGAGATCTTTAGGAGTTCCATGAGGTCAAAAGCCTCATCATCAATCACCACTGATAAGAGATAACAACATAGAGGTATAATAATTATCTTTTTTCCTTTTCAATACTTCTGCCCACTCTCTTTGTTATATCATTAAGATATGTTTAGAGTATATGATATTTTAATTTGATTTGTGATAGATTTACTAGTTGCCGGGCAAGTCAGGGATGAGGACATCATTCCTCATAGTAGAGTACGAGCTAGCGATTTTGCTTCTAGCAACACTGAGATTTCTTTGCCAACTTGCAGACGTAGGTACAGTCAGCCTACAGAGCCTATTCAAGCTTCAGTTGATTGTTTTGTGAGTCCACTTTAATGGTGACTTCTGACTCTTGACGAGGTGCCATAGGTGTTAGCTAGTACTGGATATGCTACTGAGGACTTTGGAGTTGAGCCATCAAGTGTGCCTGCCTTAGATACTACCGCCTTAGATTTTGCTACTCCTTTTGTGGAGCTACTTTTCATTATTGAGCCTTACTCTGTCCATTTTTCTGGGGAGACTGAGGTGAGAGACCTTGTACCTAGTGGAGCTTTTGCTGAGCCAACACATAGTCCTGGAGCTTATCAAATAATGAAGGTCACTGTGGACTATTCAACTTATGACATGCTTTAGTCAGATTCGCCATGTTTAGGTACTTTCTCTCTCATTTTATTTTTTTGTTGCACTTCTTTACATTTATCGCTCTACTTTATGTTGATTTTTTTCATTTATTTATTATAGTGCCTGAGATAGGTTCTGAGTTTGCGATCTACCACCGATATCCATCTATACCAGATCCACATGATAGAAGCATGCAGGATTACAACTTGATGTTTTTGAGGGATGTGATTTATAGGCTTACTCCAGGCTCACCAGAGTCACTAGACCTCTTCACATCATATGCAAACATCATTTTGGATCTTCTAGTTTGCACTGGTTTGGAGGAATAGATTCTCAGGTACTTGGAGGCTCTTTGTAGAGACACAGAGTTTTTGATTCACTAGATTAGACCACTCAGTATCATCTACTCTGGCACTTCATTGGCAGAGCTTCAGGAGTAGGTCAGGCTTTGTAGGGAGGCAACTGACCTAGCACATGATGAGCCTGAGAAAAGTGTTGAGGCTCTATGACACGACCGTCAAAGATCAATATTTGCCACTTCTGAATTAGACAAATAGATTGCCAGGATCAGAGAGTTGTCGAGGGATCTCGCAAGTGCGATATTCTCGCGACTTTTACTGGCGGATAGGAGAACTCAAGCTATAGTCTGAGCGACCATTACAGTACAGAGCTATGGTGATCTTTGAGGTTGCTTTGACCATAGCTGCAAAGGCTTTACCATTAGCTGAGAGTGAGCATTAATCTTTAGCAGTTTATCAGCACAACTTTAGGTGCTTCATTCTAGGCTTCCTTGATGTACCTTTTCTTTTTTATCTCTCTTTTTATCAATAATGTATTATCTTGTTATCTTTGTGGAAAATCAATATTTCTCTCTTCTTTATTTCGTATTGCACTTGAGATTTTGTATCGTTATGTTTGTATATCTTCGAGATATTTTACACATATGTTATCTTAAGGATAATTCATCTTCTATAACCTCATTCATAGTTAATCAATTAAGATTATTTTTGATTTTGAATGACTTGGATTTGTTAAGTCGAGTCAGCTTAAGGCATAATAGCTATTGTCATATGACTAACAAGCGGGGGCTATGCCACTACGATCTTTTTTTATGGCTTGTTGAGTGCGAAGAGCAGTCAGTGACTCGGCCACATTTGGGTTTGTTGAGTCCGACGATCAGGACCCACAAAAGTCCTGTACATGAGGTGTAGATGAACTTGCGCTTCTTCAACTTAACAATATCAAAGTTCACAAATTTAAAATCTTCTCATTTGACTTTTTGGACTTTTATAAGCATAGAAGATGAATCTTTCAACTGCAAAATCATCTTATGTGCAACTTATTTAAAGATACATTTGTACTATACATAATAATCAACAGTACCTTTAATATTAGGATAATAGAGTAATCAAATGGGGATCTAGGCTTAAGGTATGAAAAATGACCTTACGACCATTAAGGATGATCTCCCAGTCTGGGCCACTTAAACTTACCAAGTTGGTTGGATTTGGAGATTTGGATGATCTCATCTTTGAACTAATGTAGTAGGAGGATCTCTTACTGTGACCTTTGTGGCATATTGAATAAGCAAACCTGTTAGCGACTCGGCCATATTTGGGCATGTGGAGTCCAACCTTATGCACCCACTTGAGTCTTGGACTTGAGAAATTATCGGAGATTTTATCATCGGGCTAATGAGATGGGGGATCTCTTACTATAACCTTTGTAGTGTATTGAGTAAGCAGACTTGTCAGCGATTCGGTCATATTTGGGCGTGTTGAGTCTGACCTTATGCACCAACTCAAGCCCTAGATTTGATATATGGATGGAAGATGTGTTTTCAACTTGATTTGTTACAATTTATAGACTTGAAAATTTCTCTTTTTGGTCGGTAGAACTTTGAATACATAATTTGAATATGTATATGGGATCTCGACTTTAGAATATATTCAACCCAAATAGAAAAGGATGCCCCTTGTCTTATAGGGTAAAGCCTAACATTTTGCCATAAAAATTAAAAAAGGCCCACTATCTGACAGGGGAATGTTTGCTTTATTTCCAAAATGCATTCTTACATTATAAGAGAATTTTCATGCAAAACTTACACATATAATGATAATGAGGAATAATTAGTATTCTCAACACCATGACCGATTCCCCTTCTTGAAAGATTCGAGGATGTACCGTATGATCGAATGCTTTGGACATCCTCATTCGATAGACTTCTAAATTTTGTTGAGCTTGGGGCTTGACCTCTTCAAAGCATCAAGCCCTTCGATCCATAGATAGACATTTTCATCTTAGGTAAGATCATGTTGAATGGCTACTCATAGTGAATGTAGTTCAACTTCAAGTGGCAAGACTTCTTTAGCTCCAAAAACTAGTGCATCAGGAGTGAATTTTATGGGAGTACAGTCTAGATGTCACATCATTATCTTTCTTTAAGGCAGTTTCACTTCGAGGCTCTGGCCTCTAAATTTGCTTACCTTTTTTGTTGGGATATTTTGATAGTGGATTCTTAGACCTGTGGTCCAAGTGTCATGCCTCGATGCTCACTGTGCAGGACTTGAATTAGTAGGCATCTTGTTGGGGTTGTAGGAGGAGGTCTCTTTGGAGGAGCAACTCTAGCCTCCCTGATGACAGGACTTTGATAGTTTCTTTTCATCAGTCATTTCTTCTAGCAATTTTAAGGACCCGATGCACTCTTGCATATATAGTTTTGAGTTTTCTCATTGGAGAAGTTGGAACGTAATATTTTTGGGTCTAGAAAGATAATTTGATTTGACCCATCTCAGGCTGTTAAACTTATTATGGGTTGGAACACTCACTTCTGGTTTTACAATTCTCTACTTGAATAATGGTTGTTGAGCACTTAGTTTAGCATTTTTTTTCTCCGCTATCTCTCGGTTATCTTGCTCTAGATGAAGAAGCTTTTGTGTTGCTACTTCTTCTCGATTGCTTCAGCCTCCATATTTGTTTTCCTTTTTTACCGGGACCTTTTGGTGGTGGATTCCTGGACATGCGGTCTAGGTGTCACGCCCCGATACTCATCGTGTAAGAATTTCTTAGGAAGATCTTGAGCATTACCCATTGAGAGTATCCTTTTTATTGAAGCCTTCTCATTTTTTTTGATAATCAGGCATTGATACTTTTCTTCATAAGACCCTTCTCCTTGATAACTTTCAGCACCATGTGCACTCTAGAGGACAATGTCTCGGGATGCCTGTTGACCTCACTTTTGGAGTGAGCTCTCAGCTTTCTCATCATAGATCTAGGACTCTTATAGACATTAAGAGTTCCTTAGTCTTAAGACATTTCTAGTGATTAGGTGAACACTTAAACCTAACCCTAGAGATTTAGAAGAGTTAGCCATAGGAATAGGTTATGCCTTGGGGATTTAGGAGGACTTGCCTAACCTATAACCCAAACCCATTCCTTGCTTCCTTCTTTCAAACCCAAACCTCAAATTCAAATTCAAATCCCAAAATCAAATCCAACTATCCAATGATTGAAATCCATCACTAAATTCAAACTTTAAATCTCTTCCTAAACCCTTTGATTTTATCTTATGGACTTAGCCTTAACCAAATCCAAATCAACCCCAATACAATTGATTTTCCCAATTATCAAATTCAATCTCAAATCAAATTCCAAATCATGAATCAATTCCAAACTCCAAATGATTGAAACCCATCATTAACTCCAAATTCCAAAATCTCTTCCTAAGCCATATGAACCACCTTCATATGCTTAGCCAAAACTCCTTTAAACCAACTCAAACATGATTGATTTCTTTATAAATCAATCATTCCTTCATTTATATTCATAAATAAAAATGAAACTCACCTCTAATGACCAAAAAAAAAAAAAAAATCAAACCAATTCAAAATCCAATTTAGCCTCTTTCGACCTATATCCTTTAATCTGGTCAAACTTTCTTCCAAATCACTCCAAACTCAAGTGAATTTCTCATAACCCATTTATATCTTCATTTATATTCACAAATATAAATGAAATATAAATTGAAATGGTCCAACCAAACCCAAATCAAATCAAATTTCTAATTTTAGCCCTTTTAGCCAAACTTTTGAGCTTGGCTAAATGACATCTAAATCAACTCAAAACTCATGGATTTCTTCATGATTCAATTATTCCTTCAATAATTAATCCAAATATAAACATAAACTACCATTATCAAATCAAATCCAAGTCAAACCAAATTAAGCCCAAGTTAACCCCTTTAGCTTGAAATTGTATATGAACTAAAACCCACTTGGCTCTAAACCAGTTGTAATTGGATTTATATTTCAATATTAGGCTCATATGTAGTTCAACTAAACTTGAATCGAACCTTGATCAAG
This sequence comes from Cymbidium sinense, assembly GCA_021442155.1. Classification (NCBI taxonomy): domain Eukaryota; kingdom Viridiplantae; phylum Streptophyta; class Magnoliopsida; order Asparagales; family Orchidaceae; genus Cymbidium; species Cymbidium sinense. Next base: position 52,471,556 of record CM038228.1, on the reverse strand, counting down.
CCAATTGAGCCATTTAGGTCCAGTTAACCTAAAGTGACCTAAAATACCTTTTGAGGCTAGTTCTAATCCAACCCAAATTGGATTGAACTAAGCCCATCTAAACCTCAATCATGATCAACAATCGTCATGGGTGATCATCCACCTTGAATTGGGTCAAACTAAGTCAAACCTAGCCTTTGACCAAGTCAACATTTAGCCTAAATGAAATCCAAACTAGCCAAAATATATCATATGCCAAATTGATTAAAACCATTGAGTCAAACTCATTCATAATCAATGATTGAACATGACCAAACTATCAATTGAGCCAAACCAAGCCTAATTGGCCACTTGACCTAAGTTGACTCAAATTAGCCTAAAAGGCTAAAATAGGCCAAATCATGATTTAATCCAAATTGATTACAACAAATGACTCAAGTTCATTCCAAATCACTTATTAAATTTGTCCAAAGCCATGATTGAGCCCAAGTTGACCAACATCACTAAAGCCCAAATTGACCAAAATTCAAATTAATTCCAAATTAAAATAAACCAAAGCCTACAATCATTTTCAATCAACCAATTAAACTTTAACACATAAACCCAATTTGGTTAATTTGGTCAAATTGGTCAAATTATCTCAATTTGACCCTTTTGAATCAAATGAGTCAAAATCAAACTTAGGCCAAACCATTCCAAATTAATTGAACCAAATATCCAAATCATCATATGAACTAACCCAAGCCTTGGTTTGACCAATTGGTCAACCCAAAACCTAGCCAAATGGAATCTATTTGACCAATCCAAGCCAAACCAGTCAAAGCAGTTATGGAATCTTGTGGGCTAATCTAACTCAGCTTCAACTCAGCCTAAGATCTCCCCAAAAGTCAAGTGGGACCCACCCAAGGGTGTTAGTCATCAAACCATGGGATTTAAACTTCAAAACCAATGGATCCAAGCCAAAGTCAACTCTCCCATCCCTATGGCAGCCACTTAGCACTCCATGGAACATTCTCTTGACCCACTTAGCCAAACTAACCCACCCTAGGTCGCCAAAGGACCTTTGGGAGGTGAGTTGACTCACTTACAACCCAAATCAAGCACCCATTAGATCCAAGATCTTGCACCCTTGCACAATGGATCAATGACAACCTTCCATCACTCCTCCCATCCCTGGTGTGCCACCCTGACTTGATGGAGACAAGTTTGGCGGCCGAATAGTGGCTATCCAGTGCAAATTATGTGCACACTGCCGTCCGGCCATCATGGGCAATTGAGGTATACCCCTCAATTCGAGTGGAAAAGAAGGACAATTGCATCATGAGACTTTCTAAGCCATTTCTGAAGCACCTCAGAGCATTTCCAAGGATCCCCAAGCCCTCCTCAATTGGCATTGCCCATTCCCAAGAAAAGATGAAATAGGACATCCAAATTCTAAGCAATACTCCCTCATTTTACAATCAAATCTCAATTCTTATTAGGCACACCATCACCATACCTAGTCAAGCACAAATGAACCAATTCCCAAGCTTCCAAGTCACGGGAGGAGTGAGTTCGATCATAGTCAAGCCCATTGCATGTGTGGATTGGTCAACCGAGCAAGCTAGCCAAAATCAAGCTCAAAGCTCTTCAATAGGGCCTCACCTCAACTAGACAAAGCTACCTCACGCACACCACCATTAGCTCGGTGAGGTAATTTTCAAATAGCCTTGTATGGAAAAGTGGGTTGGTCTTTTGTGAAGGAAATTCAAAATTGATGGATTTTTTACCATTGGATGTGTGCGTCTCTTTTCCCTGAAGGTGTGGGAATAATTTGGAGATAATCCAAGCTCAGGTGAGCTTGGATTAAATGAGGAAGATGGACGATATCCATCTTTCATCAGTCGTAAATGAGATAGATCATGAGACGTCCATACCGCATGATTGGAATGAACGATTCTGATCAAATTCCATGGTAGATCCTTTGATTCCTTTCCTAAACTGCAGATCAAATCGTGGCCATCCGATCTTAAATTGGATGGTCCATAGAAAGTTCCATTCATCGTGTGGATGTGACTACTTAAATAATCCATCTTGCCAGGTGATCAGCGTGGCCATACATGTTCAAGATTAAGGCTTTAATTAGGGCTAATTAATTAGTTTTTAATCTTGAAACTTGCTAAAATCATAACTAATTGTAGGAAAATTCAAAAAAAAAACAAACTTAGGCTCATTTTGAAGATATTTTATAGTAGAATCTAATAAAATTATTATTAATTAATTTTGAACAGTGATTTTTGCTTAATTATGGTTTTATAAAAAATCTAATTAGTTTAATTACACTTTAATTAAACACTCAAGTAATCTCAAATTTTTTGTGGATGTTTAGGGGGATGACCTTTACCTCCCCTATTTTTCTAGAATTTTATTGATTGCTTAATTAAGGAAATCACTTGATTAAGCCTAATCACTCTCTTAATCTATTTAATCATAATTAATGAATGAATAGTAACTTGATTAATCATTTAAACCTAATTATCTATGTTGAACAATAAGATAACTTAGAGGATGTGATTGGGGATACTTTTCCTAATTCATTTTCTATGTTTAATTTATCTTTAAAAATCAAATTAATTAATGGTTAACATAATGATTAATTGATTAATTATGTGATAATCTTCAAGATAAGAATATCAGAATCTAAATAAATGTTTAAATGACTTAGGGATTAGGATTGGGGCCCTTGATAATTTCCCCTAAGTTAATTTCATCATTCAAATTAAAACATAACCAAAGTATTTAATCAATTAATTAAAGGCTTAATAAAATTAAAATAAAAAAATCAATTCATCCACACCTAAGAAACCCTTAATTGATCTTGGGTAGCTCTTTGGGTATTCAATAACCCAAGGTGAGAGATATTGAAATTATGGTTGGCTCATATGTGTGAGAAAATCATAAAAATAATTAAGTGAGATCCTTTAAGCTTAATTAACAATTAATCATAAGCCAATTGCATTAGGCCCCTTTCATTTCTTAGGTGCATTACAAATGTACTTTTCATATGGTTGCATATCATATTGGCTTATTATTAATTAGTTAATTAACTTAAAGTGATATGGGCATGGGTTAATTAATTCACTTAATTCATACCTTAACCTAATTAAAATATAAAATCATCTTAAATATTCTTCATTAAACAAAATTAATTCACACATGAGAAATTGGGTTAGGATTAGCAAACCTCTTTCATATTTCTTAGATCAAATTAAACTCAAAGTTTAAAATGTCTTTAAAAAATTTTTGGTTTATTTTAAATAGCCTTATTTAATGTGATTGTCATTAGGAATTAATTAAGATGAATGAAATCACATGCTTACATTACTATTTCTTTCCAATCATGCTAAATATTGCTTGCCATATGAATCATGCATTCATTTCTTCTAAAATTAATTAAATGAAATATTTTTTTATGATAAATTGCAGGTGTTGACTTAAATTAAAAAATATGTTTGGCTATTATTACTAAAAAAAGCTATTTTCAAAAGCCTATAAATCAATTATTAAAATATGAAGTGATGTTAATTACAAGTATCTATAAGTTTGCATGTGATGATAATACAAGATGTGCAATATGAAGTTCTCTTTCTTTATCTTAACATGGATTCACATAGGATTTGCAAGTGTATAGTTCATTTGAAAAGAACACAACATTTGCCTAAATCTACTTCTGTGCATCTCCATGTCAAGACTTAGGATGAATTTCATATCACATATGTAAATTATACAATCAAATCAAATATGACTTCTTGCATAATTTCTTATTCATGTGGTTCTTTTTGTACATTCATATGTATTTGAGAAGAGTGGTGTATTAGTCCATCATTTGTGAGGCTTTAGTAGCTAAGTAGGTCTTGTACCTTACGCCCAGTGTAGAATAATGGCTGTACTCACTTAAAATTATGTATGTATGATGAGACCAATGAATAAGAATCATAAATCAAATAAATCAAACATAATACATGGTTTTATCCTTATAGTTGCTTATACATCTACATGTATCTAAGAAAAGTGGTATATTAGTCTAAATATCCTTGGGCTGGGAGGCTTTAAGTAGCCCTAAGTAAGTCTCATACCTTACACCCCTGGTGTAAAAAATAATCACTATGTACTCACTTAAAACTTTTATACATGTGAATGTGCACCTAGCTAATGGATGAAAAATCCTTCTTTTTTATGTAATAAGGCATGCATTCATAATTCAATCAAAATAAAATATTTAAATTCCAAATACACTTCTTTTCATTCATCATCAAAGTGTGCTAAGATTTACATTGCATGTATAGGTATGCTTAGGATCATTCATATGCATGATATACTTGATGGAAAGAAATGAATGAATGTGTGTTATGTGATAGTAAATCTATTCTAATTAATCCTAAGATGTATTTCTTATTGAATGAGTGTATTTAATGTAAACCTAAACTTAGGGTTAATTAAAACACATAATCAACCATTCACTAAAGAGAACTAATTGATTAACTTAGCTTAGAAATGACTTAAGGTAGGGATAAAAGAGAGATTCTCTCTCTTTCTTCTCTTTATAACACTTAGTTGCTAAGTGTAGGCTATATGAAACAAAAAAATACTAAATAAAATCTTCAAATCTATTAAATAATTTAAAGAGAAATCAATAATTTATGAATTAAATCCCTCACACTTAGCAAATCATAACTTTAAAGCCTAGTTAGGACATGCCACACAAGCCTTAACACATACACATTAGATTAAGTCACCATTTATAGCTTTATGTTAGGACAGTGCATGTTTTGGTATAAGTTTGTTTTTTTGATGTATTATTTTAAACTGGATGTTAGGGTGTATGTGCGTAGTCTGGATGTTAGGCTGATATTAGCCTAATCATATTTGTTGTGCAGGTAGCTTATACCCCTATGCATAGCCCATGTTAGAACATGTAGGCTTGGTTACCCATCTGTGGGGTGCTAAGTCTAAATTATTCATATAAGTTCTTTGGTTGTATGCTATTTTTAGCTAATATTTATTTTGCAGGTGTAGCTATATTTACTTTCCTTCTTTTTAATGTAATTTTATATTAGATTAGGATAAGTGTTATGGGGGATTAGGATGAGTGGTTATAAGACCAAGTCTTATATACCATGTGATGCCTTTGGAGCAAGCAACATTCCAATCAAGCCTAAAGGAAGAATGAAATGGAGCAAATCAAAATGAAGAAATGAAAGATGAAGAGTGAAGAATGGAGGATAAAGAATGAAGACCCCCATAACACTTATCATTTTTTAATTATAATTATTCTTTCATTATGCTGAGATGTATAAGGGTAGAGCTCGGCTACCCAAAATTCTTTTCGAGTTGTATGGAGATACCTGACTGCATCAGCCTCTTATTTTTTGCGATAGCTTTATAAAATTGTTTGATATTTTATTTAGCTTGTGCATTAGAAATAACATGTCTTTTCATAGTTTTTTTATGATTGGTGATTGCTGTGTGGCCTGAATTCATTTAGGCTCTTAGGATAAAAATATTTTCTATACCACTAACAACTCATAATTAAAATTTTAAAATAACTCATAATCTCACATAAAAGCCTAGTTATTAAATCAAGATAATAAAATATTTAGCAACCCCTTAGCTAGATGATTGTATATATAATATCATGCATATCATATTCTTCACTCTTGTTAAGAGAGGACTTCCATCTTTACCAGAGAATAAAGGCTTAACCTGTTAGAGCCTTTGATGAAAAGACACCTCTTTCTCTTTTGATTTGGCCCGTAATCAATTTCACATGCATTTAGGCATACAAAATCCTATAGCCTGTGTCAAAACAAAGAGTCCAAAATTAAATAAACTTGATAAAATTTGCATTAGATTAAGTCATTATTTATTCCCTTTATGAGCTAGTCTCTTAGGGAGTGGGTTAAAGGACTTAGTTCCTCTTCTAAATAAATAATATCTTAACCATTTTATAAAGCATATGACTTGCCTACATAGATTTAAAGTGTAGGAGGAATTAGCTGGCCGCCACTCCAGGCAATAATAAGTCCAACAGTCAGGTGGCTTACTCTTTCTTGTAGAGGTAAACCATATACCTACTTTTGCCTTAGATTTAAGTCATGCTTTGGCCCTTGCCAAAGCTCCCTAGATTTAGGATTTGAGGCTGTTGTTTTATTCTGTAAATTCACCTTAGGCATTTTCATAATCTTGTGGAATTATAAGTCCTAGATTTTAATAAAATTTTTAAATAAATAAATCTTCTTATTTAGTAAGACTATTAGAACTCACCTTCATAAGAATGAATTAACTCATGAGATTGATCTCTATAAAACATAATTCTAAATAAATCATCTTTACTTTTCATGTAAGGTGAAAAAAAATCTACTATTTAATCCATATACCTTAGAATCTTTATTAGGTGATTAGGTCCATTAGTTAGTGACTCTATCTCTCGAGATAGTACACTATTCTTATACACCATCACCTCATAAGTATATCTCATTCATGGTGTTCCCTCATATACACACACACAACACATAATCAAAATAAACACCACAGATTTTTTTGGTGACTTTGTTGGGGATGATTCCTCTCTCCACCTCTAATAGACACCCATTGTCTCTAAACATCGTTAGTGGACTTGCATTTCATGTGAGTTCAAAACTATCTTTCTTTCTGTTGGTGCTTGGCTTATTTTTTCTTAAGCAAAGCTAGCCAACATCCCTTAGGTTTTATGACCTCACTCCATGTAGGTCTTGAAATCCCAATTGGGTTCCCTGATAGGTAAAGAACAAAAAAAATTAACTAATGAAAGAAGATGAATAAGCATTTAGAACGTCCTTACCACCAGCTTGGTGAGGCAAGGTTCATCCTATATTTAATGAAATGAACTCTTTTGCAAAATGTCACTTTCAAAAAGCATCTTTCACAAAACTCACAAAATCAAAACCCCTCCATTTAACAATCCTATGATTGCTACATGGAGGTTCTTTTCAAAAGAACATTCTTGAAAAATAACCATGCCCATTCAACATACTCAAAATTATTGAATGAGAAATCCATTTTTCAAATAAATTGAAACTTCATCTAACAAATTTCACATATGTTGGAGTTAAAGCTTCCCTCTCTTCAAGAGCAAATCATGCCATATTTATTTCCCACTTAACATATCCAAACTTTTTAGGTGAGAATCTCTCTCTTTTTTTTTAATCAAACATAAATTTGACCTTCACTATACAATTTCAATTTGTTAAGTGGAGGTCTCATTTCCAAAACATAAAATTGACTTTCACTTAACGTATTCAATTTGTTAAGTTGGGGTGTCATTTTCAAAATGTTAATTTGACTTCATAACAATTTGGTTTGTTAAGTGTGTGTGTATTTATTTTATATTGATTCTTCAATTTGTTAAGTGGGGTCTCATTTTCAAAACATACATTTAGACTTTCACTTAGCATATCCAATTTGCTAAGTAAGAGTATCACTTTCAAAGCATATATTTGATTCACTTAACACATCAAATGTGTTAAGTAAAAATCATATAATCATGCTATGATTCTCACTTAACATATTGAATTTGTTAAGTGAGAATCCCATTCTCAAGTCATATCATACTTTGATTTTCACTTAACACACCAAATTATTTAAGTGGGACTCCTATTTTCAAATACATATCAACACATTCAGGCTTTTACTTAACATACCAAATTTGTTAAGTGAGGGTCTTTTTTCAATACACCTTTGATCCATATTTAACATACCAAATTTGTTAGGTAAGGATCCAATTTTTCATATCAACTGCACTTGAGCTTTCACTTAACATACCAAATTTGTCAAGTGAGAGTCTCATTTTCAAAAAAAAAAAAAAAAAACATATCTCGAACACATTTGGGGCTTTCACTTAACATACCAAATTTGTTAAGTGTGACTCCCATCTTCAAAGAAAAGCAAATCTATCTCACAATCACATTTGACTTTCACTTAACATACCAAATTTGTTAAGTAAAAGCCTCATCTTCAAGCACAAATCAAACACATGTGCCCTCTACTTAACATACCAAATTTATTAAGTAAGAAGCCCCATTTTTCAAATCAAAATATCACACAATCAAATATTCACAAGCAAAAAATATTTCAAACACACAATCACAACCTCTTCTTAGCCTACCCAAATTTTATAAGTAGAGGTTCTTTCAGTCTATCAATATTTTTAAACAAGAAACATAAAATGCAAACAATATTCAAAAAAGAAAATCTCTTCTCAAATTTTGAACCCCACCCAACCTATATTGGTTGAGTATGTGTTCTAAAATCAAAAAATCAAATGGAAAAATGCTATCCTCCAAACATCCAAATCTCATAAATGAACCCCACTTAATATATTTGAATTGTTGAGTGTGGATTCAAAAACTCCAAACCTCTATTACTTTCTCAGAAAAAATATCAAGACAGAAATCTGATACAAGTTACATTTCAACATAGGCAGACATACAACTCAAATTAGTCAGTGTAGTCATTATATTCAATACACATGGCTTCTTAGAAGTTTATTTCACCTTTTGTTCAGGATATATTTGTATTTGGATTAGGCTAGCCTCTCTCAGACTAACTCCACCCATTTAGTTTTCTTCGGCTGAGGATTTGAGGGAGCCTGCATTACCTGTGAGGGGCGACCCTCACTACTGTCAGCCGGGATGAGGTGGTTGGGTAGAAGCCATTCATCCGCATTGACCTGCCTTCCGACACTGAGTATCCTTCCTTAAAGAAGAAGGTGATCGAGGTTCCACTAGTCGATTCGGTTCCCACTGTCTTGCTCCCCAGCTCGGGTGCGTCTAGCTCCTCATTGGTCCCTCTAAGGGAAGGCTATCCCAGCTTGATAGTCTCCCCCACCTTTGAGGTAGGATCAGCTCTCACACTACCTTACTGTTTGTGCTGCACCTGAGGACATAATAGATTCACAAGTGGCACCATGAGCATGCCACTCGAGAGATAGATGTCGCGTTGACATTGTAGAAGAGGGTTCTCCCTGCAAGGTTTCTCCATTTTTGACTAGCAACCAGTTCCACTCCCTCTCAGCATCAAATGGAGAGGAAGACTACTAGAGGATAGCTGCATTGCCTCCACCTCCTACATACCATGAGGTTTTGGTTAGGGATAGGAGGAAGTCCTATGCTTACTCTGGGATGGTATGCGGTAAGTAGGAACACAGACTTTCAGAGTCTAGCACATTATTTGACTTGAGGTTGATCATCCCCAAGAGTGTTACCAGGCATGTTCGCAGTGATAGAGTATCAGAGGCCCGAATAGTAGCTAAGTCAGGGAATAGGGAGCGACAAAAGTTTGCCAGGCAGTCGACAACCTCCGCTCTAGTTGATTTTCCTGGTCATTAGGCCACCAGGGCCGATAGGACCGATACCATAGTGTTGATGGGTACCACCAGTCATAAGGAAAAAGCCTTGGTGAGGGTAGAGCCAGTGTTGTCTCTACAACACCGATCTACTCCTCACCCATTATCACCAGTTTGGGTCCCGCCATCCACTGTTCCTACAAAGGCACAGAAGACAACATCCGAGGAGAAGAAAGCTCCATTAGTTATTTAGCTATGGCCAAAGGCTCCCACTTCATCTACTCCACTGACTGAGGTGAGGATGACTTTCCCTACTCGACCTCCTACTTCAGTCTTGGTGAAGAAGTGGCAACCAGTAGCATTGTGGTGCACACCACCTCCACCACCATCGAGGTAGTAATGGTGATGTATGAGAACTTACAGTCCCATGGTAGTGGATCTCCCTAGGGACAAAACTCCACCCATGAGCAGTCATGAGCATGACCCTCCTAGAGCCAGCACTCCAGTGATTGGAAGTGTTAGTTGCATCTCTCATAGTGAGCACAACCCTCTATAGGTCAGTAGCGTGTATTTGTACTAGCAAGGTAAGAATGCTCCCTAGATGATATTTTAGCACAATACTTTATAGAGAAGAGAGAACTTCTAAGGGTATTTGTGAGGAGGGAAAGGTTAGCTTTGATCTAGATGAGAATGATCTTCTTAAGGATTCGGTTGAAGTTCACATGGTCGATACTAGGGGTCCCTCCATAGAGACCAACATAATGAAGAAGGTATTATAGTTGAAGAAGATGATGTCATCCATTCAACTCAACACCTCCTCCAACAGCTTAGACTAAGGATGATCATATTGACTAAATGGGGAAGAAGATTGAAGAGTTGATGGCAGTGGTGTTTACTGTAGAATTCAGCTTCAGTTTCATAACCTTCTCCTATAGTAGCTGACAGAGCAGAGTTGACACACACTTTAGATCATCCTAGATGCATTCTTGTAGAAGGAGGCAGTGGTAGCTTGCATAGGAAGGTGGTGGATAGCACCTCAATGCATGAAAAAGATATCAAACATATGGTGGAGCAACAAGTGAAGGATGAATTGACACAAGCATGAGGTGGCTCATATGCTTCCTACTCAGAGGAATGTGATGGTGTCCAATACCCTAAGGGCTTTGTGCGTCCATTCTTCAAAATTTTTGAAGGCAACAGGAACCCCCGACAGCACATAGCACATTTCAGGGTTGGATGCTGCAATGTGGAGCGATGCACTCTTATTCCACTGCTTTGTTAGAAGCTTGACATGCATCACATTTGATTGGTATACTGAACTACCCAATGGTTCAGTGAAGACATTTGCTGAGTTGGAGCAGCTCTTTATTAAGAGATTTAGTAGAGCTCAGTAGAAGGTAACTGTGGGTGATCTCGTTGTAGCTCAACAACATCATAGTGAGTACCTTATTGATTACATTCTCAGATGGAACAATTTAAGTATGAAATATGAACCATAGCTATCTGAATAACATGCCATTGAAATTCTACTCAAGAATATTCATGGTCTAATCACCTTCATGCTTAAAGGGTTTACCATTAAGACATTTGAGAAATTAATCAACAAGGAGGCTAGTCTACAAGGGAGGTCAAATAGTTTCTTTTCCAAGATCAGTCAGTCAAGCCTAGATCATAGAAGGCATTTGAGAAAAAGCTAAGGGTAGTCATGTCAATTGACAAGGGGAAGTAGCCAGCCAGGGTTCAATTATACAAACCTCTAGCTCAGCAGCCTTCTTCACCACATCTTTTTCCATCACCTCAACCATCATATCGATCACCTCAGTTGCCACAGTGGCCTCCACTGCCGCTTGCTCAACCATATCCCCATCTAAAGAATCAGTAGCAGTACTCCTATCCACCAGGTAGTTATCACTTATGTACTCTTGACGATAAATTGAATAAACCTTATTCATTCAAGAGGAAAGTAGTCAGGAAGATCTTTAAGAATCTCTTAAAGAAGCCTGATTTTTAGTTACTAGAGCCTAGGAGGATGGAGGATGTGGGAAAGATTCATGATCCAAACTATTACCCCTACCACTGCATGCTAGGTCATGTCTTGGAATATGGCTTTACCTTTAAGAACTAGCTTGAGCATAGCTATAAGTTGGGTGCCATTGTCACCCCTAAGGAATACCTACTAGAAGAACTCTCTAGTTCTGTTAGGGCAATCCTTGGGGATATATGCGATCTTCTCAAGATAGAGGAAGGTTGGGATATCTCCTTGTCTCGAACCTCCAAGAAAATCATTTCTAAGATCAAAAGTTACCCTTGTAGGTGCTTGAAGTAGCTCAAACCTCCAACTCTAAGGAAGGTTTGCAAGTTGCTAAGGATAACTTGAGGGAGGTAGAAGCCCGGCGACAACTTCTACATGTCAGCATTAAGCACAACCGATTGAGTCAGCACTCCTTTGTTCCATAGTTCCTTTAGCTTCTTCTTAGCAATCGCATTGTGTATCGGTGCCAAATCCTTCACTTCACTTACTTTACTCAATTTCTATTTTGTACCTTCATCCAAATCTAAGAAATCAATGAAGAAGAAGGCTGATTCTGCTTACATCCTCTCTACTTTTGATGATCTTGATGATTATTCCTATAGAAAGCTCTCCAAGTACTAATAATTATACTAATTTTGATCCACTCCTTTCTGATTTAGAAATGGATTACCCATTCTTAAATCACCCGGGTTCACCCATTAAGATAGATTTAGAGTCATCTAACTTTGATGATCCTATAGGAGAAGCTGTAGGTGAACCTAATGTGCAAGTAGAACTTTCCATTAAACCATCTCATGAAGTCAAGTCAACCTTGTGGCAAGTTTTACCTCCTAAGCACCCTGATAAGGGTAAATAAGTCATTGGTTCTATCAATCAAGAAGACCCTCCACAGGATGCTCCACCTATGGATATGCTTGTAGATAACAAACCTATAGTTGACTACAATGTCCTCGCTCTCTTGAGAAAGTTTTCAGCTAAACTAAGCATATATGATGCCCTTGTCTTGTCCAAAGAGATGAGAAAGTCATTGATCAAAGCCCTTCTTAATCTAGAAATATGCTTAGATCAGCTGACTGATATTGGAGAGGAGGCATATTTTTTAAGAGAAGCCCATGGAGTTACATTCACCGATGAAGACCTTCTTTTGGGGACAACGGAGTACAACCGTCCCCTCTACATCATAGTAGACATTGGCAGATTCAGACTCTCCAGGGTATTAGTTGATCCAGGTCCATCAATGAACATGAGTCTAAAGACCCTTGCCTACTTGAGGATCAACATATCTGAACTCTGAGGTGATCAAAAGATGTTGAGAGGATTCAATGAGCAAGGCGAGAGGGCTTTAGGCTCCATAGTGTTGCAGTGGAGACAGATGACTAGAAGACAGAAGCCAAGTTCTACATAATTGATTTAGATACATCTTTCACTGTTTTGCTCGGTAGGCCTTGGATACATGGAAACAAAATGATTCCATCTTCTTTGCATCAGTGCATTAAATTTAGAAGAGGTGGAATTGAGTATTGAGCCAAAGGAGACTTAAAGCCATTCTCAATTAGAGAGGTCAAGATTTATGAAGATGCAGCATACTATCTTTCTCCAAATCAAAAAGTTTATTCTCATGAACTTGGTGAAAGTTTAAGAAACAAACAAAAAAGAAAAAGAAATTGAAAAAGAAAAAGAAAAGAAAAGAAAAGAAAGAAAAGAAAATACAAGTGAACGAGAATCAGACACTGAGGAAGAGGTAGAGGTAGATGTTAGATATTACCCACAGCTTGTTCTTCCATATAAGCACATGAGTAGGATGACTTGACCTCCACCAGGTAGAGGAAGAGGCAAGTCCAGTGGCAGTTCTAGAGGTGGAAGACCTCCTTGTTGGTGGCCAACTGATAGAAGCTATGTTCCAGCTCACAGGAGTATCCTCGCTATCCACATAGACTTAGAATCCAGTTTGGAGGATGAGTCTCATGTGATTAGCACGCTGACCAACCCCTCTCAGTAGGTCACTTTGGAGGTGACATTTGAGCCAAATAGTGATGAATACCAGCCTCCAAACAAAGCATGAATGTATCCAAATCATCATTATGTAGAACAATTAGGAAACATTTGGGAACTTTAGCTCTGACCTCACTTTCTTTCCAAAAAGTTGAAGGTTTGGTAGTTAAAGAGGCCCCTAAGTCATCCACAAATGTCAGGCCGAAGAGGTTTTTAGTGGGAGCACCATCTTTAAGTCAAGAAACTGATGTAGAACTTGAGGATGATTTATGTAAAGATTTAATACAATTACCTTTTGATTAGTATTCACCTTGTGTTATTAACTTAGCAAAAAAAGGATTAATCTCACATACTTGGTCTAAACACAGGTCAGATTACTTTGAAAAACTATGGGACAACCAAAGCAGACATTCTCAATCAAGACCAGGACTAGGATTCAGCATAATGGGTCCAATCGACGACGATAACCATTATCTAGTCATCACCACTCATTTGGTGTCTGATAGGTTCTTCTCAAATCATGCTAACTCTTATGAAGAGGCATGTTTAGAAACTTCAGATGACCGAAGTCAGAGAGGCACCACTTGAGTTTGAAGAAGAAATTAGATCAACCATTGATGAACTCAAAGAAATTAAATTTAGGAATAAAAGAAGATCCACACTTGACATACATTAATTCCTTGTTGAATGAGGAAGAAACCAATGACTTAGTTGGGCTATAAGCTGAGTTTAAGGATTGCTTTGCATGGAGTTATGAAGAAATGCTCGGTTTATCTCCTAACGTAGCAGTCCATAAACTAGCGATAAAACATAATGCTAACCCTATCAAGCAAGCTCCTAGATGCATGCAATTAGAAATTGAACAACAGCTCACTTTTGAAATTAAGAAATTGATCGATGTTGACTTTATTAGAGAAGAAAAATATCCTACTTGGTTAGTTCATCCTTTTTAAGAAAAAGAATGGCCAAATTTGCATATTTTTCGATTTTAGGGATCTGAATAAGGCATGTCCTAAAGATGAATTTCCACTTCCTATACTGGAATTGATGGTGGATATTGCCTCATCTCATGTATTCTCTTATGGATCATCATCCGCTACAACCAAATCAAGATGGCCTCAAGGATGAAAGAAACACTTTTGAACCCGATCAAATCTATTATAGGTCTTCTTTTGGCCTTAAAATGGGTGCTACATGCCATGACTGATCTTCAATGAACTCATTCATCATCAAGTTGAATGCTATGTTGATGATCTAGTAGTAAAAAGCAAAGAAAAGGAAGATCATCTCTTCAACTTAAGAGTAGTTTGAACAGTTAAGAAAATTTAACCTCAAAATGAATCCCTTGAAGTGTGCATTCGAAGTAGCCTTAAGAAAATTCTATGGGTTTGTTGTCTGACACTGGGGAATAGAGATTGACCCAAAGAAGATCAAGGCTATCTTAGAAATGCCACCCCTAAAGTCTAACTCAACCGATCATTCTAAGTGGTATATCTAAGATGCTTCATATCCAACTTATCAGGAAGATGCCAACCATTCTTAGCAATTATCAAAAAGGATGCCAAGTTCAAGTGGGATGACAAGTGCTAGCATGCCTTTAAAGACATCAAGGACTACTTGATGATGCCAGCAGCCTATCTGCAAGCCATTGATCCTTTACAGTACGCATTTGATGACTCCTTGGTGCTTTATTTTTAAAACCAATGATGAAGGGAAAGAAAATGCTCTATTTTCTCAATCTCATCGATCCTGAGGCAAACTACCCACCTATTGAAAAGCTCCTAGCTTTAATCTTTGCATCCCAAAAGCTATGATATTACATGCTTTCTCACAAGGTGAATCTAATCTCTAGAATCAATCCCCTACAATATCTCATGACATGGCCAACATTATCTGGACGGTTGACACGATGGTCCATGATTTTATCATAGTTTGACATCACATTTGTACTGTGCTATGAGAGGACATGCACTAGAGGATTTCTTAGTAGAACATCCACTTCCTACTGATTCTCTACTTAGCGATGACCTCCCTGATGAATAAATCATGAACTTAGGGGACACTAGTATTTGCTATTGGGAGATGTATTTTAATGGTACAGCTTCCTCTCAAAAAGAAAAAGAACCACGATCTACTCTTCCAGGGAAGATAGGGGTAAGAATAGTCCTCCTAACTTTGGACCGTGATGTGATGAGATTCTCATATCATCTGTTCAATCCATGCACCAACAACGAAGTTGAATATGAGGCTCTGATTGTCAATCTGGAATTAGTTATTACATTAGTTCAGAGCATCAACATCTTCGAGATTCACCATCATCAACCAAATTGTTGGGTCTATAAAGTCAAAGCTCATCATTACCACAAGTACACCATAGGAGTTGTTGGCTCAAATGAGGTCACTATCTACAAGATACTTTGAGGAGATAATGCTATAGCAGATGCATTGGCCAAGCTCGCTAAGGAGTTAGCATGCCTAGAAAATGAGTTTATTCCAGACAAGTCTTCTCCCTTATTAATGCTGAACTCATTGAGAGACTCTCTCTTGAAGGGGAGGTTTCCATTACCAAAAAGGACAATGAGTTAGATTGGAGGCAACCATTCATTGATTACCTAAATACATTCAAACTACCTCAAGAGAAGTCATTAGCCCATAAGGTGAAATAGAGAGCTCTCTCCTATGCTCTCGTGGATGGCACCTTATACTAGCGGTCCTTTGATCATATGTGGTTACATTATTTTGCCAAACATGAAGCCCATAAAATCTTGAGGTACATTTAGGTTTATGTAGAGCACATCAATCCAATCTGAAGATGAAAGCTAAGCTCAAAATACTAGGGTACTACTGGTCTTTGATGATTACAGACTGCATGGATGTTGCTAGAAAGTGACACCAATGTCGTTCATGGTGTGGTCCTGCACCAACCACCCAACATTCTACATCCTACATTTTGGCCATTTGAGTGTTGCAATCGTGTGTTATTTTCACTTGGAATTGAAAATTATCCACATAGATCCTCTGTACTCATTGGTGATCGTATAATATTAAGGAATATGTACTAATTGAGATAGAAGTCATACCCTATAATGGACCCAATCACCTATGAGGACTTCTAAGGATAATATCTAATGCACCAAAGATCTTTTTACTTTACATGGAAAAAAGAGTCTATTTAAAAGGTTCGTGTTCATGGAGCAAACATAGTTATATCTTAAATAATGAGATTCTTTAAGAATACTCGATTAAGATAAATGATCATTGCTAAAGATTTCAAAGATAAAACTATCAATCATTAGTTATTTTTAGAAAATCATGATTGATCAAGAGAGAAAGATTATTGAAAACCAAAGGGAGATAAGTTGGGATACTACGATGCTGGAAATCACAGCATCCCAAACTATCTTATGGTTGGGCTTTATATTTTAAATTTGAAGAGTTATATTTGAGTTAAATTTTTATTAGAAATCTAGCTTAACCCATAACACAAGATTGAAAATGCCTAAGAGGATTTATGCACCATAAAGGAAACAACAATAACCTCATATCTAAATTTAGGGAGTTTTGAGGGGCCAAAACACCCACCAAATCTAAGGCAAAAAAGGGTATGGTTTATCTCCATAAGAGAGAATAAACCACATTATGGACTTACTTATGGTCACTAACTCTTATGATTTTAAATACATGTAAGTCCCATGTTTTGTAAGATGGCTAAGCTTGTTTGTTTAGAAAGGAGACTAAATCTTAAACACATTCTCTAAGAGACTAGATCATGAAAATGTAAATGAATCAATCTACAAAAATTTGTTTTTTATTTTTTTTATTTTTTATTTGACACTGCTAAGGGATTTCATATACCTAATGTAGAGAAATTAGTTATCCAAAATAAGAAGAGGTGTGTTCCACCATGGCTCTAAAGATCAAGCCATTTTCTCTAAAGGTTCTCATTAGCAAGAGTGAGATAATATGATTTTATGCATGATGTGAGACATACAACATCCAACGAAGGGATTACTAAATCTTTTATTATCTTGATTTATGTCTAAGGATTTTGGTGAGGTTATGAGTTATTTAATTTAATTATGATTTGATTAATTGGATAGAAATTTTATTTTTTCTTAAGATTCTAATCGCATCCAGGCCATTCAACAACCATTAAGTAATTTAGAAACTAGAAAAATCATGTCATTCTAACTGCACAATCATAAACAAAATATCAATCAATTTTAAAATTAGTGCAAAAAGAATAAGAGGTCAGTGAGGTCGAGTTCCACCACACAACTTGAAAAGAAATGTGGGTATGAGTCACCCTCTTATACAACCTAGTTACAAATAATAATTAAATTAATAGAATTCATGTTATGGGGGTCTTCATTCTTTTCTTCATTTCTTCTTTCTTCATTTCCTTCTTTGGTTTGGGATGTAGTTGCTCCAAAGGCTCACATGGTACATAAGACATGATCTCAACCAATGTTCATTTTCTCCATAACATTCATTCCAAATCTTAATTACAAAATTTACATCAAAATGGGAGATAAATCTAATTAAACCGCAAATAGAGATTAGAAACATACCACACAACCCAAGGTTATATGAATAATTTAGACTTAGAATCTCCCATGGGTTAAGTCCATTGATTTGGGTTATGCTTAGTATAAGCAACTTGCATAGCAAAAGCATTTATATTTTTATTACAATGCCTTAAGCACAACCGAAAGCATGATTAGGCTAATATCAAACATCCACTAACACATGCATAACATCCCCTAAAAATTACATCACAAAATAAAATAAGGCATCAAACCATATAACATGGAGCTAGAAATGGTGACTTAGCCAATGTGTGTCCACCTTGTGTGGTGTCTTAGCTACTTTAAGGTTGAAATTTTCTAGGTTTGAGATTCAATTTAGAGGGTGGTTTCATTTCATGTGATAGTTGATTTGTTAATTTTAATTGATGATTGATTTGGTTTGAACAACTACACTTAATTACTAAATATTTGAAGAGAAGAAAAGAGAAGAGAACTTCTTTCATCCCTACCAAAATATTTCTAAGGTAGAATTAATGAATTTTCTTTAGAATATTTTATTATGTGTTTTAATTAACCAAGTAGATTTAACCCTATTCAATAAGAAAGACATCTTAGGATTAGTTAAGTTGAATTACTATCACATAACACACACAAATTTATTTCTTTCCATAATGTATTTGATTATATTTGATTTGATTGTATAATTTACATGTGTAAATGTGAAGATCCTTCTTAAGTCATAACATAGAAATGCATAGGAATAGATTTAAGCAAGTGTTGTGTTCTTTTCAAATGAATTATATACTATATAAATCATATTCATAATTAGCATCACTTTCATTCATAATCTTTGATTTATAGGTTTTGAAAATAATTTTTTGTTTAATAGTGATAATAGCCACTCATATTCTTAATTTTAGCCAACACATGCAATTTTACATAAAAGGAAACATTTTATTTAATTGATTTTTCAAAAGAAATGAATGCATGATTTCATATGGAAAATAACATTTAGCATGCTTGAAAAGAAATAAAGGAATGTAAGCATATGAATTCATTCACCCTAATTAATTCATAAGGACAATACTATAAAATAAGATCATTTAAAATGAATCAAAATTCTTTAAAGATATTTTTATTTTTGAATTTTAGGAAATGTAAAATGAGTTTGCTGGCCCTAACCCATTTCCCCCATGTGTGAATTGGTTTTGTTTAATTTTAGAGCAATTAGGTTGATTTTATGTTTTATTTAGGTTAAGGTAAGAATTAAATCCATTAATTACCCCTTACCTATACCATATTAACATAATTATTCAAGTAATTGTGAGCCAACATATGATATGCAACCACATGGAAATTAAATTAGCAACACACCTAAGAAATAAAGGGGCCTAATGCAATTTGCTCATAATTATTGATTAATTAAGCTAAAGGGTTTACTTAAGTACTTTCATAACCATCCTATACATGAGCTTGATTATGATTTCCTTTAGAATTCTTTTAGGTTATTGATCACCTAAGGGTCTACCCAAGAATTGGATGATTAAGTTTTGGAATAATTTGGTTTTGAATTTGATTAATTGAATTAGTTAATGAAGTGATTAAGCCATTAATTAATTTGCACATTAATTAAGTGTTTATCCAAATGAAATAAACTTAGCGGAAAAGATTGGAAAAGAAATTTTAATCTCATTCCCTAAGTCCATTCACTATTTCATGATGATTATCAAGCTTAATTAATGAATTTATCACTTGTTGACCTCATTTTTAGAATGAGCTCTCAACACCTCCATCTTAGACATTGGATTTCTCTTAGACTTTAAGAGTTTCTTAGTCTTAAGACACATCTAGTGATTAGGTGGACACTCCAACCTAGCCCTAGAAGACTTAGAAGAGTTAGCCATAGGAATAGGTCATGCCTTAGAGGTATTAGAAAAATCTCCTACCCTTTAGCTTAAACCATTCCTCACTTTCATTCTTTCAAGTCAAACTCCAAATCAATTCTATTTGATTTTTTCATACTCAAATCAATTCCATGATTGAGATCCATGATTGAAAATTCATGATTGAAACCCATGGCCAAATTCCATAAAAATTCCTAAATTAAAATTTCCTAAGTCCTTAACCCTTTCTTAAGGAGTTAACCAAAATCATGATTTAAACCTACTCAAATCTTTACGATTTTCTCAAGATCCATTTATATTCTTATTTATATTCACATTTGTAAATGAAATATAAATTCAAACCCATCAAATTAAATTCAAAATTCCAAAATAATTCATGAAAATTTCCTTAAGTCCCTTTAATTTTCCATTTAAGGACTTAGCCAAAATCAACTCCTAAAACTTTATCAAATCAATTCAAATCCTTGGGATTTTCTCAAAACTTATTTTTATTCTCATTTATATTCTCATATATAAATTAAATATAAATAAAAATTATTTAAATCAACTCAAAAATTAAATTCCAAATTTAAAATGCTTGAAATTCCTTTAAATCCCTTAATTTTTCATTAATGGATTTAACCTAAACTTTGATCAAACCTATTCAAACTCATGAGATTTTCTCAAAACTTATTTGTATCCTCATTTATGTGCTCATATATAAATGAAATATAAATATAAATCAATCAAATCCAATCCAAAAAATTAAATTTCTAATTAAAAATTGCTTTAAATCCTTTAAATTCCCTTTAATGGATTTAACCCAAATCATGATTAAACCACTTCAAATTCTTGAAAATTTCTCATGATAAATTTATATTCTCATTTATATTCACACATATAAATGAAATATAAATTCAAACAATTAAAAAAAACTCCCAAAACTCAAACTCAAATCAAATCAAATCAAATCTAAGCCTTTCAAGTCAAAATCTTGAACTTAGCCAAATCACTTTCAAATCAAGCCAAACTCTTGATTTTCTCTCATGGTTCAATCAATCCTACACTCATGAGCTCATATATAAATCCATACCCCAATCAAACAATCAAAATCCAAATCAAAAATCAAACCCAAGAACCCTTCATATTCTATCTTTTAATATGAAATTTTTAAATGGATCAAAATCCATTTGACTTCAAACCACTTGTAAATGGATTTATATTTCAATCATAAGTCCATATACAAGATCAATCAACTTCAAATCAAGCATTGACCAAGCCATTTGACCCACTTAGGCTCACTTGACCCAAAGTGATATAAAGTACCCTTATGAGCCAACTTTTGATCCTAACCAAATTGGATTGAAAACTCATATTTTCTTCTCATCATGATCAACAATCATGGGATGATCAATCAATCAAATTGGGTCAAACTAAGTCAAACCTAAGGGTTGAGCAAGTCAACACTTAACAAAAATGAAACCTTACATAGCCAAAATCCACCATAAGCCAAATTGATTGAAACCATTGATCTAAGTCCATGACCTATGTTTGAACTTCCAAGCCAACATTTGAGACTAACCTAGCCCAATTGGCCCACTTGATTTGACCCATTTTAAAGGGCCAAAAATGTGTCAAAACTTGATCTAAGCCAATTGATTGAAACCAATGGGTCAAGTCCATTCCAAATCACTTGTGGAACTTGACCAAAGCCTTAATTGGCCAACTAGACCCAACCTAGCCCAATTGACCTTATACCTAACATGACCTAAAGGGGTCATGTTGAGCCAAAATTGAACCTAACTCAAATTAATTGGAAAAAAGATACCAATCCACCCATATGACTAACCAAACCTAAACCTACCCTTGACCTAACCCAAATAGGTCAAATGGGTCAAATAGGTCAACTTGACCCATTTGACCTAAATGAGTCATATGAGCCAAAACCAAATTGAATCTTGAAACAAACCAAAGGACCAAAACATTTCAAATGGTCATATGAACTTGACCCAACCCTTACTTTGACCCAATTTGACCAATTGGTCAACTTGACCCAAGTTGACCCATTTTGATCTGAATGGGTCAACATGAGCTAAACCCTATCAAATGGATTCCAAATCTAATAAAATTTGGCCCAACCTATTTTCTCAACATACCAAACATACCAAATTTAAAAAAAAAGTAAAGTGACCATTATACCACTAGTCCATAGAACAAATTTTGGCCTAGCCCATGTGTATTTTGGTCATACACTCATCAATCATTTGAGGCTTTCCTAAAAGCTCAAGGGGACCTAGTGATGAGTGGTGCACCCAATTTAATGGATTGAAACCTAAGAACTTGGAAACCACCTCAGAGCTTTCTTAAAGTCCCTAGAGAGGATTTGAATCTTGCTTCTTCGATTTTGCATAGTGCAAAACAAAGGAGGTCACCTTAATTCCCAACTTCTTCTATACTTGATCCCATCCAAATTCATCTTATACACTTGATCTAAGGACCAAGTCGAGCCTGCCCAAGCATCCACTTGAGTTCCCATAGCAAGGAAGAACTCAACCACAAGGATATCAAGAGGAGTTGGTCCCATTCATCCACTCAACCTCAAGACATGAGAACTTCCAGGGCTTCATCTCCACTAGCAAGCTACATCATCGATCCGAAGGTGATCACGGTGAGGTTTTTTCACCACTTAGATTGATAAGTGCTGGTCCTTTGTGAAAGGAATTTTCATTGCATGTGAAATCCACCATGGATTGGCGCCTACCTCTAGATTGAGTCTTGAATGAATCTATGATATATCGCCGATCTCCCTTGGATCATGGATGGTTCACAATGATCCTCGGAAGAACTATCTCACCATCCAATTTTAGATGGACACGAGATTATGGCCCATTTTATAAACCCTTTAGATTTAAATCGTGTATCTCACCGTCCATCTTTGATCGACGACTAAGATAAAAGCGGCGCCACCGCCTTGATTTGATATTTTAAGTGGTGTCACAAAGTGTATGCCGACCGCCATGCCACGTCACCGATGGTATTAGGGATTAATTAGGGATTATTATTAATTCCTAATTAATTTAGAAACCTTCAAAAATCATAACTCCTCATAGAAAAATTAAAAAAATATAAGAAAAAATGCCATGGATAGATAATTCCATCTAGAATATTTTAAAAATGTTTTAAATGTATTTGAATTCCCCTTTTCTCTGAATTTGGGTTTCTTTGGGAATGTTAATTCATCAATTATTCCCTAATTAAGTCACCAATTGATCTCAAATTTCTAGGGTTCATTTTAGGGGATGACCTTTGCCTCTCCTAATTTTCTTGAGATTTATTGAGGCCTTAATTGGGAAAATTTCTAGCTCATTCTCTAATTGCCCCTTTCATGTAATTAAGGGTAATTAAGATGTGATTAGTAGATTTACCCTTTGATTAAGTTTGATTAAGGTTAGATCCAATGGGTAGGTGTTTTAGGTATTTCCCCTAACCTATTCCCTAAACCCCTTCTTCTTTCCTTAATCCCCTCTTAATTAAGGGTTAATTCATTAATTATCCCTTTAAATAATTTTTAAAAATTCTAAAAAGTTCTAGAACTTAATTAATCTACCTTGGTAGATGCTTAGGTGTTTAATAGCCTAAGTCTAATTAAGGAAATTAAAACCACTTTCATAAGTGTGAAAGGGTGTTTTAAAAGTACTTAAGCTAAAACCCCTTAGCTTAATTAACTTTTAATTGTGATCCAAATTGCATTAGGCCTTTTCATTGGTGCAAATTTAAATACCTTTTGGGTTTTATGTCATCTCATTGGCTCATAATTACTTAGTTAATTTTCTAAGGTGGTGTAGGTATGGGTTAATTAAGCCACTTAATTCATACCTTAACCTAATCAATGCTTAAAAATGGATTTAATTATCTAAAAATTAAAAAATATAAAACACATGTGGGAATGGGTTAGGAATAGCAAACTCATCTTACCTTTTTAAAATTGAATCAAACTTCAAACTAAATCAAATCATTTTGAAATTCACTTTGATTTATTCTAAATTTTCTTATTCTTTAAGAATGTCTTTAGGATTTAAGTAAAGTGAGTTTGTTTACATGTTTTCATTGCTTTAGATCTTTCCCGACATATTAAGTTGTATGTCATGTGATTCATGCATTCATAATTTTATGTTTCAAAATTTTAAAATAAAATTATTTACTTTATGTCAAATGTGCATCTGTTAGCTAAAGTAAAATATGAATGGCTATTATCACTACTAAATCCAAAGTATTTTAAAAACCTATAAATGAAACACCAAATCTGAAGTGTGTTATTCTTATACTTTAATTATAAGCTTGCATGTGGTAGATTATAAAGCATGTTTGGTGTAGCCTTTCCATTCTTTCTTATGTTAGCATAGTTTTGAATAAGAGTTGGTAAGACGTAGGGTTCATTTGAAAAGAACCCAATGCTTACTTAATTCCAAACCCTATTCATCCCTATGCTCTCACTTAAGAAGGATTGCCTAGACTTCCATGAATAAATTGCATAAACAAAAAACAAAACTATTAAACAACTTTTTCATAGTCTTTTTCCATTTAATTTCTTTTATATGCATGTTAGTACTTAAGGAAAGTGGTATATTAGTCTGGACAACCCCGAGGTTGTGAGGCTTTAAGTAGCCCTAAGTAGGTCTTGTACCTTACACCTCTGGTTAACAATGGCACTCACTTATGCCATTCTTACTTTCATGCATGTATGTGAAATTTTGGATAAGGAAAACCTTTTCTACTTAAGAAAAATCGTGCATCTAAATCTTCTAAACTCCCTTAAATGGATTACTTAGCATGCATCATAAAGTGTGTTAACTATTCTTATTTGCATGTATAGATATGCTTAGGGTCTATCCATATGCATGTTATATATGTTGGGAAAGAAATGAAGTAATGTGTGTTATGTAAATTTTGATTCATTTTATTTATCTTAAAATGCCTTTATTTTGAATAAGTTTGTTTAGAGTTTGATTAAAACTTAATCAAAACATTCACCTAAGTAAAATTAAAATGTGAACTTACTTAGATTAGGAAGGAAAGAGAACTCTTCTCTTCCCCTCTTCATAACTTAGTAATTAATAGGTTTCACTTAAATCAAATTAAAACATGAAATAAAAATAACCCAAAACTCTTAAACAACTTAAATGAAACCCTCCTCTAAGTTGAACATGTCCTTCACACTTAAAAAATTTGAACCCAAAGTCCTAAGCTAAGCATACCACACAAACCTTCAAAGCACATACATTAGCCTAAATCACCACTTAGCTTTTTTAGGTCGCATGGTTTGATGTTATGACTTTTATGATATACTAATGTATGCTCATAGAATGAATGGTAGGACGGGCTTAGTCTAACTATTCTTTTCTTGTGCTTAAAGGGCTATTATAAATAAAAATATAAATGCTTCTTGCTTGTAGGTGCTTTATACCCCTTAACATAATCCATAGGCCAGGTGGACTTAGTCACCCATGTGTGGGGTGATAACTCCAATATACATGCTTAGGATTTATGTGGTATGATTTGACTAACCTTTATTTTGCAGGTGTTAGTTAGATCTCTACTTTTTTCCTTTTCATGTAAAAATTTATATATTTAGGATTTTGGAATGATTTGTTATTGGGGATTAAGATGAACATTGATCATAAGATCCTATCTTATGCACCATGTGAAGCCTTGGAGCATCTACCATCCAACTATCCAAAGGAAGATCCAAAGAAGTAAAGAAGAAAAGAAAAGAAAGAAAGAAGAAAGAAGAACAAAGCTTGAAGACCCCCATAAAAATGAATTCCTTTGCTTAAATTGTAATTCAATTCATTTTTAATCTGGTTGTATAAGGGTAGAGCTCAGCTACCCACATTTGATATTTCGGGTTTGTGCGAAGGTGCTTGATCACAAATGGCCATTTATTATTTTTGCGATTAGCTTTATAAATTATTTGATGATTTATTTAACTTTAGCATTAAGTGGCATGCTTTTCCTAGTTTCTTTCTTGCTTTATGTATGGCTTGAATGTGGATTAGTCTCTTTAGGAAAAATATAAATATTTTACCCAGCTTAATAATTCAAACTAAAACTAAACAACTCATAACCTCACCTAAAGCTTAGGATTAAAATCAAGATAAAAGAATTAGAAACCCTTGGATGGATTTCTTTATAATATCATGCACAAATTCATCTTATTTCACTCTTGATTAGAGAGCTTCCACCTTGCCGAGAACCCAACTTGACCTTTAAGGGTCATGGTGGAAACTCACCTCCTACCTTCTCGTTGATTTTGGCCAATAATCTACTTTCTCATGTATTAGTCATAAAAATCCTATTAGCTTGAGTAAAAATGATTTTTCTAACATAAAAAATAAAATATAATTTGAAATGCATTAGATTTAGGTCATTTGAAGCATGCCCTTTACATGATCTAGCCTCTTTAGGGAGTGAGTTTAAGGACTTAGTCTCTTTCTAAATAAAAATAACTCAACTATCTTGCATAAGTATAAAGACTTGCCTACATGTATTTAAAATCGTAGGAGGAGTTAGTTGGCAGCCACCCTCAGTGTGTAAGTCCAAGTCGGGTGGTTTGTCCTCTCTGTGGAGGCAAACCAATTACCCATTTTAGATTTAGTTGTGCTTAACCCAAGCTCCCTAGAATTAAGTTCTGAGGTTGCTTCTCCCCTTGTGGGCCATAAGCATAATTCCTCACCTCCATTTAATCTTGTGTTAAGGAATCTTAAGTCCAAAATTTTAAAAAAATATAACTCAAATAAACTAAATCAATTTCTAAAATGTAAAGCCTAATTTATGATAGTTTGAGATGCTCGCTAGGTTTCTATTATCTCTACTTATCTTATTTTTGGCTTCATAATAACTCCTCTTTGATCAATCCCATTTTGATCTTCAAATACAAACAAATCGATTGATAGTCATTCCCTATTGAAATCTTCAGAGACAATGATCATTTACCTTAATCGAGAGTTTTCCTAAAGGATCATATCCTTTATGATGTAATTAACTATGGGGTCTTGCCCCTGTAGGAAACTTAATGAACCCAATTTAAAATAAACCCATCTTTACTTTTTCATGTAAAGTAGGAGAAGAATCTCTAGTGCATATGCAGACCCATCATCCTTAGGAGTTCTTTTTGAGGTGATTGGTTCCATTAAAGGGTAGTGACTTCTATCTTTCGAGATAGTACACTATACCTTGATGATGTATGATCACCTAAATAAGTAGATCTACAGATTTGCATGGCATCTTACTAAGATGAATTTCTATAATGTCTCTTCTTTCTTTTCTCCACAAATTTGAAAGGCTGCTCCCTATAAGAGATTTATTCACTACAGATTTTTTTGGCCACTTCACTGGGGATGGTTCCTCTCTCAATCTTTGGTAAATGATCGTTATCTTTGAGTATCGATAGTGGGTTTGTACTTTGGTATGAATCCAAGACTATCCTTCTTTTTGTTGGTAGCTCATTTCACTCTTGAGTTACGTTAGCCAACATCTTTAGGTTTTAGGACCGCATTCCTTGTTGGTCTTAAAACCCCCGTTGGTTCCTCCAATGGATAAAATGAAAAGATCTAAAATGAAAAGAAACATCTCTTAAAGACTTCCTCCTTATCATCTTCATGAAAAGGAAAGGTTCATCCTAAAAATAATAAATCTTCCACAAAGAACTTTGCTTTTTCAAAAGCACCTTTTTTCAAAAATGCACTTAATAAAATATTTTCCACAAAACTTTTCACCCTCATTTAAAAATTCATATAATTGTTACATGTAGGGATTTTCAAAAATAAAACTAATAACATTTTCCAAAAGCACAAATGGACATCTTCTTTCAATTCACTTTGATGAAGATTTCATTTTCAAAATAAAATGAACAAACATGTTTTCCAAAATCACAATCACAATCATAAAATTTTTCTTTTAAAAAAAGTGCATATGAATTTTTCTATTCAATATATTCATACTTATTGAATGGAAAGTTCATTTGTAAACAAAATTAAAATTTTGAAAAAGCGCACATGAATACCTTCATTTAATATGCTTAGGTTTATTAAATGAAGATTTCATCCCCAATTAAAAAATAAAATATCATTTAGGAAATCCTACTTAAGCATATCCCACATATGTTCTAAGTTGGAATTCCTCCCTTTCAAAAAGCGATAACCAGACATAAACATTTCACATTTCAAAAATAAAATCAATCTCCATTCTACATACTTGAATTTGTTGAATGGAGGTCCTCTTTTCAAAACATCAAAATCAACAATCATATTTCCAAAAAATTTCAAACATACATTTGGAATTTCATTTAGCATAATCAAATTTGCTAAGTGAAGTTTCCAAATTCAAAATCAAAATCAACAATCATATTTCAAAAAAAAAATTTTTCAAAACACACTTGGAATTTCATTTTAGCATAATCAAATTTGCTAAGTGAAGTTTCCAAATCCAAAAATTCAAAGTCAACAATCACAATTGCAACATCCCTTAACATACCAAAATTTGTTAAGTGAGGTCTCCAAATCTAAAATCTAAAAAATTTTCAAATACACATTTGAAATTTCATTTAGCATAATCAAATTTGCTAAGTGAAGTTTCCAAATTCAAAAATTCAAAATCAACAATCACATTTCAAAAATTTTCTATGCACATTTTGAAACATCACTTAACATACCTAAATGTGTTAAGTGAAGTCTCCCAATTAAAAATCCAACAAAATTTTTTAAACATACATTTGAAATTTCATTTAGCATAATCAAATTTGCTAAGTGAAGTTTCCAAAATCCAAAATCAAAATCAACAATCATATTTCAAAAATTTTCAAAACACACTTTGGAACTTCATTTAACATATTTAAATTTAAACCAAATCAAAATTCCAAAAAATTTCAAAACACATTTGGAACTTCATTTAACATACCCAAATTTGTTAAGTAAAGTTTCCAAATCCAAAAATTCAAAAAATTTTCAAACACTTTGGAACTTCATTTAACATACCTAAATGTGTTAAGTAAATTTTCCAAATCAAAAATTCAAAACTTTAAAAAAAACATATTTTGGAGCTTCACCTAGCATATTCAAATTTGCTAAATAAAGTTTCCAACTCAAAACAAAAATTTCTCACACACCTTTGGAACTTCTTCCCTTAGCATACAAATTTGTTAAAGAGAAGTTTCCATTTTCAAAAACCAAAAGAAATCAAAATATCAAACACACCATTTGGAATTTCATTTGGCATACTCAAATTTGCTAAGTGAAATTTCCATTTCACAATACCAAATGGGATTTCATCTTTAGCATACCAAATTTGCTAAAGTTGAAACTCCATTTTCAATCACATCAAAAACAAAATGAAGCACCTTAGGATCCCCTTAGCATACCAAATTTGCTAAAGGATCCTACCCTTTTCAAAAATCAAAATTTCCCAAACAAATGAAACACTTAGGATTTTCTTAACATGCCTAAATTTGCTAAGAATCCTATTTTTCAAAAAAAAAAAAATCAAAACAACACTTGGATTCTTCATTAAGCTTACCTAAATTTGCAAAGTAAGAATTTCAAAATTTTCCAAAATCAAAACAAAACAAATTTTCAAAAGAAATAATCACTTTTACTTTACTTAGCATACCTAAATTTGCTAAGTAAAATCCCAAAATATTCAAACAAACAAAAAAAATCATTTGACCCTTACTTTAACATACCAAATTTGTTAAAGGAACAGGTCCTCCATCATAAAAACTCAAATTCAAAATAAATGAACCTATGGAAGCATCCTATCAAAAAATTTGAATCCATATTTCAGCATACTCAAATTTGTTGAAGTTTGGATTCATACTCAAATTCCCATTTCAATCAATCTTTCTAAATTCATTTGAACCCCACTTAACACTTTAAAGCTGTTGGATGTTGGTTAAAAATCCAAAATTCCAAAATTCCAAAATCTATGGTGATAAAAAGCTGATGCAAGTTTGTTTCTCATTGCAGATTCTTTTTAATGCAAGTACAATTTTAGTTTCAATTCGCCAATGGCAATGATGGTCACAATTTATCTTTACCCCTCATGGCATGGATCTAGCCTTGGATCAGGCTGACTTCCCTCATTTGGATCATACCAATTTGATCCATTTTGGCCATGGATTTGAGGGGGCCAAGATCACTTATGAGGGCATCACGCAAGGTGCGAAGAATCATTAGTAGACTTACCTCCATTCAGATATCTCCTCACTAAAGAGGAAAGCTATGGTAGTATCATAGACTTCAGTGGTTTCAGTACCCACAGTTCTAGTGGTTTGTCTCAGTTCCCATGTTGCCCCCAAGTGCTAGCACCCCATAAGGCTCCCCTAGTTTCAGGGCTTGCCTCCCTGACATTTGAGTATGGGTCTAGCTTACACTCCTCTTTTCCTAGTCACACCCAATGCAGAAATAAGAACTGTATCGTCAAAAGTTTCCATACTAGGATAGCCAGAGAGCTTGAGGCATTAACTTGGTTAGCCGTGGATGAGTCTCCCATGGTCACATCACCATTGGTTACAAAAAACTAGTTTCATCCTCTCTCAAGATTAGATAGAGAGGATTCAGGATCCTCAGTCCTCAATAGATAGGAGTAGAGGTCACGCCGGCCTTTGCTCGTTTACGCTAGTGGAGCATATGGACGCTCAGTCCGGTACCGCTCGATTTGATCTATTATTCCCCGCATAGGGAGGATCCATCGAGAGGGTGAGGCCCATATACATCATACATCAGCGAGAGTGATGAGGTTCAATCAATCGCCGCCGCTGGTGACTTTCTAGTTGTTGCTACCGCATCATACAAGTATCCTCCTCACGGGACCAGCCATCATAGAAGAGCCTATAGAGAGTTGGTGGTGTCTCCCCCACCACTCTACCCCACGCCCCGCATCGCCATGGGTTCCATCATTCAAGGAAGGCCACATCCGAGGAAAAATGTATTGGTGATCCACTATAACCAAGGGATCCTACTCCTCCTACACCACCTATTGTGGTAAGGTCGAGCTCTCTTGCTTGACCTTTTATCCCATTGGTGGTGCAAAAGGAGTGACCCCGGAGCATCGTGGTCATTCCTTCACCAACTCCACCCATTCAACCAAATGCAGAGATGGTGATGACTATCAGAGATATTTAGATGATAGTTTAGTGGTAGCAGTGGTAGAGGATCATCCCAGGATTGTTACCCTTATTACAACCAGTGTCAGTCAGGATTATCATTCTTCTAGTGAGTACAATCCGCACAGGACTGACTTGCCAACTTTAGGTGAGGTTCGGTGCCTTTTAGTGGATGATAGCGATCACACCAGTCAGTCCAAGCTGTTTGTACCTACAGAGTGACATCGATCTTTAGATGAGATAGTCACACACTATTTTATGGAGAAAAAGGAGATCTTAAGGCATGCTTGGTCCAATGCAAAAAGAGCCAGCTTCGATCCCAATGAAGATGACTTGATGGTGATTCAACTGGCGTATGCATGGTTGATACTAAAAGTTCTCTTCTTAGGGAGCAACAGGCCATGGAAGGTGATGAGGGTGATCAAGGAGACATCGTCCGAATCAACCCATTACCTTTGACTTCAATTAAGACAGAAAGACGAACAACTTGATAGGATGGCACATGCAGATTTGTTAGTGTGCTTAAGCAAGCCCTTCCAGTTCATCCTAGTATAGATGTCACCAACAACTAGTGCATGTCTTAGATCCAATTAAGACTCCCCCTCACAAAGTAGCACTAGTCTCAGATAGAAGGTAGTGGAAAGTACCTCCATACATGAAAAAGATTTGAAATCCATGGTTAAGCAGTAGGTGAAGGAAGTCTTGGCTCAAGCCCAGGGAGGATTATCGGTTTCAAAGGGTAGAACCTACCCATAGGAATTCGATGCTATCTAGTGTCCCAAGGGTTTTTGTGCCTCCTTCCTTCAAAAGCTTCGATGGTAGTGGGAATCTGAGATAGCATATAGCTCACTTCAGGGCCAGTTATTGCAACACAGGTGGCAACGACATTTTACTCTTTAGACTCTTTGTTAGTATCCTAGCAGGTATTTTTTGATTGGTATGCTGAACTTCCTAATGGTTTAGTTAAGACATTTCGAGTTAGAGCAACTCTTCATCAAGAAATTTGTTGGAGCTCTACAAAGGGTTACTAGTGATCTTATTGTAGCCCAACAGTACTCCGGTGAGTTACTTGTTGATTATATTCTTTGATGGCGTAACTTGAGTATGAAGTGTGAACCACAACTGTCTGAAGAACATGCCATTGAGATTCTCTTGGAATATCCATGGCCCGGTCGCCTTCATGCTTAAGGGCTTCACTATAAAGACATTTGAGAAACTAATCAATAAAATGGCTAGTCTACAAGGAGAGGCCAAATAGTTGTCTTTTCCAGATCAGTTGTCAAAGAAGAAATCCCAAAAGGTCTATGAGAAGAAACCTTGAGCAGTAGCGGTGGTTGACATGAGGAAGCAACTAGCTAGAGATCAGTTTGAGCGACCATGACCTCAGCCTCCACCTCCTTTGCCACCATCGAGGTAGCCATACCGGCCTCCACCTCAGCCTCCATGGCCAGCACAACCACCGCTTCAGCCATACCACTAGCAGCAGCGGCATGCATACTCACCGCCATGTAGCTACGATCCACCTACTCTATTTGGTAAGTTAAAAAACCTTATTCTTTTAAGAGGGAGGTAATTAGAAAAATCTTTAAGAATCTCTTAAAGAAACTTGATTTTTAGCTACCCGAGCCTAGGAGATCGAAGGAAGTTGGCAAAAGTCATGATCCAAACTTTTGCCCTTACCACCATATGCTAAGCCACATTTTGGAGGATTATTTTACATTCAAGGATTAGCTTGAACACAGTTTCAAGACTGTTGTTTATCCCAAAGGAATACCAGGAACAATCATCCGCCATTAGTAATCCTTGGGGATACAAGTGATCCTACCAAAACAAAAGAAGGTTGGGACATCTCTTTGTCTAAAACCTCTAAAAAATAATTCAAGATCAAGAAGCTTTCCTTGTGCCGAGTCACCAACCTCCAACACCAGGTTTGCAAGTTGCTGCAACTCTAGGAAAGTGGGAGCTCACAAAGACAGAAGATGTGTCACTCCGATAGCCCCTTTAGTAGCCACCA
Source organism: Cymbidium sinense (assembly GCA_021442155.1). Lineage (NCBI taxonomy): Eukaryota > Viridiplantae > Streptophyta > Magnoliopsida > Asparagales > Orchidaceae > Cymbidium > Cymbidium sinense. Next base: position 52,438,608 of record CM038228.1, on the reverse strand, counting down.
CCGATCTGTCAGACTCCCCTTCATAGCTTCCACATGTGACTTCTTCCATTTCACTAGATCTTCTATTTCTTCTACTAGTAGAACTCTTGTATCTGGATAAGGCATCAAATCCCTTACTCCACTCACTTAACTTCTACTTTGTCTCCAAATACTTCTAAGAAATTGAAGAATAAAGCTGATTTGAATTACATGTGTCTCTTTGATGAGTTATCTCTATTCCTAACGGCAACTCTTCAATTAACTATAATAATTGATGTTCCTCTTCGATTGAGTTGGATTTTCTAACTACTGGGTTCACCTCTTGAGATAGACTTGGAATCATCCGATTCTGAGAGTCCCATAGGAGAAGCTATAGGTGAGCTTGAAGTGCTGGTAAAACTTGCCACCACTTTGTCTCTAGAGATTATCGAAGTTAACCTCCGTAGTGGCAAAGTTCTACCCCCTAGGGCAGCACCTCAAGATAGAGGGAAATAAGTCATTGGCACTGAAGATTGAGAAGCCCTTTCATAGGATGCTCAACCCTTGGATATGCTTGTGGAAGACTAGCCGAAGGTGGACTACAATGTCTTTTCTCATCTAAAAAAGTTGCCATCTAAGCTAAGCATATATGATGCCCTTGTCTTCCAAATCCCCTTGATCCCAAATATGCTTAGCTCACCGACCGCTATAGTGAGGAAGTACACTATGCAAAAAACCCCAAGGGATCACCTTCAGATGAAGACCTTCTCTGGGAACTTGGAGAACAACCGTCCCCATACATACCATGGATAAAGTTCTCATGGATTTAGGTGCATCAATAAACATTATGAGTCTAAAGGTCCTTGCCTATTTGAAGATTGACATCTCTACTCTCTGAGTAGATAGAATGATGTTGAGAGGATTCAATGATCAAGGCGAGTGAGCTTTAAGTTCCATAGTGTTGCTGTTGGAGATCGATGATTGAAAGACTTAAGCCAAGTTCTACATCATTGATTCAAATACTTTATTCACTGCTTTGTTGGTAGGCCTTGGATACATCAGAACAAGATCATTCTATCCTCCCTTCATAAGTGCATCAAGTTCAGAAAAGATGGAATTGAGTATCATGTTAATGGGGATGAAAAGCCATTCTCAGTTAGAGAGGTTGAGATTTATGAGGATGCAACCTATTATCTTCCTAAAAACACCCTTTCTCATGAACTTGGACAAAATTCAAATGCAAATAAAAATGTAAAAGAAAATGAAACAAAAGAAAAGATAAAAGAAAATGAAAAGAAAAAGAAAAGTCCAAGTGAGCAAGAAAGGGAAATTGAAGAAGAAGTGGATCTGCATATCACATTCCACCCACAGTTCATTCCATCATTTAGATATGTGGGTAAGATGGCTCAACCTCCACCAAGTAGAGGCAGAGGTAGAAATAGAGGCAGTTTCAGAGGTGGGAGACCCCCTAGTTAGCCTTCAGGCAATAGAGTTCATGTTCCAGTTCATAGAGTACCCCTACTATTCACATAGACTTGGAATCCAGCTCAGAGGAAGAGTCCAATGTGATTAGTATACCAACCCCTCTTGGGTTCATTGGAGGTGACTTTTGATCCAAAGAGATGAAGGCCAGCCTCCAAGCAAAGCAAAGTATTCAATTTATGTGAAACTATTAGGCGTTGGGAACCTTAGCTCTTACCTCACTTACATCTCTAAAGTTGAAGGTTTAGTAGTTAAGGAAGTCCCTAAGTCTTCCAAGACATGAAGTAAGAGGTTCTTTTTCATCATCCTCAAGTCCAGAGCTTGATGTAGGACTTGAGGAAGATACTTTTAAAGAATTAATGGAATTACTTTTTGACTTTTACTCACCTTATTTTCAAAATTTTATACAAAAGGTTTAGTCCCTCACACTTGGTCCAAGTACAAGTCAGAATATTTCAAAAAATTATGGAACAATACAGACAGGGAAGTACAATCAAGAGTGATTAGATTCGACAAGGTCCATGATGATGAAGATTATTTCCAAGTTGTTACCAACCATTTGGAATCTGATAGATTCTTCTCACACATCCCCAACTCTCATGAGAATGTGTGTTCAGAAACTTCAGAAGATCTAGATGATCTCCAAGTCAAAGAGGCACTGCCAGAATTTGAAGAAGAAATCCATTCAATAATCGACAAGTTAAAAGAAATCTACCTCAGGGCAGAAAAAAATCCTCGCCCGACATATATTAGTTTGTTGCTGAATGAAGAAGAAACCAATGACTTAGTTAGGCTATTGATTGAGTTTAAAAGTTACTTCACATGGAGTTATGAAGAAATACTCAGATTTTTTTTCCTGATGTAGTCCACAAGCTAGCAATAGATCCTAACATTATCTCTATTAAGCAAGCTCCTAGTCACATGCAATTAAAAATTGAACAATAGGTCATTTCTGAAGTCAAAAAACTGATCGATGCTGGTTTCATCAGGGAAGAAAAATATCCTACCTGGAGATTGATGCTAGTTTTATCAAGGAAGAAAAATATCCTACCTGGTTAGCTAGTGTCATCCCAGTTAAGAAGAAGAATGGATAAATTTTCATTTGCATCAATTTTAGGGACTTAAACAAGGCATATCTTAAGGATGAGTATCCTCTTCCTATACCAGAATTAATGGTGGACATTGCCTCATCTCATGAAATGTTCTCTTTTATGGGTGGATCATCTGGCTATAACCAAATCAAGATGTCTCTTAAAGATAAAAGAAATACTGCTTTTTGAACCCCGATCAAAATCTTCTATTATAGGGTCATGCCTTTTGACCTTAAAAATGCTGGTGCTACATACCAATGGGCCATGACTCAGATCTTGAACAAACTCTTTCATCATCAGGTTGAGTGTTATGTTGATGATCTAGTAGTCAAGAGTTTTGAAAAGGAAGACCATCTATTTGACTTGGGAGTAGTTTTCAAATGGTTAAGATAATACAACCTTAAAATGAATCCCTTGAAGTGTGCATTTGGAGTCACTTCAGGGAAATTCCTTGGGTTTATTGTTTGACACCGGGGAATAGAAATAGATCCTGAGAAGATTAAAGCTATCTTAGAACTGCCACCTCCTAAGAGTTTAACTCAACTCAGATCCTTTTATGGATGGCTAATGTATCTAAGATGCTTTATCTCAAACTTATCAGGGAGATACAAAACATTTTTAGCACTTATAAAAAAGGATGCCAAGTTCAAGTGGGATGAGAAGTACCAGCACGCATTCGAAGACATCAAAGAATACTTGGTGACCAGCTTCGCCCCTATCCCGGTAGGCCTGATCCTTTATACTTGAATTTGAAGACCCTTCGACTGTTGGCAAGCCAACTATGAGGGAAAGGAAAGCACACTCTACTACCTCAGCCGTCATCTGATCCCTGCTGAAGCAAACTATCCACCTATTGAAAAACATTATCTAGCTTTGATCTTTGCATCTCAGAAGCTAAGACACTACATGCTTTCTCATAAGGTAAACTTGATCTCCCGAACCAATCAACTGTAGTACCTCATGGCATGGCCAATGCTTTTTAGACATTTGGCTCACTGGTCCATGATACTCGCACAATTTTATATCACTTTTGTACCCCTCCATGCGATAAAGGTCAGACACTAGTGAATTTCTTAGTAACACACCCACTTCTTGCTTATTCTCTGCTTATTGATGATCTCCCCGATGAACAAATCATGAACTTAGGGGAGGCTAGCAACTACCGATGGGAGATGTATTTTGATGGTGCTGCTTCTTTTCTTAAAGGTGAAGCACTACGATCTATTCTCCTAGGGAAGGAGGGATAGGAATAGTTTTTTTAACTCTAAACCATGATGTGATGATTCTCACTTCTTTCCAACCCCGCACCAACAATGAAGTCGGTATGAAGCTTTGATTTGATTTGGAGTTAGCCATCACTATCAATGTCAAGAGCATCAACATCTTTGGGGACTCAATCATGTCCTACCTACCAGTCCTCAAACCCAAGCTTCATCATTACTATGAGTATAGCATGAAGCTGTTGGTCTAGATTCCTGAAGTTACCATCTACAAGGTTCTTCGAGCAGAGAATGCAGTAGCAAATACCTTGACTAAACATACCAAAGAGTTGGCATGTCTAGAAGATGAGTCCATTTCAATAAGGGTCCAAAATAGATAAGTCCTTTCCCTTATTAATTTAGAACTCATCGAGAGACTTTCTCTTGAAGGAAAGGTTGATGTTGCCAAAATGGACAAGGAGTTGGATTGGAGGCAACCATTCATAGATTACTTGAACACCCTAAACTATCTCAAGTGAAATCTCAAGCCCATCGTGTGAAACAGAGCTCTTTTTCTGCTTATTGATGGCACCGCACTGATCCTTTGACTGAGGTACATTTAGGTCTATGTGAAGCGCATCAGTCCGGTCCGAAGATGAAGTCAAAGATCAAAAGACTTGGATATTACTGGCCTTCTATGATCACAGATTGTATGTACATAGCTAGGAGATGCCATCAGTGTCAGGTGCATGATGTGGTCCTCCACCAACCACCCAATATTCTATACCCTACTTTGGCTTCATAGCCATTTGAGTGTTGGGGTACTGATATTGTAGGTCCAATCGATCCTCTTTCTTCCAAGGAGCATCAATTTATCTTAGCTACTATCAACTACTTTTCTAAGTGGGTGGAAGCCATCTCACTCAAAGAGGTTGTAACTCACCATGTGCTTCAGTTTTTCAGGAACCATATCATATATAGGTTCGGGGTGCTTATTGAAATATATCCAATAATGGTACTACATTCAAAAGCATGAAGATCAATAGCCAGTGATCTTTTATAGTGAAAGATATGAGTCCCCTAGCTTTCATCCCTTCAATTGATAATTACAAACTGAAAGGCACTCTTTTGGTTGGATAGTTCTCCCATCAGCCAGGAAGCTACACCTTTTGTTTCAGTAAATTTGAGATAGGTCTAGGCTTCAATAAGCTCCTTCTCAGTGTGATCCATTGCAAACCAATGGAATCCATTACAATCAACAAATTAAAAATGGAATATTTTTTACTATCTTCGAGCTGATCTAAGTCCCCTAGTGGCATTCACTCAATAGTTAGCCCTAGGTCGAGTTTGCTTTGTTTCCCAAGGCAACCAATCACCCTAGTGGTTCCTTATTTCTAGAAGATATGAGCCCCCATGCTTTCTTCTTAAGACTTGACCATTATATACCAAAAGGCATTTCTCCTTAGTTGGATAGACTACTCCCTTTGGATTGGTAAATTAGAGTTAGTTCTAGGCTTCCATGGCCTTTACTTAGTTTCCATGATTTGAAGTTTCCATGATTTTTCATTAATTAAATAGCTATGGTTAATCCCATTCATGTGGAGGTCTATGACATGCTTTCCATGGCATGATGGGATAGGCCACTGTTATCATTGGCATCGATCAATGCTTTTCCCCATCCATATGATCAAAGATCGGATGACTGAGAATAAGCCTATGGCATTAAAAGATTAAATCAAATATCCTACTTTGATCATGGTCCCATCCAAAATATGCCTCGCCATGATCCATCCTCAGTTCTCAGGGGAGCCATCCACCTTCCATGGCAAGATCTGAGCTTGATTGAGCTCTGATTGAACTCAAATCTTACCCATACCATCTAAGAGTAAAGGGGAATACATCCAAAGGCCAAATTCTCATGAGGTGAGAATTTGTTTCACAAAGGACAACACCATGGCTAATTTAAGCTCGAGTTAATGGCATACCTCACCGGAGGCTATCACCGATGCTTGAGTTTGATGAGGTAGCTTCGTCTAATGGAGATGAAGCCTGTAAAGATTCAAGGTGGTTTGGTTGAGTGGATCTTCCTATGCACCAATCTCTCCTTCAATTAGGCTCGGTCTTTATCAAGAGCACTCCTCCCTTGCCTTAAGAACTTGGGAAAAGGTTTAGGCAAGTTTGATTGAGTCTTCTGATGAAGCTTGCAAGAGGAATTATCTTGATATGGAATATTGACTAAGTTGGATTTTCACATGAGCTCCCCTATTTTCAATCTAAGAAAATTGAGAAATGGGAAAATGGAGGATGCATAGGACACCTTGGGGAGCTTGGAATCACTTCCTCTAAATTCCTATGTTTCAATTGAATAAGAGAGAATGAAATTCAAGTGAAATTAGGGGGAGTATATCTCCCCTAGGCAAATCGGATGGCCGCAAGCTTACATGCCATTTTGATCTAATTGGCCTTATGCAATGGGTTGTTAAGGCTATTAGAATTTGCACATGGGTAGTTTGGCAAAAGGATTAGAGTAGTGAAGGTCCCATTTGCTTAATTCAAGTGGAGGAGGGATTCCCACTTGTTCATTTCCATGGGGGTGGTCAGTTTTGACCTTGGGTTGGGTTTTGCTGACTCAAACCCAATGGGTCATGTGCACCATGTCTGTAGTGAGCATTTGGTCTACTAATAGGATGCCAAGTGTCCATGAAAAGGAGTTGACCAAAATTCTAAGTGGTTTTGATTTTAGGTTACCCTATGGCCTAGGGGTAAAATGGTCATTTGACCTTGATTTCAATTTGAATATGTTTGGTATGATTGAAAATGGGTTTGGACAAGTTTCAATGAATTTGGAGTTAATTTGATATGATTTGGCTCATGTTGACCCATTAAATAAGTTGACAATTGGTCAATTGGTCAAACCAAGGGTTGCGTCAACTTCATATCACCATTTGAAATGTTTTGGCATCATTGGTTTGGTTTAATTTGATTTATATTTAAATTTGGTTCATTTGATTTCATTTAGGTCAAATGGGTCAAGTTGACCAATTTGCCCATTTGACCTATTTTGGGTTAGGTCATGGGTTAGTTTTTGTTTTGTTGGTCATTTGAAATGGATTGGTATCTTTATTTCCAATCAATTTGGTTTATATTTGGATTTGGCCCAATTTTACCATTTATGATAAGTTAGGATTAAGGTCAATTGGGCTAGGTTAGGTCTAGTTGGCCAATTGGAGCTTGGTTAAGTTCAACAAGTGATTTGGAATGAACTTAATCGACAAGTTTTAATCAACTTGGCTTAGATCAAGTTTTGACACATTTTGACTTTTTAGGTCAAGTTAGGTCAACTTGGGTCAAGTGGCCAATTGGGATAGGTTAGGCTCAAATGATGACTTGGACAAGTTCAAACATTGGTCATGAATGAGTTTTGATTAATGGTTTCAATCAATTTGTCCTACAATAGATTTTGGCTAGTTTAGGTTTCATTTTAGCTAAGTATTGACTTGGTCAACACTTAGGTTTGACTTGATTTGACCCAATTTGAGTGTCATCTTATGATGATTGTTGCTCACAACATGAGGCTTAGGTGGGCTTAGTTCAGTCCAATTTGGTTAGGATTAAAATTTGGCTCATAAGGGTACTTTAGGTCACTTTGGGTCAAGTGAGCCTAAGTAGATCAAATGGCTTGGTCAAAGCATGATTTGAGTTTGATTGAACTCACATATGAACTTATGATTGAAATATAAATCCGTTTGCAAATGGTTTCAAGTTAAATGGGTTTTGATCCACTTGATTATTTCAAGTTCAAAGGGTGAACATGAGTTTGACTTGGGTTTGATTTTTGACTTTAGTTTTGGTTTAATGATTGGAGTTTGTATTTATATTTGGATTCATGATTGTAGGATTGATTGAATCATGAACAAAGATCAAGAGTTTGACTTGATTTGAAATTGATTTGGCTAAGTTCATGATTTTGACTGGAAGGCTTAGGTTAGATTTTTGATTGAATTTGGATTTAATTTTTGAATTTATTTTTAGAAATTTGAATTTATATTTCATTCATATTTGTGAATATAAATGAGAATATAAATAGGTTATGAGAAAATTCCTTGAATATGAATTGATTTAGATTTGATTTAGGCTAAGTCCATAAGATAGAATCAAATTGACTTAAGAAATATTTTGGAATTTGGAATTGAATATTGAATTTGATTTGATTGATTTGAATTTATATTTCATTTATATATGTCGATATAAAGGAGAATATAAATGAAAAATTAGAAAATTCCTTGAATTTGAATTGATTCAGATTTGATTTGAGCTAAGTCCATGAGAGGGAATCAAAGGACTTAGGAAATATTTTGGAATTTGGAATTGAAATTTGGATTTAGTTTGATTGATTTATATTTATATATGTGAATATAAATGATATAAATGGGTTAAAAAAATTTGAATTGATTTAGATTTGAATTTAGGCTAAGTCTATAAGAGGGAATCAAAGGACATAGGAAATATTTTAGAGTTTGGAATTCAATCATGGGCTTCAATCATAAGTTTCAATTATCTGGAATTGATTCATGATTTGAGAAAATCCATTGAATTTGTTCAAGGTTTGAGTTAGCATTGGAGTTGATACGAGTTTGGAGAAAATCAATCAAGTTGGAATTGATTTGAGTTTGACTTGAAGGGAGGAAGTGAAGAATTTGGGTTAAGTAATAGGGTAGGAAAATTTTCCTGACACCCCTAAGGCATGACCTATTTCTACAACTAACTCTTCTAAACTCTAGGGCTAGGTTAAGCATCCACCTAATCACTAGATGCATCTTAAGACTAAGGAACTCTTAAAGTCCAAGAGAAGTCCTATGTTTATGATGGAGGGGTCAAGAGCTCATTTTAAAAATGAGGTCAACAGAGACTTGGGAAATGACTTGGTTTAGCTCGATGAGGTCCACTGATAGAGTGTGCAAGGTTAATTTGGTTTTGGTGGAGAATTGAGTGATTTGGGATTTGGATTGACTTCCCCTATTTTGGCTTTGAGCAAAATTGAGAAGGAGAATTAGGGGAGCTCAGGAATTACTTGCGAAGGCTTAGAGAAGCTTGATTTTAACCTCCTTGGCTCTATCAAAATCAATGCTTGTGATTTGAGTAGGAATGAGGGGGATTATATATTCCCATCCTTGGATCAGATGATGAAGAGTTTTTTTACCATTTTTGATAAATGGGTGAGATTGGTTGATTGGTTTTAGTAAAACACCCCATGTGGGTCATTTTAGGCAGAGGAGTGGAGGAGAGTGAGTGCCCATGTGCTAGGTGAGTGCATTTGGTGATCCAAGTGCTCAATTTTGATTGGAAGGGTTGGTTTGGCCTTAGATTTAGACATGGCTGACCCAAGCTCATTGGGTCATGTTCACCACCCTCCTTAGTGTCCAAGTGGACCACTACAAGGATGCGAAGTGGCCTTGAGAAAGAATTGGCCAAATTCTAAGTGAATTTAGCCATAGGATACCCTTTGACCTAAAGAAAAAGTGGTCATTTGGCCATGATTTTGATTTGGGTAGATTTGAAATGATTCAAAAATGGGTTGGGCCAAATTTCAAGTAATTTGGAGTTCATTTGGTTTGAATTCAATTTGACCCATTTAGGTTAAATCATTAGGTTAGTTGACCAATTGATCAAATTAGGTCAAACCATGAGTTAGGTCAAGTTTAAATGATCCTTTGGAGCCTATGGGTATCATTGGTTTGGTTCAAATTGGTTTAGATTTGGTTTTGGTTCATTTAGGTTCATTTAGGTCAAATGGGTCAAGTTGATCAATTTGACCCATTGACTAATCAGTTAGGTCATGAGTTGGTTTAGGCTTGGTTGATCATTTAAAATGTATTACAAGCTTTGGTTTCAATCAATTTTGATTTGGTTTGATTTCAATCAATTTTTATTTGGTTTGATTTCAAGTTGATTTGACCCTTTAGGTCAAGTTGGGTTCATGGTCAATTGTTCAATTGAAGCTTTGATCAAGTTCAACAATCAATTTAGAATGAATTTGACCCATTAGTTGCAATCAATTTGGGTTATATCATGATTATAACTTGGGTCAACTTAGATCAAGTGGCCAATTAGGCTTGGTTTGGCTCAATTGATGGCTTGGTCAAGTTCAATCATTGATTATGAATTGGTTTAGTTCAACGAATTCAATCAATTTGGCATATGGAGGATTTTTGGCTAGTTTGGGTTTCATTTGGGCTAAATATTGACTTGTTCAAAGGCTATGTTTGACTTGGTTTGACCCAATTTGAGTGATTCATCATCCTAGGATGATTGTTGCTCATAATGTGAGGCTTAGCTGGGCTTAGTTCAATCCAATTTGGGTTGGATTAGAATTTGGCTCAAAAAGGTCCTTTAGGTCACTTTGGGTCAAGTGAGCTAAGTGGGTCAATATCAAGGCTTGATTCAAGTTTGGTTGAACTCACATATGGACTTATGATGGAAATATAAATCCAATTGCAAGTGATTTGGGGTCAAATGGGTTTTGGTTCATTTGACAATTTCAAAATTTGACCCATTAGTTGCAATCAATTTGGGTTATATCATGATTATAACTTGGGTCAACTTAGATCAAGTGGCCAATTAGGCTTAGTTTGGCTCAATTGATGGCTTGGTCAAGTTCAATCATTGATTATGAATTGGTTTATCAACAATTCAATCAATTTGGCATATGGAGGATTTTGGCTAGTTTGGGTTTCATTTGGGCTAAATACTTGGTCAAAGGCTAGGTTTGACTTGGTTTGACCCAATTTGAGTGATTGATCATCCTAGGATGATTGTTGCTCATAATGTGAGGCTTTGCTGGGCTTAGTTCAATCCAATTTGGGTTGGATTAGAATTTGGCTCAAAAAGGTCCTTTAGGTCACTTTGGGTCAAGTGAGCCTAAGTGGGTCAATTGGCTTGATCAAGGCTTGATTCAAGTTTGGTTGAACTCACATATGGACTTATGATGGAAATATAAATCCAATTGCAAGTGATTTGGAGTCAAATGGGTTTTGGTTCATTTGACAATTTCAAGTTCAAAGGATGAACATGGGTTTGATTTGGGTTAGTTTGATTTTGGTTTGATGATTGAAGTTTTTATTTATATTTGGGCATATGATTGAAGAAGTGATTGTTTGAAGAGAAAATCCAAGGGTTTGGATTGATTTGAGAATGATTTGGCTAAGTCCAAGAAATTGGCTTAAAGGATATAGGTTTGATTTAAGTTGGATTTGGACTTGAGTTTTGAATTTAGTTTTGGTTCTTTAAATTTATATTTCATTTATATTTGTAAATATAACTGAGAATATAAATGGATTATTAGAAAATATTTTGAGTTTGGAGTGATTTGGATTTGATTTGAGATAAGTTCATAAGATAAAATCAAAGGCTTAGGAAAGATTTTGGATTTGGAATTAATCGTGGGTTTCAATTATTTGGATTTGATTCATGATTTGGATTTTGGAATTGATTTATGATTTGAGAAAATCAATTGAGTTGGAATTGATTTAATATTTGATTTGAGCTAAGTCTATAAGATAAAATCAATGGGCTTAAAAAAGGTTATGGATTTGATTTAAGATTTGAGAAAATCAATTGGGTTGGAGTTGATTTAAGATTTGAGTTTTGGAATTAATTTATGATTTGAGAAAATCAATTGAGTTGGAATTAATTTCAGATTTGAATTTGAAGTTTGGTTTGAATGAAGGAAGCAAGGATTGGGTTCAAGCTATAGCATAGGCAAGTCCTCGTAATACCCCTAAGGCATAACCTATTACTATGGCTAACTCTTCTAAGTCTCTTAGGTTAAGTGTTCACCTAATCGCTAGAAGTGTCTTAAGACTAAGGAACTCTCAATGTCTAGAGGAGTCCTATGTCTAAGATGGAGAAGTTGAGACCTCACTCTTAAAGTGAGGTCAACAAAGGGCGCCCAATAGGTGTGGTGTGACTGATAAGGCATTCCGCACGTATTAGTGTTGACCGAGATGACCAATAAAGTTTGAGCCATCATAAGCACTAACAGAAATGATCTAATCCAAAACTCAAGGTGTAGAAGGAATCAAAATATTAGTGCAATGCGACTCTACTTATGTCAAAAACATAAGAAAGCAGAAGGAATCCACTAGGGATTGAGTATGTGAGCCTTCCACTATGGGAAAGGCTCAAGTCATCCACTGAGGATAAGAGGTTGTGAAATTTTTTGGGGATTAGAATTTGGAATCCATTGGGGATAAAAGATGTGAATCTCCCGCTAGGAGAACATGTTCAGGTTGGATTGAATTGACTCCACTATGGAGGTTTGAAAGATTTGTAACTCACTAAGGAGAAGCAAATTGATTTGATTTATTTAATTTGACTCCACTGGGAGAGGTTGGTTGATTTTACATCTCACTGAGGAGAAGCTGATTGATTTGATTGTTTAATTTGACTCAATAAGGGGAGGTTGTTGATTTTGTTTCTAATTTTAATTTTTGGATTTTGAGATGGACCCTATCGGTTTGTGATGGACTGCGCTTAGTAGGGGCTATGTTGGCTTTGGTCTACTTCAGATTTACCAATCCAAAGGGGTAGTCTACAAACCACATGGTAAGACTATCCAACCAAATGGGTGTCTTTCGGTGTGCAACAGTTGTACTAGGTAGAAAGCATAGTAGACTTACATCCTCCAAAGTAGGCCCTAGTGGTTGGGGTGATATGTTGGTGAGGCAATAGATGGAACCCAATCTTAGGTTGCTACTAAGTGAATGCCACTGGGGGACTTAAATCAGCTCAAAGATAGTCAAAATTAATTTTATTTTTAATTATATTTGATGGATTATTGGTTCATGATGGACGATCAGTAGGGGCCATGTCGGCATGGCCTACTTCAATTTACCAATCCAAAGGGAGTAGTCTAGGGGAGAACTATCCAACCAAAGGGGTACCTTTGATGTCAGTTAGAAGAAAGCAGTACTTATACATCCTCCAAAGTAGGATCCGCTAGGGTGATCTGTGAGGCAAAGGATTGAACCCAACCTTAGGTCGACTATTGAGTGAATGCCGCCGGGGACTTAAATCACTCAAAGATAGTCAAAATTAATTTCATTTTAATTATATTTGATGGATCCCATTTATGATGGATTGCACCGAGTAGCCTATTTGGCCTACCTACAGATCCAAAGAGTAGTTTCTCCGAGAACTATCCAACCAAAGGGGTGCCTTTTGATTTACAGTGGTTAATTTAGGGAAGAAAGCATGGGGACTCACATCTTCCAAAGAAAAGATAGCTAAGGTGACGTATTAGCAAGGTAACTTATCAACCCGACCTAGGGCCCCTTCGATTTATGATAATCATGCTAGAAAGAATGCGTAGTAGACTTACATCTTTTAGAGTGAAATGACTGCCAGGGAAACCTATTTGTTACAAAATAGATTGAACCCGACCTAAGGATGACTACGGAGAGAGTGCTGACCCGAGGACTTATCTCAACTCAAGCATAGTCAGGCAATTCCTATAGGGAGTTTTGCTGGCACTACCCTAAAGATAGGATGCATGTTTAGGAAAGGGGTTGTTGGGGGATTTAATTCCAAATCCACAAGCGAATTAATTTGTTTATTTTATTTTATTTGTTTATTTATCATGGACCCTGTTGGTTTATGAGGGATCATACTGAGAAGGAGCTTATATTAGCCTAGACCTATCTTAGATTTATTGGTCCAAGGGAGAATGCATCTAAAAAACAAATTCACCAATCAAGGGTGGCTACTAAAAGGGGACCCCAATCCAAGAGTAACCTGTGTAGTCTAAATGGGATCGCAAAGGATGTGATCCAAATAGAGTGCTCATAGGGGAGGGGCCACTAAGGGCATTATCAAAAACCCTGAAAAAGATAATCCTATAGGTATTTGGTGGCCAACTCGAGGAGAAAGTACGGGGACTCATATTTTCCAAGAGTGGTGTATCCAAGGGTGAGTCACCGTCGATAACAACAACAACCAACCTAAGTGCCATCGGTTGCAATAATCGCCTAGAAGAAATCATCATCGGACTCACATCCTATAGTGAACCGATTCGAGATAGTCTATCTTGGCTAGACAAGTGCTATCCAACCTAGGGCGACTACTGAGTGAATGCCACTAGGGAACTTATATTAACTCAAAAGTAGTCAAGAGGAAAGGAGCCACTGGGGACTTATCCTAAACCTTAGATACACTCGATCTAGTTAGCACATGATAGCTAGTTCAAGAAGAAAGCGTGTAAGCTTACATCCTCTTAAACAAAGTCAACATGAGGTAGCCTACTAGCTGCACAGTGAGGTCTACCAAACTAACAAGGCGCTCATTGGTTTGCAATGTTTAAGTCAGGAAGAAAGCTTGGGGACTCACATCTGCCAAACAAATGACCACTGGGGTGACATACTAGCAAGGTAGCATGTTGGCCCGACCTAGAGCAGTTAATGAGTGAGTGCCATAGGGGGGCTTGCTCCCACATCAAAGTAGCCCGAAATAAAAGATATGTGTTTGTGTTTGTGTTAAAGGAGGATAAGATGTCGCTTGGGTTTTCTCACACCTATCCTAAAACATGCTTAAAAGTTAATGAAATGGTGCCACGAATGGCAGTTGTGATCCCACCAAGAAAGGATGCCGCTTGGGTTCTATTACACCTAACTTAGCCATGCTAGTCAAAATATGATGCTTCTTGGGTTCTCTCACATCTGTTCTAGTAGCGCTAAGAAAATGTGTTTAATTTGTATTCGTATTGTGAAAGAAGGATAGGATGTCGCCTGCGTTTTCTTACACCTACCCTAAACACATCGTGGCAGATTTGCAAACACGCAAATAGCGCTATGAATGAAGAGAATATTTTGATGAATTGGAATGGAGTTTTTGTTAATAATTATTTTCAAACATGATTTTATGGGTAGTATTTCTTCAAATAGAGCCCATTGATTGGAAGCATCAGTTGTTCTCCTTTATAATCAATAAGTTGATAAGATCCTCCTTGGTAGGCCTTCTCTATGACAAAAAGGCATTCCCAAGTGGGTTCAAACTTGCCTCCCATCTTTGACGCAATAATTGGTCTCCTTAGAACTATAAAATAAGCTCTTACTTGAAAAGCTCTAGGCAGAAACTTGTTGTGAGTTTAAATCATCTTGGTTTTGTTCGAGGTTTTGGCATGCCCATCTCCTCTCCAAAACTCTTCTATGACAACTTGGTATTCTACTGCCAGTGATTTTACTACCCATTGCTATCCTTAGTGAGGAGTTGAACTTCTAATGGTAGGCTTGAGACATAAGGAGAGAGGGTAGATTGGGTTGGAGTTACTATGTGGTGTGGTATGCCCACAAGGCTTCAACTTTCATGCCCTTGTCCATTGTCATCAGTGTCTTCTTTAGAATCTAGATGAGAGTTTTGTTGAATGCTTCTACTAGGCCATTTATCCTGGAAAAGTAGATGGTGGAGTATCTCCAATATATACTATGTCTCCTAGCAAAGCTATTGATCTTGGTGCTCTTGAATGCATTACCATTATCAGATATAATTCATTGAGGCACCTCGAACCTATATATGATATGGTTCTTGAAAAATTGGAGCACATCTTTGAGTGTGACCTCTCAAGTGGGATTGCCTCACTTAGAAAAGTAGTCGGTGGCTAGATGAGCGATGACCCTTGGAAGAAGGAGGATCAATGGACCCATATTTTACCCCAACACTCAAATATGAGGCCAATGTAGGATGTAGAATGTTGGGTGGTTGATGTAGACCACCTTGTACTTGACAACATGGCATCTCTAGCTACATCCATGCGATCATGTCATGAAGGCCGGTATCCTAGTCTCTTGATCTTTGCTTTCATCTTGAGATTGATGTGCTCATAGACACTGTACCTGATCATCTTATGGGCTTTATGTTTAAATAGCACATTTGATCAAAGACGGTATAAGGTGCCATCCATAGCATAGGAGAGAGCTCTCTACTTCATCGATGGGCTTGTGATTTCTCTTGAGGTAGTTTCGTGTTCAAGTAATCTATGAATGGTTGCCTCCAATCCGACTCCTCATCTTTATTACAGCAACCTCCCTTCAAGAGAAATCTCGATGAGTCAACATCAATAAGGGATAAGACTTATCATTTTGGACCCTTATTGGAATGGACTCATCTTGGACATGCCAATTCCTTGTGAGTTTGGCCAAAGCATCTTCGCATTCTCTCTCGAGGACCTTGTAGATGGTGACCTCAGGGATTTGGGCCAACAGCTTCATGGTGTACTCATGGTAGTGATGAAGCTTAGGTTTTAGAACCTTATAGGACCCAATAATCTGGTTGATGACCAGTTGAGAATCCCCGCAGATGTTGATGCTTTTGACACACCTGTAATAACTCCAGATAATCAAAGCCTCATACCGACTTCATTGTTGGTGCATGGATTGGAGATAGTATGAGAATCTCATCACATCTGAGTTAAGAGAATGATTCTACCCTTTCTTTCTAGAAGAGTAGATCATGGTTCTTCTCCTTTTGAAAGGAAAACCATCAAAATACATCTCCCAATGGTGATGCTAGTGTCCCCTAAGTTCATGATTTGTTCATCGGAGGTCATCACTAAAGAGAATCAAAGTGGGTGTGTTCTAAGAAATCCTAGTGCTGTCCTTTCATGCATGGAGGGAATGTGATGTCAAATTGTGACAAAATCATGGATCGTGCCAACCATCCGAATATCATGTGTCATGAGATATTATGGTGGATTGATTCTTGAAATCAAGTTCACCTTATGAGAAAGCATATAGTGTCATAGCTTTTGGGATGCAAAGATTTAAGCTAGGCAATGTTTCTCAATAGGTGGGTAGTTTGCTTTGGATCAAACAATGATGAGGTAGTAGAGCATTCTCCTTCCATTCTTCATTGGTTTGGGCCAACAAAGTGCCAAGGCAGTCATCTAATGCAACAGTATAGAGGATAAGTGGCTTGCTCGGGGTAGGGGCTAGTAGTAGAATTGGTAGCTTCACTAAATATTATTTGATGTCTTCAAAAGCATGCTGACACTTGTCATCCCACTTGAACTTAGCATCCTTTTTGACAAGTGTTGAAAATGTCTTGCATCTTCTCGATAGATTGGAGATAAAGCACCTTAGATATGCCAATCACCCTTGGAAAGATCTGAGTTGAGTTAAACTTTTAGGGGGTGGCATTTCTAAGATAGCTTTGATCTTTTCTGGGTCTATCTCTATTCCCCGGTGTCAGACAACAAACAAACTTCCAGAAGCTACTCGAATGCACACTTAGGGGTTCATTTTGAGGTTGTATTATCTTAACCATTCAAAACTACTCTCAAGTCAAAGAGATGGTCTTCCTTTTCTTTGCTTTTGACTACTAGATCATCAACATAGCATTCAACTTGATGATGAATGAGTTTGTTGAAGATCTGAGTCATGGCCCAGTATGTAGCAGGCATTTTTTAAGGCGAAAGGCATGACCTTATACAATAGATTTTGATTGGGGTTTGAAAAGGTGTTTCTTTCATCCTCGCCATCTTGATTTGGTTGTAGCAGATGACCCATCCATAAAGAAGAATGAGATGAGGTGATGTCCACCATTAATTCTAGTATAGGAAGTGAAATTCATCCTTAGGACATGCCTTATTTAAGTCCCACAAAATTGCACATATGAATTTGGCCATTCTTTTTCTTAACGGCATGACACTAGCTAACTAGGGTATTTTTCTTCCATAAAACCATCGATTAATTTCTTGACTTGAAATGATTTATTCAATTTCTAATGCATGCATCTAGGAGCTTGCTTGATAGGGTTAGTGTTAGGGTCTATTGCTAGTTTGGACTATAGATAATCCGGGCATCTCTTCATAGCTCCATGCAAAAGCGGTCCTTAAACTCAATAGCCTAACTAAGTCATTGGTTTCTTCTTCATTTTAGCGATGTATGTGGGGCGTGGATCTTCTTATCAGGTTGATTTCTTTGAGCTTGTCGATAGTGAATGGATTTTCTCTTCAAATTTTGGTGGTGCATCTTTGATTTGAAGATCATCTGGATCATCTGAAGTTTCTAAACACACATCCTCATTAGATTTAGTGTGGTTTGAGAAGAACTTACCATACTCCAGATTATCGATGACAACTAAGCAATAATCATCATCATTTGGACCCAATCGAATCCAGTCTTGATCTTGATTGTGCATCCACCTTTGTTATTTCAACTTCTTGAAATACTCGACTACGGACCATGTATAAGGAATCAAACCTTTCTTTTGCAAGATTATGAACATAAGGCGAATACCAATCAAAAGGTAATTCCATTAAATCTTTATATGAATTATCCTAAAGTATTACATCTAATTCTGGACTTGAGGATGATGATCCCAATAGGAATTTCTTAGGCTTAACATCCATGGAAGATCTTGGGGCTTCCTTAACCACTAAACCCTCAGATTTTTGAGAAGAAAGTGGGGTTAGAGCTAAAGTTTTCGACTACTACCTAATGGTTTTACATAAAGATTGAATACATTGCTTTGCTTGGAGGCAGTCTTCATTGTCATCGGCTCAGTGTCACCTCAATGAAACCCACGAGAGGGTTGGATTGGTATGCTAATCACATGAGACTCATCCTCATAGCTGGATTCAAGTCTATGTGAATAGCAGTACTCTTGTGAACTAGAACATAACCCTATTGGCGGCGCCAAGGGGTCTTCCACCTCTGAATGCCTCGTATCTCCTCTGCCTCACTAGTGGAGGTCAAGTCATCTACCCATATGTCCATATGGTGGAGAACTGGGTGGAATGTAACATGCGACTCTACTCTTCCTTGTGTCCTTTCTCACTCATTTATTTTCTTTCTTCTTTTCTTTTCTTCTTTTTCTTTTTTTTCTTTTTCTTTTTTTTTATTTGAATTTTGACCAAGTTTAGAATAGACATTTTGATTTTGAGGAAGATAGTAGGTTGCATCATATATCTCTGACCTCTTCATCTCCTTTGACATAGTATTGATTCCATCTCTTTAAACTTGATGCACGATGAAGGATGGAATCATCTTATTCTAGTGTATCCAAGGCCTACGAGCAAAGTAGTGAATGATGTATTGAATCAATTATATAGAACTTGGCTTAGTCTTCTCACCTATTTCCAAAGGTAACACTATGGAGCCTAAAGCCCTCTCCTTGTTCATTGAATCCTCTCAACATCATCGATCTCTCAGTTAGAGATGTCAATCCTCAAATAGGCAAGGGTTTTAGACTCATAATGTTCAGATGCACGGATCAACTAACACCCTAGAAAGTGAATCGCCCATATCCACTATGATGTAGGGGATGGTGTGCTCCATGTCCCCAGAAGAAGGTCTTCATCGAATGTGACTCCTTGGGCTTCTCTTGAATAATGTGCCTCCTCTCAGCGGTGGTGGTGAATAAGCATATCTAGATCAAGAAGAGCCTTGATTAATGATTCCCTCATCTCTTTGGATAAGACAAGGGCATCATATATGCTTAGTTTGGTCTTTCTTAGGTGAGTGAGGACATTATAATCAACTCATCCTCCATAAGCATATCCATGGGTGGAGCATCACGTGGAGGGCTTGATCTTGGAACCAATGACTTGTTTCCCTTTATCTTGAGATGCTGCCCTAGGAGGTAGAACCTTGCCACTACAGAGGTTAACTTGGTGATCTCCTGTGGATGGTTTAGTGGAAAGTTCACTGCTCATCTCTATAACTTCTCCTAGGACTCAATGAGATGATTCCAAGTCTATCTCAAGAGGTGAACCCATTGAGAAGGAAAGTCCATCTTTTTATCAGAAGGATGATTAGAGTTGTTATAATTATTAAGACTTGAAGAGTTTTCTAAAGAGTAGAATCAATAACCCATCGGCGGATGTAATTCAAACTAGCTTTATTTCGATTTCTTAGATTTAAAAGGACATATAGTATAAATCTAGTAAAGTAAGTGGGGTGAGGGATTTGATGCCCTCATCCGATACAAGATGTCTACTAGAAGAAGAGCTAGTTGAAGTAGAATGTTTTGAAGTAGTAGCAATGGTGGAATGGAGGTGGCTGGTGGTGGTTGCTTGCTATCAGGGTATGGGCTACTCTTTGAGCTCCCACTTTCCCAAGTTATCTTTGGCAACTTGTGAACCTTCCTTGATGTTGGAGGTTTGAGGCTGCAAAGAAGGAAAGTTTCTTGATTTTAGAAATAATCTTTTTAGAGGTTAGGGATAAAGAGATATCCCAACCTTCTTTTATTTTGAGAGGATCACATGTATCCCCAAGGATTACCCTAATAGAACTATGGTTGTTCCACTAGATATTCCTTAGGGATAACTATGCCTAACTTGTAGCTATGCTCAAGCGTCCTTAAATGTAATCCTCCAAAACATGGCCTAGCATGCGTGGTAGGGGCAAAAGTTAGGATCATTACTCCCTCTTCCTCACTTCTAGGCTGGGTAGCTAAATCGGGTTTCTTAAAGATTTTTCGACTACCTCCCTCTTAAATGAATAAGTTTATTTAATTTATCCAAAAGAGTAGGTGGATGATAGCTACAGGGCGGTATGTACACTTCTGAGAGTATGAGGAGGAGGAGGTTGTGGAGGCTATGGGTGACCAATGTGTGAGGTGGTGGTAAAGGTGGAAGTGAAGGTGGAGCTCGAGGTCTCTCATGTTGATCCTTGGCGGTTGCTTTCCAATATCGCTACTCAGCTTCTTTTCATAGCTTTATGGCTTTGGCTTTTAATGTGATCTTGAAAAGGCAACTATTTGGCCTCTCCTTGTAGGCTAGTACCTTGTTGATTAGCTTCTCAAATATCTTGATGGTGAAACCTTTATGAGAAAAGAAGCCATGAATATTCTTTAATAGAATTTCAATAGCATGTATTGAACTGTGGTTAATTTCATGCTTAAATTATGCCATCTAAGAATATAATCAATGAGGGACTCAAGGTGTTGTTGAGCCAATGAGATTACTTTCTTGAGCTCCGCAAACCTCTTAATAAAGAGTTGCTCAACTCAGCAAAAGTCTTCTTGGTTGGGAGTTTAGCATCAAAGCTATACTAGTTTGATAAAGAGAGATAAAACAATAATGCATCAGCCACCTTACAATAGCTGAAGTGTGCAATGTGTGTGTAGGGTTCTCACCATCAAAACTCTTGAAAGAAGGAGGCACAAAACCCTTAGGATATTGGATAGCATCAATTCCCTAGGTAGGGTCTACCCTTTGGGTGATGAACCACCGGGCTTGTGTGATTCTTCTTTCACTATTCAACCATGAGTTTGATATCTTTTCTTATATGATTGTCCACTACCTTCTATACAAGCTAGTGCCCCTTCATTGAGGTGAACTCTTGGGTTGATCAAGACATGCGACTTCAGCGACCTTGGTAGGATGTTCTTTGGGGCTTGATTCTAAGTGCTATAATTTCGCTAAAAATCTTCAAGTCTCTTCCATCCCATCAATGCTCATCCTTTTGTTTAAGTTGTTGAAGGAGGTGTTGGGTCAATAGTTGTATCATCTTGCAACACCTTCAAACTCATGGATCGAAGGAGGGAACCTCAGTATCAACCATATGCACCTCTCTTGAAGTCTTCCAACAAATCATCTTCATTGGGATCAAAGCTAACCTTCTCTTCCTAGAGTCGGCATCATACCCTAGATTTCCTTCTTCTCAATGAGATCTTGCTTCTGATCATCAGGCGGTCCATGCAAACAAATGCTCATGGGACGGTGGTGGGATCATGCTCATGAATGGAGATACATCGACCTCCCTGCTACTGAGCTAACCTTGTGAGGGATACACTCATTTAAATGTGCTCAGCTATCAACTCTGGGTGGAGTACTCACAGGAGGATCTATCGCCATAGGGACAATAGAACTATCTCCTTCTCCCTATGCTGCTACTATATCCATGATCTGCTAAGGTGGTGGTGGTATGGAACGACTATGATGCTATGAGGTCGCCACTCTCTTCACCTGAAGAAGGAGGTCAGAGAGGACCTCACCTCTGGTTGGTGTAGATGAAATGGGATCTCTTGGGTAGGATCACTGGTGGGGCTTTCTTTTCTCCTAATGCTGCCTTCATGGATTTAGATGGAACCGTGGAAGATGGAACCTGCACTGGTGATGGCGGATGTGGAATGGAGCGGTGTGGTGGAGACAACATCGACTCCCTCTGTACAGGAGCTCTCCTCCCATGATGGGTAGTACCAATAGAATACTATGTGGCCGGTGTAGTGCACATCGAGAAATCTATGAGGCGGAGGCTACTTGCACATCTTACCCTCTCTGCTAGTAACATGAACTGATACATGAGCCTCCCTCTCTGTGGATAATGCCCACTATGAGGAATAATGTCATAATCAAATTGGGCACTAATCGATCCGTAAGCCACCAACTAGGTGCAGAACTTTCTAAGGCTGGCATACAACCTCCTATCTCTAGTAGGTGTCTCATACTAAACTAGTGGTGGAGGTGATACTATAATCCTCCTAACATCTTCCTCTCCTTCAGAACCGAAAAGAGGGTGGAACTTGCTCTGAATGAGCGAAAGAGAAACTACCCTAGGTGACTCCTCTACTGCAATGTGAGAGACTACTTCCATCTCCTTGGTAATGTGCACATGATGCCGCTTGATCTTGTGGCTCTTATTTTGGTGTTGAGTTAGGTGGGTAATGGGAACTAGACCCTATCTCAAGGTAGGGAGACTATCCAAAGTAGCCTTCCCCTTGGAAGAAGAGTGGGTGTAGCATCTGGGTGGTAAGGAACAAATGAGCGCACACTTGGAGCTATGCTGCTGAACCTCCACTTCCTCTTGGTGAGGAAATTAAATCAAAGGCATCTCAACATGGATGACTTTGCCAATCACCACATTCCCTGGTGGTGAGGGTTCCCCTCACAAGTGATCTAGCCCCCTCAAATCCTACCAAAGTGTATCGGATGGGAATATTTGTGGGAGGCTGGCCGATCAAGGCCAAATCCATCCCAAAGGGAAAGTGAACACATACTTATGTCCATTTGTCTTGAACTTGAGAAAAAGCTGATTGAGACTGAACTGGAACTATGTAATTGTTGAAAACAAATTCAAATCAGATTTTCTATTTTGGTATTTTGTCGACTTTTTGACTTTGATATAGAATTTGAACCCGCACTCAACAATTTGAATAAGTGGGGCTCATTGAATTTAGGAGAGAGATTTTGAATGAATTGGAGAAGAGATATTGTGTTTAGAATCCACTTTCAACAAATTTGTGTATGTTGAAAATGGGTTCAAATATTTTGAAGAGATTATTGATGCTTCCATTGGTTCATATTTGAATTTGATTTTTTTGTTTGGGGACCCTTTATTTAACAAATTTGAGTATGTTAAATAGACGGTCAATTGATTTTATTTGGGATTACTCATTTAACAAATTTGGGTATGCTAAATGAGTTGTTTGAAAATAATTTTCTTCTTTCGCTTATTTGTCCATGATATGAATCATGTGTGAATTTAGAAATAGAATCTTTACTTAGCAAATTTTTGAATGCTAAATAAAGTCAAATTATATTTTTGTTTTGATTTTGAAAATGGGATCTTTACTTAGCAAATTTGTATGCTAAATAAAGCCAAATGTGTTTTTGTTTGTTTTGATTTGATATTTGAAAATGAGGTTTTTTACTTAGCAAATATGGGTATGCTAAATAAAGTTCAAATGTGTTTGATTTTTTTTTTTTTTTGAAAAAGGGAGCTTTACTTAGCAAATTTGGATATGCTAAATAAGGTCCAAATGTGTTTGATTTTTGTGTTTTGATTTTTGAAAGAGGGATCTTTACTTAGCAAATTTGTGTATGCTAAATAAAATCCAAATGTGTTCGATTTTTGTTTTGATTCTTGAAAAAGAGGATCTTTACTTAGAAAATTTGTGTATGCTAAATAAAATCAAATGTGTTTGATTTTGATTTTGAAAATGGGATCTTTACTTAAAATTTGGTATGCTAAATAAAATCAAATTTATGTTTGATTTTTATTTTGATTTTTTTTGAAGAGGATCTTTACTTAGCAAATTTGGGTATGCTAAATAAAGTCCAAATGTGTTTTTTTTTTGATTTTTTGAAAGAGGATCTTTACTTTAAATTTGTGTATATAAACAAAATCTAATGTGTTTGATTTTGATTTTAAAATGGGATTTTTTACTTAGCAAATTTGTATATGCTAAATAAATCAAATTTATGTGATTTTTTGATTTTGATTTTTTTGAAAGAGATCTTTAGCAAATTTGGGTTTGCTAAATAAAGTCAAATATTTGATTTTGTGTTTTATTTTGAAAATGAGTGTGTATGTAAATAAATCATGTGTTTGATTTTTTTGAAAATAGGATCTTTACTTAGCAAATATACTAAATTCAAATGTTTTGGTTTTGATTTTGAAATGGGATCTTTACTTAGCAAATTTGGGTATGCTAAATAAAGTCCAAATGTTTTTTCATTTTGATTTTTGAAAATGGAATCTTTTCTTAGCAAATTTGGGTATACTAAATAAAGTTTAAGTGTATTTATTTTTGTTTTGGTTTATATTATTTTTGAAAAAGGGGGCTTATATTTAACAAATGTGGTATGTTAAATAGACTGCAATTTATTTTCAATTTTCTTTTGAAAAAATGAAATCTCATTCAAACAAATTTGGGATTATGGAATTCAATGTATTTTGATTTTATGATTTTTTTTCAGATTTAATTAACAAATTTGGGTATGAAAATGGAAATCATCATATTTTATTTTTTTAAAATGAAATTTTGTGTTTGATTATTTCTTGAAGAAAAGAATTTCATTCAAATATGTGAGATATATTGAAATAGATTTCAATTTTTGATATGATTTTATTTGAAATGAAATCTTCATTCAATAAATTTGGGTATATTGAATGAGGATGTTTATTTAGTGCTTTTGAAAGATGATTTTGATTTTATTTGAAAATGAAATCTTTATTCCATAAATTTGGGTATATTAAATGAGGATGTTCAATTGTGCTTTATGAAAGATGATTTTGATTTTGTTTTTGAAATGAAATCTTCATTCAATAAATTTGGGTATATTGAATGAGGATGTTCATTTTAAATTTGTGCTTTTTAAAAGATGATTTTGATTTTATTTGAAAATGTAATATTGATTCAATAAATTTGGGTATATTGAATGAGGATGTTCATATGTGTTTTTTGAAAGATGATTTTTGAATTTATTTGGAAATGAAATCTTCATTCAATATATTTGGGTATATTGAATGAGGATGTTCATATGTGCATTTTGAAAGATGATTTTAATTTTATTTGGAAATGAAATCTTCATTTAATAAATTTGGGTATATTGAATGAGGATGTTCATTTTAAATTTGTGCTTTTTGAAAGATTATTTTGATTTTATTTTTGAAATGAAATCTTCATCCAATAAATTTGGGTATATTGAATGAGGATGTTCATATGTGCTTTTTTGAAAGATGATTTTTTATTTTGGTTTTGAAAAAGAACCTATATATAATAATCATGAGGTTTGTTAGATGGGGTTGAGTTATATATATTTTGTGAAAATTTTTGTGCAAGTATTTTATTGTTGAAAAGTGCTGGAAAGTGATATTTTTTATAAAGGATTTTATTTTATTTAGAATGAATTCCTTACCATAGAAATGGAGGAAGTTATATAGGTTTTAGTCATTTCTTTTGATCAATTTTATTTTCACCTATTGAATAGTTTTAAGACATGGTGAGGTCCTAAAACTAAGGAAGCTTGGCTTAGGAATGAAATAACTAAGTGCCAATAGAAAAGAAGGATAGTCACTCATATGAGATACAAATCCACTATATATATTTGGAGACAATGATCATTTACCAAAAGGAGAGGAACCTTCCCGTGGAATTAATAGAAATCATGGTGTTTATTTTCAACTTGGAATGTTGAAAATTATAGTTGTGACACCACATAGACTCACATATGTACTCATTAATGTGATCAGGTATGACATTAAAGAATAATGTACTATCTTGATAGATAGAAGTCACTACCCTATAATGGACCTAATCACCTAATGAGGACTCCTACGAACAATGGGTCTTTGAATGTACTAGAGATCTTTCTCCTACTTTACATGAAGAAGTAAAATAGAGTTTATTTAAACTGGGTTTGTTAAGTTCCCTATAGATGCAAGCCCCTATAGTTAATTACATTCTAAGGAATGAGATTCTTTAAGAATACTCTCAATTAAGGTAAATGATCATTCTCTCCAAAGATTTCAAAGATAGGACTATCAATCAATTGGTTTTTTTTAGAAAATCAAGTGGGATTGATCAAGAAGAGAGAATTATTATTCAAACCAAAGGGAGATGAGTAGGGGATGCTTAAGATGCTAAGAAACCTAGCGAGCATCCCAAACTATCTTATGGTTAGGCTTTATATTTTTGAAATTTGAGAGGATTATATATTTGAGTTAAATTTTATTAAAATCTAGGGCATTCCACACAAGATCATGAGAAATGCCAGAGATGAGGATTTATGCTTGTAACCCACAAGGAAACAATAACCTCGGATCCTAAATCTAGGAGCTTTGGCAGAGCAAGCATGATCTAAATCTAAGGCAAAATAGGTATATGGTTATCTCCATAAGAGAGAATAAACCATGGACTTACTTGCAGGGGTGGTTGAAATAACTCCTCCTATGATTTTAAATACATATAGGTAAGTCTTATGCTTTGCAAGATGGCTAAGCTGTTATTTGTCTAGAAATGAGTCTAAATCTTTAAACATACTCCCTAAGAGACTAGATCATGAAGGGCATGAATAAATGACTTAATCTAATGCATATTTTTTTAAGTTTTGTTTTGATTTTTGGACATTTTTATTTGACACAGGCTATGGGATTTCATATGCCTAATGCATGAGAAATTAGTTATGGGCCAAAATTAGAAAGAAGGAGGTGTGTTTCCACCATGGATCTTAAAGGTCAAGCCATTTTCTCTGGTAAAGGTGGAAGCCCTCCATTAGCAAGAGTGAAGATAATATGATTTTATGCATGATGTCATACAACATCCAACTAGGGGTTGCTAAATATTTTATTATCTTGATTTATGTAATAGGCTTTAGGTGAGGTTATGAGTTGTTTAATTTAATTTTGAGTTGATTAATTGGATAAAATTTATTTTTCCTAAGAGTCTAATCACAGGCCATTCAACAATCAAGCAAGAAACTAGAAAATCATGTCATCTAATTCCAATCAAAAATAAATATCATTAATTTATAAAATTAGTGCAAAAGGAATAAGAGGTCGATGTGGTCGGGTTCCACCACACAACCCGAAAAGAAATGTGGGTAGCCGAGCTCTACCCTTATACAACCTTGATTACAAATGAATAATTACAATTAAAAAGAATTCATGTTATGGAGGTCTTCATTCTTCATTTCTTTATTTCTTCATTTCTTCCTTTCTTCATTTCTTTCTTTCTTTTGGTTGGGAATGGTTTTCTCCAAGGCTTCACATGGTACATAAAACATGATCTCATAACCAATGTTCACCTTAATTCCCCCATAACATTCATTCCAAATCTTAATTACAAAATTCACATTAAATGGGAAAGAGAAATCTAACTAAACCTACAAAATAGAGATTAGCTAAACATACCACACAACCCAAGTAGTTATATGAATAATTTGGACTTAGCATCCATGGGATTTTTGCTTTTATATTTTTATTTATGGTTATTACCTCTTTATCTTACCTCTACATTACATCTATAAAATCAAAGCATCAAACCATGCACTGCATAGAGCTAGAAATGGTGACTTAGCTAATGTGTGTGTGTGCCATTTAAGGCTTGTGTGGCATGTCTTAGCTAGGCTTTAAGGTTAAATTTTCTAAGTGTGAAGATTCAATTTAGAAGGTGGTTTCATTTAAGTGATTTAGTTGATTTGTCAATTTTATTTGATGATTTGATTTGGTTTGAATGAACACATTTAATTACTAAATATTGTAAAGAGAAGAAAAGAAGAGAACTTCTCTTTCATCCTACCTTAAAACATTTTAAGGTAGATTCATTAATGATTTTTTTAGTGAATATTTTTTATTATGTGTTTTTAATTAAGTTTAGATTTACTCTAAATAGCCTATTTAATAAGAAAGGCATCTTAGGATTAGTTAAGGTGAATTACTATCACATAACACACAATCATTTATTTCTTTCCACCATGTATACCATGCATATGAATAATCCTAAACATACCTATACATGTAATGAAAATTTTAACACACTTTGATGATGAATGCTAAGAGGTATGATTTGAAAATTTGGATATTCAATTAATGTATGTCTTTATTATGTAGAAAAGAGGGATTCTTCATCCATTAACATAATGCTCATCCATATGTATAAAAGACATAAGTAAGTAGCCATTATTTTCTACACTAGAGTAAGGTACAAGACCACTTAGGGCTACTTAAAACACCCGGGATGTCCAGACTAATATACCACTTTTCTTAAATACATGTAAATATATATAAAAAAAAATAAATGGATGTAGAATCATGCAAAAGATTATATTTGATTTAATTGTATAATTTACATGTGTAAATGTGAAGATCCTTCTTAAGTCATAACATAGAAATGCATAGGAATTGATTTAAGCAAGTGTTGTGTTCTTTTCAAATGAACTATACACTTTATAAATCCTATTCAAAAGTAGCATCACTTTCATTCATAATCTTTGATTTATAGGTTTTGAAAATAATCTTTGGTTTAATAATGATAATAGCCACTCATATTCTTAATTTTAGCCATCACATGCAATTTTACATAAAAGGAAACATTTTATTTAATTGATTTTCCAAAAGAAATGAATGCATGATTTCATATGGAAAACAACATTTAGCATACTTGGAATGAAATAAAGGAATGTAAGCATATGACTTCATTCACCCTAATTATTTCCTAAGGACAATCCTATAAAATAAGATCATTTAAAATGAATCAAAATTCTTTAAGGAGATTTTTATTTTTGAATTTGATTTGACTTAGGAAATATGAAAAGTGTTTGCCGGTCCTAGCCCATTTCCCCCATGTGTGAATATGTTTAGTTTAATTTTTGAGCAATTAGGTTGATTTTATATTTTGTTTAGGTTCAGGTAAGAATTTAATCCATTAATTACCCCTTACTTATACCACTTTAACATAATTATTCAAATAATTGTGAGCCAACATATGTTATGCAACCACATGGAAATTAAATCAGTAATGCACCTAATAAATAAAGGGGACTATTGCAATTGGCTCACAATTATTGATTAATTAAGCTAAATGGTTTACATAAGTACTTTCATAACCATCCTACACATGTAGCTTGATTATGATTTTCCTGGGAATTCTCTTAGGTTATTGAACACCTAAAAGTCTACCCAAGAATTGGATGATTAAGTTCTAGAATAATTTGGTTTTCTATTAATTGAACTATTAATGAAGTGATTAAGCCATTAGTAAATTAATTAAGTGTTTATCCAAATGAAATAAACTTAGGGAAAAGATTGGAAAAGGAATCTTAAATCTCATTATCAAAGTCCATTCACTATTTCATGATGATTAGCAAGCTTAATTAATAAATTTATCACTATTTAACATGTTAATTAATCATTTAATTAATTAAGAGAGGAATTAAGGATGAAATAAGCAATTCCACTAATTAATCAATAATAAATTTCAAGAAAATCATGGGAGGCGAGGTCATCCCACTAATGTTGGATGTTTGAAATTTATTATGAAATTAAGTAATTAATTTATATTTCTAGTAAAACTTGATGAAAATTACTATTTAAATCAATTGATTTTAATTTTATATTATTCTTTTTTGAATTATCTTTAAAATGAGCCTAAGTTTGCATTTTTTGGATTTTTCTACAATTAGTTATGAATTTAGGAAGTTTTATCATTAAAATTAATTAAAGCTAATTAAACCCCTAATCCCATCGGGCCACATGGCGACTGATGCGACATGCTGACACGGTGTGCTTTCCATGTGACATGATGGGATGGGTTATTTAAGTTGTCACATCCCTTTGTTGAGTTAGCCGGAGGCTGACGCGCTTTCTCCATAGGTCGTCCGATCTAAGATTGGAAGATTGAGATTAATCATGTGGTTTAGGCTTAATTCAGATGGGATATAGCATGATCTAATCATAGTTGTTCATTCCAATCATGTGAAACAGATGGCGTGTGATCCTTCTCCTTCACGAACGATAAGAAATGAACATAATTCGTCTTTCCCCGTTTAATTTGAGATGGGATCAAAATGATCCACACCTTCAAGGAGGATGCACATCCAATGATCAAGATTCAATGGAGTGACACTTTTTTTTAAAGGACCAAGCAAAATTTTTCTAAAGGTTTGATTTGAGCAATTACCTCCGGAGGCTATCATGACACAACGGAGAGGTAGC
Source organism: Cymbidium sinense (assembly GCA_021442155.1). Taxonomy (NCBI): domain Eukaryota; kingdom Viridiplantae; phylum Streptophyta; class Magnoliopsida; order Asparagales; family Orchidaceae; genus Cymbidium; species Cymbidium sinense. The sequence goes on along the minus strand of CM038228.1, from coordinate 52,408,446 downwards.
TTGTCAGTAGAGATGAAGCCTTGTTGAAGGTATTAGATCTTGATTTGAAGTGGATGGCTTGGTTGACCAAGCTCCCCTTCAAATGTGATCAGCCTTGATCAAGGTGATGCTTCCCGTTTCTTGGAGACTTGGGAAATGACTTGGTTGAGCTTCGGCAGTCCAGATGGTGTGCAAGGTTAATTTGATTTGTTGGAGAATTGGTGAGTTGATTTGATTCACCATTTCCACTTTGAGCAAACGAGAAGGAAATGGGGAGCTGAATTCTTGCAAATGCTTAGAGAAGCTTTTTATCAACCTCCTTGGCTTAGTTGAAATCAATGATTGTGGTTTGAGTGGGAATGAGGCAAAGTATATCTCCCCCTCCTTATATCAGACGGTGAAGAGTGTTTTTGCCATTTTTGATCAATGGTTGTGATTGGTTCAGTTTTAGTTGCAAAACACCCCATGTGGGTTATTTTAGGCAGAGGAGTGGAGGAGGGTGAGTGCCCATGTGCTAGGTGAGTGCATTTGGTGATCCAAGTCATCAATTTCTATTGGAGGGGTCATTTTGGCCTTGGCTTGAGTCATGGTCGACCTAAGCTCATTAGGTCATGTTCACCACCCTTCTTGGTGTCCAATTGGACAAACTAGAAGGATGTGAAGTGGCCTTGAGAAAGAATTGGCCAAATTCCAAGTGAGTTTGGCCATAAGATACCCTTTAACCTAAGGGCAAAGTGGTCATTTGGACATGATTTTGATTTTGGCAGATTTGAAATGATTCTTGGGTTGGGCTAAATTTCAAGTAATTTGGAGTTCATTTTGGTTTGAATTGGTTCAATTTGACCCATTTAGGTCAAGTTGGGTCAGATTGGGTTAGGTTGACCAATTGGTCAAATTGGGTCAAACCATGGGTTAGGTTAAGTTTAAATGATCATTTGGAACCTATGGGTATCATTGGTTTGGTTCAATTTGGTTTAGGTTTGGTTTTGGTTCATTTAGGTTCATTTTGATCAAATGTGACAAGTTGACTAATTTGACCCATTTGTCCCAATTGGGTTAGGTTATGGGTTGGTTTAGGCTTGGTTGATTATTTAAAATTTATTGCAAGCTTTGGTTCAATTAATTTTGGTTTGGTTTTATTTCAAGTTGATTTGACCTTTTAGGTGAAGTTGGGTTCATAGTCAATTGGGCTAGGTTGGGTCTAGTTGGCCAATTAAAGCTATAGTCATGCTCAATAACCAATTTAGAATGAATTTGACCCATTTGTTGCAATCAATTTGGGTTAGATTAACATTTGACCCATTTTGAATTTTTAGGTCAACTTGGGTCAACTTAGGTCAAGTGGCCAATTAGGCTTGGTTTGGCTCAATTGATGGCTTGGTCAAGTTCAATCATTGATTATGAATTGGTTTAGATCAATGATTTCAATCAATTTGGCATATGGAGGATTTTTGGCTAGTTTGGGTTTCATTTGGATAAATGTTGACTTGGTCAAAGACTATGTTCGACTTGATTTGACCCAATTTGAGTGATTGATCATCCTAGGATGATTGTTGCACATAATGTGAGGCTTAGATGGGCTTAGTTCAATCCAATTTGGGTTGGATTAAAAGCTCAAAAGGTCCTTTAGGTCACTTTGGGTCAAGTGAGCCTAAGTGGTCAATTGGCTTAAGGCTTGATTCAAGTTTGGTTGAACTCACATATGGACTTATGATGGAAATATAAATCCAATTACAAGTGATTTGGAGTCAAATGGGTTTTGGTTCATTTGACAATTTCAAGTTCAAAGGATGAACATGGGTTTGATTTGGGTTAGTTTGATTTTGGTTTGATGATTGAAGTTTTTGTTTATATTTGGGCATGTGATTGAAGAAGTGATTGTTTGAAGAGAAAATCTAAGGGTTTGGATTGATTTGAGAATGATTTGGCTAAGTTCAAGAATTTGACTTAAGGATATAGGTTGGATTTAAGTTGGATTTGGATTTGAGTTTTGAATTTAGTTTTGGTTCTTTGAATTTATATTTCATTTATATTTGTAAATATAAATGAGAATATAAATGATTATGAAAAATATTTTGAGTTTGAGTGATTTGGATTTGATTTGAGCTAAGTCCATAAGATGAAATCAAAGCTTAGGAAAGATTTTGGATTTGAATTGATCATGGGTTTCAATTATTTGGAATTGATTCATGATTTGGATTTTTGGAATTGATTTATGATTTGAGAAAATCAATTGAGTTGGAATTGATTTAAGATTTGATTTGTGCTAAGTCCATAAGATGAAATCAAAGGGCTTAGAAAAGGTTTTGGATTTGATTTAATAATTAAGAAAATCAATTAGGTTGGAATTGATTTTAGATTTGAGTTTTGGAATTGATTTATTATTTGAGAAAATCAATTGAGTTGGAAGTGATTTGAGATTTGAATTTGAAGTTTGGTTTGAAAGAATGAAGCAAGGATTAGGTTCAAGCTATAGGGTAAGCAAGTCCTCCTAATACCCCTAAGTTGAGAGCTCACTCAAAAGGAGTCAACAGAACTAGACATAATGGGGATCAATCCTCCTTCTTCCAAGGATCACTTTTCATTAGGAACTACTTTTCCAAGTGGAGGAGCAATCCCACTTAAGTGGTCAAAAGACATGTGCTCAATTTTTAGGAACCATATTGTATATAGGTTTGGGATGCCTTGATGAATTATATCTGATAATGGTATTGCACTCAAGAGCACTAAAATAAACAGCTTTTCTTGGAGACACAACATAGATTGAAGATATTGCACCATCTGCTATCCAAGGGAAAATGGTCTAGCAGAAGCATTCAACAAAACTCTCATTCAAATATTGAAGACACTTGTGATAGTGATAGTGGCATGGCTTAGTTGAACCCATGGGCTATCACACGACATATAGAACTCTAACTCAATCTAATTCTCCTTAGTGTATGGGTTCGTTCTACCATTAGAAGTCTAACTCCCATCACTAGATAGGTGTGGGTAGATTACTACATAGCAAATTTGCTACTTGGAAGATCTTGAAGGTTTGGAGGAGAGAAGCCTTCAAGCATGCTAGAACCTCGAGTTGTACAAGGTCAAAATGATTCAAGCTCACAACAAGTTGGTCCATCCTAGAACTTTTCAAGTCGAAGATCTTGTTTTAGTTCCAAGGAGACCAATTGTTGTCCATCGAAAGATGGGAAGTAAGTTCAAACCCACTTAAGAAGACCTTTTTTCCATAGAGAAGGCCTACCAAGGAGGATCTTTTTAGCTCATAAACTGTAAGGGAGAGTGCCCTAGGCTTCCAATCAATGGGCTCTACCTAAAAAAATTATGTCCATAAAATCTTGTTTGAAAATAATCATAAATAAAACTCCTTTTCATATCAAATTCCATCTCTTATGTGTTAAAAATTTTTTTTGCTTGTGAATCCGCCACAATGTGTTTAGGGTTGGTGTAAGAGAACCAAAGTGATGTCCTATCCCTCCACAACACAAACACAAACTACATTCAATCCTCCAGAGCTATAAGGATAGATCTAAGAGAATCCAAGAGGTATCCTACTTTGACTAGTACAACTAAGTTAGGTATAAGAGAACCCAAGCGACATCCTTTCTTGGTGGAGTAACATTTCTACATGTTTAGGATAGGTGTAAGAAAACCCAAGAGACATCTTATTCCTTCTTTCACATCACAAACAAACACATATCTTTTATCTTGGGCTATTTTGATGTGGGAATAAGCCCATGTGGCACTCACTCATTAGCTGCTCCAGGTCGAGTTGATATACTACATTGCTAGTATGTCACCCTAGTGGTCACTTATCTAGCAAATGTGAGTCCCAATGCTTTATTTCTGACTTGACCATTAAAAATCAATGAGCACCTTGTTAGTTTGGTAGGTCTTACTGCACAGCCGGTAAGCTACCCCGTGTTGACTTCATTTAAGAGGAAGTGAGCCTACATGCTTTCTTCTTAAACTAGCTTTCATGCACTAACTAGGTGAGTATATTTGAGGTTTAGGATAAGTCTCCCAGGGGCTCCTTTCCTCTTGACTACTTCAAGCTTGGGTTTAGTCCTTACACATGTCTCATCGATTAGTAATCACCCTAGGTCGGATAGCCCATGTCGAGCCGAAGACAGACTATCTCGATGATCAGTTCCACTTTAGAGAGATGTAAGTCTATACGCCTTCTTTCTAGAGTGATTGTTGCAAATTGAATGGCACCTTAGGTTGGTTGGTTATCACCATGTTGACGGTGACCCACCCGGTGGATACACCACTCTTGGTAGATGTGAGTCCCCGCACTTTCTTCTTGAGTTGGCCATCGAATACATATAGGCTTTCTTTTACAAGGTTTTGGATAACGCCTCCAGCGGCACCTCCCCCTTGGACACTCTATTTAAATCACATCTTTAGCGACCCCATTTAGACACTACCCGGTTACTCATGGATTGGACAGTCCTCCTTTCCTAGTAGCCACCCATGTGGTTGGAGAATTTGTTCAGCGGATGCACAAATTCTCCATTGGTCTAGTAAGTCTGAGATAGGATTAGGCTAATATAAGCTCCTTCTTAATATGGTCTCTCTCAAACCAGCAAGGTCCACACAAAAATAAAATAAACAAAATATATCTTCGCTTAGGAATTCAAGCCCTCAGTGTCCCCTTTCCCAAGAAGGCATCCTATCTTTAGGGCAGTGTCAGCAAAACCCCCTATAAGAATTGCGACTACTTTGAGTTGAGATAAGTCCACGGTTCGGCACTCTCTCAATAGTTACCCTTAGGTTGGGTTCAACTTGTTGTGCCACCAACGAGTCACCACGACAGTCGTCTTTGCTTCAAAAGATATAAGTCTATTACGCATTCTTTTAACACCATTATTACAAACCCAGACCGGTCGGTTTCATTGAATCACCCCGGTGGTTCCTTATTTAGGAGGATGTGAGTCCCCATGCTTTCTTCCTAACTTGACCATTGCACACCGAAAGATGCCTCTTTGGTTGGTTAGCTCTACCCCACGGTCAGTAAACTATCCCTTTTGATTTGTAAATCTAAGACATGTCTAGGCTGATATTAGCCTCTTCTTAGTGGATCCATCGCAAACTGATAGGATCCATCAAATTAAAAACAAATGCACTTCAATCAAATGACATTAACTTGATTACTTCTGAGTTGATAAAAGTCACCCAGAGGCATTCATTCAATAGTCGCCCTTGGTCGGGTTTGATTTGTTGTGTCCAACAGATCATCCCAATGGTTGTCCCTTGCTTTTAGAGATGTAAATCTGCTATGCTTTCTGCTTAGTGTAATCATTGTACACCGAAAGGCAACCCCTTATGTCAAATAGTTCTACCATGTGGCTGGTGAACTACTCCTTTGGATTGGTAAATCTGAGATAGGCCTAGGCCAATATGGCCCCTTCTCAGTGTGGTCCATCACAAACCAACAGGGTCCATCTCGAAATCTAAAACTTAAACAAAAAATCAACCAACTTCTCTGTAGCAAGATATCAATCATCCCAACCTCCCTGCACCAATTGTTTCAACCATCCTTGTCCCTATTGGATAATCCTCAAAGTGTTCATCATCTATCCTCTTGTATAACCTTTTCCTGCATTATTATCCCTAGTTAAGGGACATATCCTTGGTGGATCCTTTCTTCCTCTCTTATGACCTTGACATTAGTTGAGTTGCATTGCACTAAGATCTTGATTCCTTCTACACCTCAGGTCTAAGAGTAGATCATTTTTGTTAGTGTTTGCAATCTTTCGGACATTGTTGATCATCTCAGTCAACACTAATACGTCTGGTGTGCCTTGTCAGTCACACTACACCTATTGGGCACCTTTTGTTGACCTCATTTTTGGAGTGAGCACTCAGCTTCTTCATCATAGATCTAAGACTCTTATAAACACTAAGAGTTCCTTAGTCTTAAGATACTTCTAGTGATTAAGTGAACACTTAACCTAACCCTAGAGACTTAGAAGAGTTAGCTATAAAAATATATTGTGCCTTGGGATTTTGGAGGACTTGCCTAACCTATAGCCCAAACCCAATCTTTGCCTCCTTTCAAACCCAAACCTCAAATTCAATTTCAAACCCCAAAATCAAATCCAACTATCCAATGATTGAATTCGATCACTAAATTCAAACTCTAATCTCTTCCTAAGCTCTTTGATTTTATCTTATGGACTTAGCCTTAACCAAATCCAAATCAACCCCAATCCAATTGATTTTCACAATTATCAAATTCAATCACAAATCAAATTTCAAATCATGAATCAATTCCAAACTCCAAATGATTGAAAGCCATGATTAACTCCAAATTTTAAAATCTCTTCCTAAGCCATATGAACCACCTTCATATGCTTAGCCAAAACTCCTTCAAACTAACTCAAACATGATTGATTTCTTTATAAATAAATCATTCCTTCATTTATATTCTTAAATATAAATGAAACCCACCCTCCAATGACCAAAAATAAATCAAACCAATTCAAAATTCAAGTTAGCCTCTTTTGACCTATATCCTTTAATGCGGTCAAACTTGCTTTCAAATCACTCCAAACTCAAGTGATTTTCTCATAACCCATTTATATCTTCATTTATATTCACAAATATAAATGAAATATAAATTTAAATGGTCTAAACCAAACCCAAATCAAATCAAATTCCTAATTTTAGCCTTTTTAGCCAAACTTTTGAGCTTGGCTAAATGACATCTAAATCAACTCAAAACTCATGGATTTTTTCATGATTAAATTATTCCTTCAATCATTTATCCAAATATAAACATAAACCACTATTATAAAACCAAATCCAAGTCAACCCAAACCAAGCCCAAGTTAACCCCTTTGGCTTGAAATTCTCATATGAACCAAAAGCCACTTAGCTCCAAACCAATTGTAATTGGATTTATATTTCAATATTAGGCTTATATGTGAGTTCAACTAAACTTGAATCAAATATTGATCAAGCCAATTGACCCATTTAGGTCCACTTGACCCAAAGTGACCTAGAAGACTTTTTTGAGCTTAGTTCTAATCCAATCCAAATTAGATTGAACTAAGCCCCTCTAAACCTCAATCATGATCAACAAACATCATGGGATGATAAACCACCTTGAATTGAGTCAAACTAAGTCAAACCTAGCCTTTGACCAAGTCAACATTTAGCCCAATGAAACCCAAACTAGCCAAAATCCATCATATGCCAAATTGATTGAAACCATTGACTCAAACCCATTCATAATCAATGGTTGAACATGACCAAACCATTAATTGAGTCAAACCAAGCCTAATTGATCCACTTGACCTAAGTTGACCCAAATTAGCCTAAAAGGCTAAAATAGATCAAATCATGATTTAATCCAAATTGATTGCAACAAATGGCTCAAGTTCATTCCAAATCACTTATTGGACTTGACCAAAGCCATGATTGGGCCCAAGTTGACCAATTGGTCAACTTGACCCAACCTAGCCTAAATTGACCTAAAAGGTCAAATTGACCAAATTTCAAATTAATTCCAAATTAAACTAACAAAGCCTACAATCAGTTTCAATCAATCAATTGAACTTGACTCAACACCTAACCCAACCCAATTTGGTCAATTTGGTCAATTTGACCAATTTGACCCTTTTGAATCCAAATGAATCGAATCCAAACCTAGGCCAAACCATTCCAAATTAATTGAATCAAAACATCCAAATCATCATATGAACCTAACCCAAGGCTTGGTTTGACCTAATTTGACCAATTGGTCAACTTAACCCAACCTAGCCCAAATGGAACCCATTTGACCAATCCAAGCCAAACCACATAAAGCCAACTTATGAAATCTTGTGGGCAGATCTAACTCAACTTAAAATCAGCCTAGGTCAGCCTAAGACCTCCCAAAAGCAAGTGGGACCCACACAAGGGATTAGCCATCAAACCATGGGATTCAAACTTCAAAACCAATGGATCCAAGCTAAAGTTAACTCTCCCATTCCCATGACACCCCCTTAGCACTCCATGGAACTTTCTCCTGACCCACCTAGCCAACCTAACCCACTCTAGGTTGGCCAAGAATCTTTAGGAGGTGAGTTGACTCACCTCCAACCTAAACTGAGCACCCATTGAATCCAAGCCCTTGCAACCTTGCACAATGGATCCATGGCAGCCTCCCATCACTCCTCCCATCCCTAGCGTGCCACCCTGACTTGATGGAGACAAGTTAGGCAGCTGAATGATAGCCAACCAATGCAAATCATGTGCATGCTATCGTCCATCCATCATGGGCAATTGAGGGGTATACCCCCTCAATTCGAGAAAAGAAGGTCAATTACATTGTGAGCCTTCCTAAGCCATTTTTGAAGCCCCTCAGAGCATTTCCAAAGATCACCAAGCCCTCTTGACCGGCATTGCCCATTACCTAGCAAAGGCAAAATAGGACAACCCAATCCCGAGCAATACTCCCTCATTTCATAATCAAATCTCAATTCTTCTTAGCCACACCATCACCATACCTAGTCGAGCATAAACAAACCAAGTCCCAAGCTTCCAAGCCATGGAAGAGTGAGTTCAATCAGAGTCAAGCCCCTTGCATGTGGATTGGTCAACCAAGCACTCCAGCCCAAATCAAGCTCAATACTCTTCAACAGGGCCTCACCTCAACTAGGTGAAGCTACCTCTGACGTTACACCACCGGACATTAGCTTCGGTCAGGTAATTTCATAAACCGAGCCTTGTATGGAAAAGTGGGTTGGTCTTTTGTGAAAAAAATTTGAAATTCAAGGATTTTTGACCATTGGATGTTTGCATCTCCCTTCCCCGAAGGTGTGGGAAGAATTTGGAGATAATTCAAGCTCGATGAGCTCGGATCAAACGATAGATGAATGGCATCCATCTTTCGTCGCTCGTGAACGGGATAGATCATGCCATCCATCCCACATGATTGGGATGAACGTCTCTAATCAAATACCATGGTAGATCCTTTGATTATTTTCCTAAACCGCATATCAAATCATGGATGTTCGATCATAGATCAGATGATCCACAGAGAAAGCGCATCCCCTGTCGGCTAAGTCAGCGTGCAAATGTGACTACTTAAATAGCCAATCCCATCACACCACGTGGAAAGTGCATTACATCGACGACGCATCAGCCTCCACATGGCCTGATGGGATTAAGGCTTAATTAGGGCTAAATAGTTAATTTTTAATCCTGAAACTTCCTAAAATCATAACTAATCACGAAAATTCAAAAAATACAAACCTATGCTGATTTTGAAGATATTTTAGAGTAGAATCTAGGAAAATTATTATTAATTAATTTTAAATAGTGATTTTGGCTTAATTAAGGTTTTCTCAAAAATTTAATTAGCTTAATTACACCTTAATTAAACACTTAATTAATCTCAACTTTTTATGGATGTTTCGGGGGATGACCTCTACCTCTCCTATTTTTTGGGATTTCATTGATTGCTTAATTAGGAAAATCACTTTATTAAGCCCTAATCACTCTCTTAATCTAATTAATCATAATCAATGAATGAATAGTGTTGACCTCCATGCATGCCATAAGTCAAGTCGAGCTCATAAGGTGAATTTGATGAGCTTTAACGCTCAAATCGGAGCTGAAATGCCCTCGATGGTTCCAAAAATTAGTTGAAAAGACCTCGATGAATAGACTCCTCCATCATGTTCATAATATCAAAATTGATCAGAATAAACATCTTGTATAATTCGACAGTCAATTAATCAAGAAGGGGGGTCGTCAAAGCACTGACATGCATATCGAGGTCAGGAAGCTGTGAAGATGCCCAAATGATCTCCGTTCACAACATTAATCATGTCATTAGTGTCCAAATATCAAAACCTATCAAGTGAGACTATTTGTCCAATTCAGAAGAGTATACATGAATATCGAGCAATCAGATACAACATGCAAATTAGAGCTGAAATACACTCTACGACACCAAAAATCAATCAAAATGATCTCATCGATGAACGGACTCTACCATCACATTTAGAATGTCAAAATTGATTATAATAGGCAACTTACATAATTCTACGGTCGACCAATCAAGAAGGAGGGACGTGAATGCGCTGACACATATATCGAGATCAGAAAACTGCGATGATGCACAAACGACCTCTGTTCGTAAAATTGATTGTGCTTTTAGTGTTGAAATGCAAAACCTATTAAATAAGATTGATTGCGCTCAATTCAGATAATTCTGTGTAAATATCGAGCAAACAGAAGCAACGATGTGCAAATTTGAACTGAAATTGACCCCGATTTGACACCGACTTGAACCAAATAGTTGATGAAACGACTACTCATTAAATATCAAAGTAACCTAAAATTGACATATATATTATCTATGTAATGATGTCAAAAATCTAAATTAGGGCAAATAAAATAATATAAAATATATATTCAATAAATACCCTCTTAAAAATCCTAAACCTAATTATATATATATTATATATATATATATATATATATATATATATATATATATATATATATATATATATATATATATATATATATATATATATATATATATATATATATATATATATATATATATATCTACCCTCCCCTCTCTCTCTCTCTCTCTCTCTCTCTCTCTCTCTCTCTCTCTGTGAATGACAATGGCAGGGGCTTCCATCTCTTCCCAGACCTTCTTCAAGGGGAGCAAACCCAATGGCAGCTGCTGCCTTGGCTTTAGTCCTTCAGACCTATGCGGTTTACCTTCTTCATTTATAGCCCAGATCTGTCTCTGGAGGCTACCTTAAACGTCTCAAAGGCTAGAGGTGAAAGCCATTGGAAACATTTTTGAAAATTTCTTCAAAGTTGCAACTTATGGAGAGTCTCATGGAGGTTTCTGTGTACCATCGGTTTGCCAACCTAGAGTACCCCTCTGTAAAGCTGATATGCAAGCTGAGCTTGATAGAAGGAGGTTAGGTCAAAGCTGAATAACTACTTTAAGGAAGGAAATAGATACATGTAAAATTCTTTTAGGAATCTCTGAAGGATTGACTATTAGAACTCCAATCCATGTTTTTGTGCCAAATACAGATCAAAGAAGTCATGATTATAGTGAAACATCAATAGCATATAGGCCTTCTCATGCAGATGCCGCATATGATTTTAAATATGGCATAAGATCTATTCAGGGTGGTGGCAGATCATCAACTAGGGAAACAATCGGTAGAGTTGCTGTGGGAGCTATTGCAAAGAAGATTCTCAAGATGAAATCAGGCATAGAGAATGATCCAGTTCAAAGAAAAATCATGTAAGGCGACTTGGATTGCTGACATGACTTCTTACATCAAAAGTTTGAATCAGAAATATCTAATGGCTTTAGAACAATAGAGAAGCCTCAAGAGACAAGTCCAAATGGAGCCTTGGAGAGCAGCTATTTGATACACTAGAAAGTCAGGAACTTTTGCCTCCATTCAGCTGATGTCTTGAGTTTAAGTTTGCTCTCCTGAAAAGAAATTATGAGCCAATGTTGATATTAACTTCATATAAATTTGTACTCTTGTTTATAAAATTTGCATTGTTTATGGAGGGCAGGGATGTTGAAGCAAATACCCTGATCAAGGATATGGAAGAGAAGGGGATGGTACCTGATGCAATCACCTATGACATTCTAATTAATGGATATTTAAAGAAGGTAACATAAAGAAGGCATTTGAATTATTTGATGAAATGCTAAGTAAGGGTGTGAAGCCCAATAAGGTCACCTACACTTCTTTAATTAATTCCCTCTACAAAAGGAACAGACTAAGTGCAGCTGACAGAATGTTCAAGGACATGGTGAATAATAAGAAATTTCCTCCTAATCTTATGATGTGCAATGTCATAATTGATGGCCACTCTAGTGGTGGGAACTTTGAAAGGGCTTATGAGCTTTTGAAGGAAATGGAGACAAGGAAAATCCATCCTTATGATGTTACATACAATTCTCTGATGAGGGGCCTATGCCTATGTTGACCATAAGTATCCATACGTGTCTTTCTTGGCTTGGCGAGAAAATCTGTATTTTCTTGTTGACTATTAAGTATCCATATACCTTTCTTGGAATGGTGGAGAAATTTATACTTGCTTGCATGTGTATAAATACCTATACATGCCTTTCTTGGTGTGGCAGAAAAATCTATTTTAGCAGGTACCTTAGAGCCCCATTTATGCCTTTCTTGGCATGGTGGGAAGGCGCATTCAGGCTATGGTTTATACCACTCATACATGCCTATCTTAGCATGGTGGGTAGGCCTAGCATACCCAAAGTAGCCCCCTATATGGGGATGATGCCGGGATACCAAAATGCTATCAAACTTCACACCAATAAGAGGACCTACATAGCTTGATAGTAAACTATGCTACAATATAAAATTATTATTTGAACTAATATTGCAGGTGTATAAGTACCCGTACACCTTTCTTGGCATGACATTATTTCAATGTTCTTATGGTGGAAGGATTTTTTATACCATGCCTTTCTTGGCATTAATAATATATTTCTTTCTAGGTGGGATGATTTTGCATGATGTATAAATTGCTTAATGAAAATTTAATAATAAAGATAAAATTAATGTTTTAACTTAATATTGCAAATATATAAGTACCCATGCATGCCTTTTTTTAGCGTGGCAGGAAAATATGCGCTTCATACAAGTACTTCAGAGACACATACATGTCTCTCTTGACATGGTGGGATGATGCATTTGGCCATGGTGTTTACACCACCCATACATGCCTTTCTTGGCATGATGGGCAGGCCCAACCCCCGTTGTAGCCCCCAATGTGGGGATGACATCGGGAGGTTAGAAATGCTTTCAAAATTTTATCTAAAAATGTATACTTGTAATGAAATTCAATCAAAACAAGCAGTATTATACAAATTTCTTAACTTTAAATTAATACTGAATCAAATACACCCGCATGGGCCCTGACACTATGCTAAATGCTTAAATTCAAGTGTCTAAGGATGCTATGTGAGTTGCTTCCCGGTTGGGTCTCAGGACCGGGTCCGGGTTAACAAAACCTTAAAATCAAATGATGTTATTATAATATCTTCAATCTAATAAGAACAACTAAGAAGCTAATTCTATCATATGATAGCAAATTTGATCCTCTATTATTAAATTAAAATAGAGGATCTGAAATAACGATATAATAAACCACTCTGATGATGGCTGTGTTAAATAAAAATTTTAACCGGAGGGGATACGTTAATCAAAATATGATTATAATTTTAAAGTAAATTAACTTAGATTGAATTTTAATTTAAATGTAGAACTTGAAATATCATTGAGCTATAAATATCTAAGAGAAATTCAATATTAAAAACTTAAAGCTAAAAATTCAACACACCTTCAGCAATTGTTTGTCAAAGGTGACAAATTAAGAAAATCCTAACTCACAAAGGAGCTAAAGTCAAATTAAGTACACTACTATATTTACTCTCAAACAATCTCATGCCGGCAGAGCGTATTTGTCATGCGATTGCATGGCGATGAGCTCCACATCATCATTATGACGAGTCCTCGATCCAATGTTGTAAATGACTCCACTATATCACGGTCACGACTGTAGCCCTATGCTCCCCAATGGCTCTGCCCTTTAAGTTGTGAACCATAGGTTATACTTCATAGGATAAAAAGCCCTCTATTAACTAAGATAGACTTAAGCTTATCTCCTTAGCCAAATATCACCCTAAGTCTAAAAATATTTCTTAGACGATGTAATCCATGTGTTGCTGATAGGGATCCTTCGGTCAGGTTGGGTCGACTACCTCCTCTGACTAAGTAGACTAAGAACCACAACCCAAGATGATGGAATCATGGGATCTAGATCGGGCATGTCATCGTTCCCCCAACCATTTGCTTTAAGTTAAATATAATAAATTTCATAAATCTAAATTTTAAAACTCCACATGCTGCTATTATACACTACACACTAAACAACCTAACGACTAGCCTTAATTGAAAGTTCTCTCTCAGCATTAAGAGGGGTACTTAACTATAAGTGCTTGCGCTTATAGGAAACCTAAAAATAAATCTAAAGTCCTCCCAAAATGAGGGCGAAATCTCTGGGTAGTGTCTTATCTACTATTCATCTACCTTCTGAAAATTACATCGACACATAAATAATACTCTCTTCATTGAGAGGTGGGTGAATTTTGGAGCCACAATTCGGCAACTTGGGGACATGTTTCTCTTTCCATCTTTGGCTAGTCGAATCAATGCTATGATAGCGATGTAGTATAGTAAAATGGAAACTTAAAGTTATTTATAAAGTTAAATTGATTGAAACTTAAAATTATTTTTATAATGAACATAATTCTAAAGCTTTGAAATTATTTTCTTATTTACAACTCATTTTTATATTTTATCATGTTTGTTCTATTATATCTCTGTATCATGAAAGTGTGGGATGATATATCAATTACTGATTACTAATCCCCATCTTTCATTTTGAATGGATCTTGAACACACCCTTCAGCGGCATTTGGGCCATGGAGCTAATCGTCATCAACACCGAGGACACTGGAGCGACTATACAATTTGGTAGCATAGACTTCTCAATGATCTCTGCTCAAACTACTGCTAGGCCTGCATGAGAAAATCATGCACAACTTGCATATCTACCTGTGTAGAATGCCAAATCCACTAAAACTCTTATCGCTACTACTGTTGAGGTCCCTCAAAATAGAGCCTCTGTATTTGAAAGGTTGGGACACACTAAAGCTCCATCCATGAAGAGGATGATGATTGGGCAAACAATTTCAGTAGTGCATTCGAACGCTACTTCTCTGCAGACCTTGCCCTTTGCTCAAAGCCAACATGATGCTGAAGCTTCCTCATCTGAAGGAAAGCTAACTAGAAGAGAAATGAGAAGAAGGAACGCTGAGTTATGAGCCCAACAACTCTCACATTGCCCCTCTATTATACAACCAGCTGTGGAACCATAAGTGAGTGTTCCCACTTACAACAAATTTAAAAATCTCAAGTGGGTGAAAAGGAATAGCTCTACTGGTGATACTAAATAATCATTCTGGGAGCAATGGTATCAAGCTCCAACCCCACAAAGGCGGCATCCTGAGACTCTATCTTCTAGAGTGCACAAGGTGTTGAAAGTTGTAAGAGAATAAGGTCTCATGAAGAAGAGATATCAAAGGCCAATTATTAGAGAAGCCAGTAATGCTCCACTGCAAAAGCTACCATCAAAGGTAGTAAGAACTCATGAGTGTTACAAACAAGCCCTACTTGGTGAACATCGAGGGGTGACACTTGAACCACGCATTCGAGAATCCCTGAAAGGTCGTAAGGGAAAATAAGTCAGGAGGCGAAAGCTCAGGGAAAAAGGCGTGACATCCAGTTTGCATATCCAGAGATCTACTGATGATAGGGCCCAACAAGAATGGATTCCTAAAAATATTGTTATAATTAATGAGGCTTGTGGTGGTCGACACCTTGGAGAATCCTCCAGCGAATCCCATCATCAACCTAAATGATCATCCCTTGATTTTGATCGTAGCCCTCCAATTGAGGAGATGTTCATTCTACACTTTGAGCCTGAAATTAGATGGAGACGTCAATCAAAGATAAGGCTATAAGAAGAAGAAGAAGAAGACATCATGGGGGGTGGAGATGGTGTATATGATACAACATGTTGGAGAATCATTTGGTGTACGACAATACCAGTCCAGGCATCATGGAGCCGCACCTTCTATCCACATCAAAGAACCAGCACCAAGTCAAATGGAAGTAGAACCTTTTAGTTCCTCCTCTAGTGATGAGCAAGAACAGGAACAAGAGAAGAAGATAACATATTCCACTTTTACTTGCCGTGCAAAGAAATTGTGCAGATGAAAGTGAAGGATAAGGAGATATCTCAACTGAATTCAAAGATGAATCAGATGATGACGCAGATGAATCTCATGATGCAAATGATGCAGAGGAATGATGCCGCAGTGCTGACACCAGTTCCTCTTACCAATCATCAAACAACCAACACTATGCCCTTCAATCCACTAGTTGATTAAGTGCCATAAACCTTCAGAGCATAAAGTGCTCATAATGGCATAAATAAAGTCAATTAATTGACTACTCCACCCATTATCCAGCAAATACTAAGCACATCCAAGCTAGTGGCAACTGTACAACTTGAAATTATTATAAGTGAAAAGATTAAAGCTATCATAGCTGTAGAACAAGTGGAGAAACTGGTGAATAGAGGTCATCCATATCCTGCAAAATATGACAAGGTGCCATACCCTAAAGATTACTCAGTGCTGAAATTCCACTCATTTGATGGCAACGGTAACCCCAAGCAGCACCTAGCACAATTTAAAGCAACCTGTGGTAATATTGGGGGTGATTATGCACTAATGTTCAGCCAGTTCAATAGTAGCTTAACTTCAACTGCTTTCAAGTGGTACGTAGAGTTTCCAAATGACTCAGTTAAGACATTCATCGAGCTGGAGGCAATGTTTATCAAAAGATTTACTAGTGCAGTTAGAAAGACTACAATAGTTGACCTTGCCTTGGAGCAGAGAAAGAAGGATGAGTTAGTCACTAAATACATAACTCGCTGGCGCAACATGAGTATGAAGTGTGAGCAATAGCTGGAAGAGGAACATGCAATTCAACTGTTAATGGGCAACATTAATGATAAAATGATGCCCTATTTATGCATGGCTTCCATCACCACCTTTCAAGAACTACTGGTCGGGTGGCAAAACTTGAAAAGTTGAATCTTTCTAAAATTGAAAACCATTCAAATAGAACAAAGAAAAGGGAAGTTCTCAGAATCAAGGGGGACTGAATCTCACACTGCTTCATATGATTCAAATAGAGGAAAGAGGGCAACTTACAATGTAGATAAGGGGAAACAACATATCTATTTTAAAGAGAAAGTTAAAAAACCCTTCAATTCTCAATTGAGGTTAGTTCTTGGAGGTAATGTCAAACCCAAAACTTTCCTGGGTAGTGGTGACTGCCCAAGGCAATCATTAGGAGATGATGATTGAATGCGTCCATCTCTTAAGGAAGAAGATGAACAAGGAATATTCATTCAAAAGAGAAAGCATGTCCAAACTATTTTAGCAAGCACTCGTGGCAGGGTTGGAGTTGCCAGAATGTAAAAGACTTGAAGAGTCAAGATGAACTGACAACCCAAATTACTATCCATATCATCGGGTAGTTAGCTACCCTATAGAAGATTGCTATGTATTTAAGGACTAGCTAGAAAGAAAATACATGAGAGGTGAATTCACGCTATCCAATAGTATTCTTATTCACCCAAAGAAAGAATTTGCAAGGGTGGTTATGTCCTCTTCCATGCCCCAGAAGAAAGATAAAGCAAAAGAAAAGACAGTTACGGATGACAAATGGGAGACTGTGGTCTCGAAGAAAACTATGAAGATGCTGAAGCAACTAGAAGGTGTTTCAGTGTCAGATGGAAATCTCCACTTGAATCAGTGTTGGAACCAAAGGTAGAATCTACATCAAAAGGTTCTACTCTTCAGAAGTAGTCCAGGGTATTTGGTGTTCCTCGCCCTAAGAAACAACCAATTCAGAGTTTGCCAAAAACTCCCAAAAGGCTAGTCAAACAAAATAAGATAAAGAAGAAATCGATTATTAATAATCTGAAGAATATCAACAACCAAGACAACTAGAAGCTAATTTCATGTGACTCCAAATCATTAAAATAAATGATCAAGGAGATGATGAAGAATCTCTTTCGAGAAGTTTTTTGGGTTATCTCAAGATCCTTGGATACTTGATAGAATCTATTTATTTAAGATAATCCAAGAACCAATGATGTGGCATTCAAGCCTTCAGAAGCCTGATTCGAAGAGATGGAAGATTCGAGTCTCAATATCACCATTGATGAAGGGCATATGGGAAGTGATTTTGCATAAACAGTGAGAAGACTTCTTTAGAAGAGGAGATGAGGGGATCGTGGGTTTGATATCATCATCAGGATCAGGAATGAATGCAATGGATCAGAATAAGTATCATTTATCCAAAGATCACATGGATAAAGATCCTACATATTGAGGTATGTATAAGGCCCTCCTGATGTCGCATGATCTCTGTGAAACCTTAATTCAGGCTCTTAAGATCTAAAGAAATATGAAGCATACTTCACTGAGCCGTGTATGACCAAAGTATTACAATCTCAAGACCTTTCGACAATCACCTCCTTTGAGGAAGATCTTATGGTCGGGACATCATAACACAATTGCCCGCTATATGTTTCTGCGGAGAGCGATGGCATCATAATCAATCAAATTCTAATTGATCCAGGTTCATCCGTTAATCTCATGAGTCTGAAAACATTGAGAGGATTGTTCTTTGATGTTCATCATCTAGGATGGGACAAATTAATGATCCATGACTTCGATGAAAAAGGGAAAAAGACACTCAGATCTTTTACCTTGCCGCTAAGATTCGAAGAACTTCACACAGAAGCCAAATTCCATGTCATTGATGCTGACACCTCATTCAGGACCTTGTTGGGGCATCCCTGGTTACATGAGTATGGAATGGTCCAGTCAACTTTACACCAATGCATGAAATACATAAGAGACAAAGAAGAACATAAAATTTTTGGCAACCTTCAGCCATTTACAGTCCATGAAGCTAAAACTTCAAAGATGCGAAATACAATTTGTTGAAGGAGCCCAAGCCTCAACAATCCAAAGCTTCTACCTCAAAGGTTACAAAATAACACAAAAAAGTGAAGAAGGAAAAAGGAAGAAAGAAGGCGACACTGACTCTTCCTAAACCTGTTAGTGCATCACATAAGTTGAAAAGGCTAGTCCCTCATCTAGGCAGTGACACAGAAGAAGAAGATGATGATCCTTCTATTGGACCCAAGGGAGTAAACAAGTCTCTAGTGAAAGGAAAGAAAATTATGGAATACTCAGATTCTGAGTATGATTCTGAACCTACTTATGAAAGTGAAGTTCACTGTATTTCTTCAAGAAGGATGATAGACCTATTGATATCAGAAGAATAATTAGTGATCATGCCAGTTCCTTTTCAACACTTCAAAGAAATCACTCCACGTGAAGTCCACATTGTTGAAGAGTTAAAGACTTTCTATGTGCCTCCTTTACCTGGAAGTAATGAAAGTGGAATTTCATTTTACAAGTCTGAGGAGTGCTATCACCAGGATTTTGATTGGCTCATGCAATTTGATGAATATGATGATATGGTTCTCACAAGAATGCTAAAATATTATCCTTCAAGGATTTACAAGATGATGCACAAATTGGGGGTAGATACCGGACCAGACAAATGGCAAACCCACTTCTTTGATACTCTATGGGGTCTAAAAAGTCCAAAAACCTTCTTGAAAGTGTGATAATCATACATCCAAAGGTCTTGGATACATCCAATGTAAAAACTATCAAAGAAAAACTTGTTATGCGATAACAGAAGAAGAGATTGACATTGAGACCGAATATAAAAATGATCTTCATGAAGTCAATATTACAAATGATGAGGAGGTAGAAGCCAAGCTAGCATCTGAAGAGCTTGAAGATGGTGGAAAATCAGCTACCATGGATGAGTTGAAGGAAATCAACTTGAGAATAGATGATGATCCTTGCCCAACTTTCCTCAGCGCCCTTCTGCCTAATGAAAAGGTTGAAGATATGAAAGCTATGTTATGTGAATTCTGGGACTACTTTTCTTCGACATACTTTGAAATGCCATGCTTATCCCCTGAGGTAGCAGTTCATAAACTTACCATTAAATCAGATGCAATGCTTGTTAAGCAAGCTCTTAGGTGAATGACTGGAGATTGAAGAATAGGTAATTGTAGAAATTAAGAAGCGGATCAAAGCAGGCTTTATCTGAGAAGAAAAATATGCAGATTGGATAGCCAATATTATTTCAGTGAGAAAGAAGAATGGTCAAATTCGTATATGCATTGATTTTCAAGATCTAAATAAAGTATGCCCAAAAGATGATTTTACACTTCCAATATCAGAAATACTAGTTGATAATACTTCCAACTACGATATGTTCTCATTTATGGATGGATCATCGGGATACAATCAAATCAAGATGGCTCCTGAAGACAAGAAGCACACATCATTCAGGACGCCAATTGGTATATACTACTACACAGTCATGCCCTTTGGATTGAAGAATGATGGGGCTACATATTAGAGGGCCATGACATGCATCTTCGATGAGTTGATTCATCAGAAAGTAGAATGCTACATAGATGACCTCATCGTCAAGAGCATAGATCATAAAGATCATTTAGGTGACCTGAGGATGGTCTTCAAAAGAATTAGGCAGTACGATCTCAAGATGAACCCTCTCAAATATGCATTTGGGGTTTCTTCTGAAAAGTTCCTTGGCTACGTGGTACGACAAAGAAGAATTGAGATCGACCCTAATAAAATCGGCGATAGTGAATATGCCACCGAAGAATCTTCATCTTCATTCCTCGGGGACATTTGGCATTCATTCGACGCTTCATATCAAATCTGTCAGGCAAGTATCAACCATTTGCTAAATTGATGAAGAAGAATGCACCATTTAAGTGGGACAATGAGTGTCAAGAAGCATTCGATAGCATCAAAAGATACCCATTGAATCCACCAATCCTGGCAGCGCCAATCCCGGGAAAGCCTCTCATTTCTTATAAGCTGCATTAGAAGAATCCCTTGGAGCATTACTTGCACAGCATAATGAAGAAGGCAAGGAAAATGTGTTGTATTATATTAGTCGAAGATTGATAGGAGCTGAGGCAAAGTACTCTCTGATCGAGAAGCACTGTCTTGCACGATCTTCGCCCGGTTGACATTATATGTTATCACATAAGATAACACTCATATCAAAGATCGATCTGCTGAAGTTTTTGATGACAAGACCAACATTGATAGGTCATTTAGCATGATGGGCAGCACTCTTGTTATAGTTTGATATTACATATGTATATCAGAAAGGTGTTAAGGGGTAAATACTAGTAGATTTTCTCGTTGCGCATCCTATTCCAGCAGATTCAATAGTCAACGATGATTTACTCGATGAACAAATTATGTTAATTCACGAAAGGGAGGAGTTGCAGATCTGGGAAATGTATTTTGATGGTGCATCATCTATTAAGCCTGCTCAGCCCCCAAATCTACCAAAAGCAAGAGTTGGCATTGGCCTCATCTTCATAACATCAGAAGGTGGCATAATGAGATGTTCATACAGGTTGATTGAGCCAAGTACCAATAATGAAGATGAATATGAGGCATTAGTGGCAGGTCTGAAGAAGGTATTATTATTGGCATTCAAAATTTAAGAATCTTTGGAGACTCTCAATTGGTAATTAATCAAGTGTTGGGTCTCTATAAGATTAACAAGCTTGAATTAGCATACTATCATAAGTGAGTGCTTGAGCTCATGAAGAAAATTCTAAACATTAAACTAGCTTGAGTTTCTCGATCGAAGAATAGTAAAGTAGATTGCCTGGCCAAGATGGCAAAAGAGATGGCAAACATGACAACGACGATGTGTTGATTGAAGTGTTCACTCATCGAGTTTTACAACCAGCAAATCCATACTCCTCGTAGGTAGAGGGGACATCAAACTCAAGCCAACAGGAAGCAATTCAAATTACTCATCACTCTCCCAAAGAATGGCAAGTACAAGAGATAGAAAAACTCAAAAGTATTATGAACAAATCATGCAAAGCTTTCATTATGGAAGAGCCAGATGATTAGAGACAACCCTTCATCGATTATTTCAAGGAAAGCAAATTGTCGAAGCAATAAATCATTAGCCATGCAAATTACAAATAATCCTACGATATGCTTATGTCAATGACACATCGTACCATAGATCCTTTGAGCAAATGTGGCTGCAATGTTTAGGGACGGATGAAGCCAACAAAGTTATGTCCAAAATTCATGAAGGACTTTGCGAGCATCAGTTAGGTCCTAAAATGGAAAAAAAATTAAAAGGATGGGTTATTATCGACCTTCAATGGTGAAAGACTATATAGATCATTCCAGAAAATGTCACGAATACCAAGTACACGAGGTTCTCATTCATCAATCTGAATCCTCTACACCCAACAATAGCATCCTAACCATTCGTGAGTTGGGGCACATATATAATTGGATTGATTGATCCTCCATCTTCAGTAGGACATCGATTTATTTTAGCAGCTACTGACTGCTTCTCCAAATGAGCTCCATTTAAGGAAGTCACCGCTGACTGAGTTATTGATTTCTTCTCCAACAATATTATTTATAGATTGAGCAATGAATCATTTAAGACAACCCCCAACTTTCAAGAGTGCGAAGATATACAGATTTGTTGATCGACATAAAATTGATTGGCAGTATTCATCAATCTACAATCTATGGGCCAATGGTTTAGCAGATACTTTTAATAAGACATTGGTAAAGCTGCTCAAAAAGATTCTCACAAAGAATAAAAGGGAGTGGCACACTAAAATGATGGAAGCGCTCTGGGCCTATAGAACAACTTACCAAATGACAACCAAGGCCACTCCTTATGCTCTAACATTTGAGTTAAAGCTATTTTTCCACTAGAAGTTGAGCTACCACCACTTTGAGTAGCTGTCCAATTCAATCTTACTCAAGATGACAACGCTCGCCTGCAAATGGAAGAGTTGGATGCACTTGACAGAGTTAGACTCCAAGCTCAACAAAGCTTAAAAAATTACAGAGCGAGGATGCCTAAAGCATTCAATAGTTTTGTACATCTTCAGACATTCCAGAAAGGTGAATTGGTTCTGGTGCTAAGATGGCCAATCATCCCTCATCGTAAGAGCGGTGATAAATTTGAAGCTAATTGGGAAGGTCCTTACATCATAGAGAAGGTGTACGAAGGAGGAGCCTACCAACTTATTATCAAGAATGGTCAATGACCGATGCCACCAAGCAATGGTCGATATCTCAAGAAATATCACAACTGACTATGGATAAGTATATAAATACTTAAATGAATCTTGCACTAGTAAGACTTTCATATCAAATATATATGTAATGTCACTTGAAGATTCCCTCATAAAATGAGAATGCATTTTTCAAGTTACTGTAAAAGCCTCCCCCTATTAGACAAGAGCATTTTTATATATTTAGCTAAGTTGACATCATGCTTCAAGTTGAGATCCTTAGAGCTCCATTTATTTATATTAAAGAAGTTCAAACTTTGTAATACATTTCTGAACTAATCTGCAATCCCCCTATTAGATAGGGGGTATTTTTAGTTTTTATAAATCAAAGCTGTTCAATCATTCCCTGTGAAATAGGAGAGCTTCTTGTATATGCATTCAGGTTGATATCAAGCTTTATGTCGAGATCCCTGAATATATCTATAACTATTATTGTTAAAGTTACAGGTCTTACAAGAACAAAAAGAATCTGCATAAAAGAGACCTAAATGTCAAAATTTTCCCTCCAAGATTCGTCAATTGTCAATGATCAAGTCAGAAGAACTCCTAATTTTGGAAGCTTCAATCAACTAAGTTGGAAAAATATCAACCACTACATTTTCAAGTCTAGGACATGCATGGGTTCTAAAGGTCAAACTCAACAAGCCCACAGGTGGTCAAGTTCCGACGCTCTCCTCACTCAACAAGCCGCAAGAAAAGTCCGCAGTGAAAGAGCCCCTGTTCATTATTCTAATGACAAGACCGCCAAGCCATCACAGCTTAAGTCAAAAACTCGAGTAGTTCTAAAGGTCAGACTCAACAAGCCCACAAATGGCCGAGTTGTTGATGCTCTCCTCACTCAACAAGCCACAAGAAAAGTCACAGTAAAAGAGCCCCTGCTCATCAATCCAATGATGATAGCTCAATCTCAGACCAGATCCAGCTTAGTGACTACAAGCAACCAAAATCCAAGAGATCTTTACACTCGATCGATGGACAAAGATAATCTGAAGAAACTCTCAATTTATAGCTACCTTAAATCAATCTATATATTGCCTACAAGGTGATATTTCAATCTCTTTTCAAATGATTTGATCAAGCACAAAGCACAGATCAAAGCCAATTCCCTCATCAACTCCACAAAAGTAGAAAGCACAGGACTGAGGAAGCGATTTCATAGTTCACACAAAGGCAATGGCCGAACTAAAGGAATTTCATGGTTATTTAATTATTAACACAAGCTAGATCGATAACTCAACATTGACCTAATATGAGCTAAGGTCATCATCAGATGCACCCTTCAACGAGTTCATCAAAGCTACAGGCACAGGACTTAAGGCATACATACACTTCGACAAGTCAATATAGATAAATCAGGTCAATTCATCATTAAAGTCCATCAAGCTTAAAGCTAGAATGAAAGGAATTTTGAATCTCAAAGCAAACAAATTGATTCATGTATCCAACCTGGTTAAGCATGAAGCTAGGGTCGAAGGAAAGCCAAATCTATGAAGACACAAAAGAAAGAGACTTTCAGCAAACCCATCGAAGCAGAGAGTAGATGGTAGAAGAAGCTCTTCAGTGAACCCATGGAAGTTGAAAGCTAAAGTGATCCAAGACCCATGGCCAGCCCAAAGGGTCAACCAACTTTTCAACAAACATGAATCGCTCCATGCACGAATCATATTTGTTGACCTCCATGCATGCGCAATAAGTCAAGTCAAGCTCACAAGGTGAATTCGATGAGCTTCAGCATGCAAATAAAAGCTAAAATGCCCTCAACGGTGCCAAAAATCAATCAGAAAGACCTCTGATTGATGAACATACTCTTTCATCATGTTCAAAATGTTGAGTTGATCAGAATATGCATCTTGCATAATTCGACGGTCGACTGATCAAGAAGTTGTCGAAGTGCTGACATGCATATCGAGGTCAAGAAGCCGCGATGATGACCAAACAATTTTTGTTCACAAAATTAATCATGTTGTTAGTATCAAAACATCAAAACCTATCAAGTAAAATTATTCGCTTCAATTCGGATGAGTATGCATGAATATCGAGCAATCGGATACAACACGTAAATTAGAGTTAAAATACACTTGACGACACTAAAAGTCAATCAAAATGATCTCTGATCGATGAACAGACTCTGCCATCACATTTAGGATGCCAAAATTGATCAAAATAGGTATCTTGAATAATTTGACAGATGAGATCAAAAAGGAGGGCCGTCGATGCGCTAACATGCATATTGAGGTCGAAAAGCCATGATGATGCCCAAACGATCTCCATTTATGAAATTGATTGCCTATATAGTTTTAAAACACTGAAACCTATTAAATAAAACTATTTGTGCTCAATTTGGATGAGTCTGCATGAATAACAAGTAATCAAGCAACGATGCACAAATTTGAACTGAAATTAACCCCGATTTGATGCCGACTTGAACCAAACGGTCCATCATGAAACGGACTATGCCATTTCATCCAGAACATCAGAGTAACCTAAAATTGGCATGTATATTATCTATGTGATGATATCAAAAATCCAAATTAGGCAAATAAAATAATATAAAATATATATCCTATAAATACCCCCTTTAAAATCCAAAACCAAATATTGTTCCTATTCTCCACTCTCCCACAGCCGACAGCTCTCTCTCTCTCTCTCTCTCTCTCTCTCTCTATGTGTGTGTGTGAATGGTAATGGTAGGGGCTTCCATCTCTTCCCAGACCTTCTTCAAGGGGAGCAAACCCAATGGCGGCTTCTGCCTTGTCTTCAGTCCTTCAAACCTGCGTGATCCACCTTCTCCATTTAAAGCCCAGATCTATCTCTGGAGGCTACCTCAACCATCTCGAAGGTTAGAGGTGAAAAATATTGGAAAAATTTTTGGAAATTTCTTCAAAGTTGCTACTTTGGAGAGTCTCATGGTGGAGGTGTCCGAGTGTACCATTAGTGGTTGCCCACCTAGAGTACCCCTCTGTGAAGCTGATATGCAAGTTGAGCTTCATAGAAAGAGGCCAGGCCAGAGCCAAATAACTACTCCAAGGAAGGAAACAAGTACATGTAAAATTGTTTCAGGAATCTCTGAAGGATTGACTACTGGAACTCTTATCCATGTTTGTGTACCAAATATGAATCAAAGAAGTCATGACTATAGTGAAATGTCAATAGTATAAAGGCCTTCTCATGCAGATGCCACATATGATTTTAAATATGGCATTAAATCTATTCAGGGTGGTGGCAGATCATCAACTAGGGAAACAATCGGTAGAGTTGCTACGGGAGCTATTGCAAAGAAGATTCTCAGGATGAAATCAGTCGTAAACAATGATCCAGTTCAAAGAAAAATCATACAAGGCAGCTTGGATTGCTGAGATGACTTCTTACATCAAAAATTTGAATCAAAAACATCTGATCATGGTTGGACTGGAAGGCTTCTATGGGCAAGGGTTGGCCTTAAAACAATAGATAAGCCTCAAGAGACAAGTCTAAATGGAGCCTCGGAGAGCAGCTATTTGTTACACTAAAGTCAGGAACTTATGCCTCAATTCAGCTGATGTCTTGAGTTCAAGTTTGCTCTCCTGAGAAGAAATTATGAGCCAATGTTGATATTAACTTTATATTAATTTGTACTCTTGTTTATATAATTTTCATTGTTTATGGAGGGGAAGGATGTCAAAGCAAATACCCTGATCAAGGATATGGAAGAGAAGGGGATGGTACCTGATGCGATCACCTATGATATTCTAATTAATGGATATTTAAAGGATGACAACATAAAGAAGACATTCAAATTGTTCAATGAAATGTCAAGTAAGGGAGTGAAGCCAATAAGGTCACCTACACTTTTTTAATTTATGCAAGAGGAACAGAGTAAGTGAGGCTGACAGAATGTTCAGGGACATGGTGAATAACAAGAAATTTCTTCTTAATCTTATAATGAACAATGTCATGATTGATGGACACCAGTGGTGGGAACTTTGAAAGGGCTTATGAGCTTTTGAAGGAAATGGAGACAAGGAAAATTCATCCTGATGATGTTACATACAATTCTCTGATGAGGAGCCTATGCCTGTGTTGATCATAAGTATCCCTACACACCTTTCTTGGCGTGGCGGGGAAATGTGTATTTGCTTGTTGACTATATGTACCCGTACACACCTTTCTTGGCATGGCGAGGAAATTTGTACTTGGTTGTATATGTATAAGTACCTGTAAATGCCTTTCTTGGTGTGGCAGGGAAATCTATTTCATCAGGTACCTTAGAGTGCCATACATGCCTTTCTTGGTATAGTGGGAAGGCTCATTCAGGTCGTGGTTTATACCACCCATACACGCCTTTGTTAGCATGGTGGGCAGGCCTAGCATACCCAAAGTAGCCCCCTATATGGGGACGATGCTGCGATGCTGCTGAAATGCCACCAAACTTCACACCGATAGGGGGACCTATATAGCTTGATAGTAAATTATGCTGCGATATAAAATTGTTATTTGAACTAACATTGCAGGTATATAAGTACCTGCACACGCCTTTCTTGGCATGGCAGGGAAATTTATTTTAATAGATACCTTAGAGCCCTATACATGTATTTCTTGGCATGGTGGGAAGGCCCATTCAGGCCATGGTTTATACCACCCATACACGCCTTTCTTGCATGATGTGCCCAAAGATACCTAAAGTAGCCCCTATATGGGGACACGAGATGTCAGCCAAAATACCGATTTTTCACTAATATGATGCATAAATTGCTTAATGAAAATTCAACAATAAAGCTAAAATTAATATTTTAACTTGACATTGCAAATATATAAGTACCTGTACACCCCTTTCTTGGCCTGACAGGGAAATATGCGCTTCATACAAGTACTTTAGATACCCATACATTTCTTTCTTGACATGGTGGGATGACGCATTTGACCGTGATGTTTACACTACCCATACATGCCTTTCTTGGCATGGTGGACAGGCCCAGCCCCTATTATAGCCTCCTATGTGGGGACAACGTCGAGAGGCTGCTGAAATGCTATCAAAATTTTATCTAAAAATTTATACTTGCAATAAAATTCAATCATAACAAGCAGTATTATACAAATTCCTTATCGTTAAATTAATGTTGTATCAAATACACCTGCATGGGCCCCAACACTACGTTGAATGCTTAAATTCAAGTGTTTAAGGATGTTGCGCAGGTTGCTTCCGGTTGGGTCTTAGACGGGTTAGGGTTAACAAAACCTAAAAATCAAATGATGTTATTATAATATCTTCAATCTAATAAAATATTTAAGAAGTTAATTCTGTCATATGATAGTATATCTGATCCTCTATTATTAAATTAATAGAGTCAACACGATCTGAAATAGCGAAATAATAAACCACCCCAATGATGGCTGTGTTAAATGAAACTTTTAACCAAAAGGGATACTTTTATCAAAATATGATTATAATTTCAAAGCAAATTAATTTAGGTTGAATCTTAATCTAAATGCAGAATTTGAAATATCATTGAGTTATAAATGTCTAAGTGAAATTCAATATTAAAAACTTAAAACAAAAATTCAACTCACCTTTCACAATTATTTGTTGGAGGTGACAAATTAAGAAAACCCTAGCTTATAAAGGAGCCAATGTCAAATCAAGTACACAACTATATTTACTCTCAAACAATCTCATGCTAGCAAGGATATGCGTCTGCGTGTCTTGACATTTCACCGAGGCTCCACATAATGCGATCGAGTCCTACGTAGTTATCGTCAAATGACTCCATTATATCACAGTCACGATAGTAGCTCGTATGCTTCCCAAAGGCTTTTTTTGAGTTTTGAACCATAGGGTATACTTGATAGGGCAAAAAGCCCTCTATTAACTAAGGTATACTTAAGCTTATCTTCTTAGACAAACACCACCCCAGGTCTACAACAAATTTTTAGACGACGTAACCCATGTGTTATTGATAAGGATCCTTCGGTCAAGTTGGGTCGACTACCTCGTGTGACTAAGTAGACTAGGGACCACAACAGCTTGGGATGATAGAATTATGGGATCTAGATCAGGCGCATCATCATTCCCCCAACCATCCACTTTAAGTTAAATATAATAAATTTCATAAATCTAAATTCTAAAACTCCACATGCTGCTATTATATGATACGCACTAAGCAACCTAATGACTAGCCTTAATCAAAAAGTTCTTTCTCAACATTGAGAGCGGTAATTAACTATAGATGCTTGCGCTTATAAGAAACCTGGAAACAGATCTAAAGTCCTCACAAAATAAGGGCGAAATCTCTGGGTAGTGTCTTACCTACTATTCATCTTCCTTCTGAAAATTACACCGACACATAAATAATACTCTTCATCGAGAGGTCGGTGGTGAATTTTTGGAGCCCCCAAACAGTAACTTGATTAATCATTTAAACCTAATTACCTCTGTTGAATAGTAAGATAACTTAGTGGATGTGATTGAGGATACTTATCCTAATTTATTTCCTAAGTTTCTTTATCTGAAAAAATGAAATTAACTAATGGTTAATGGAATGATTAATTGATCCTTTAAGCTTAAATAAATATTAATCATAAGCCAATTGTATTAGGCCCCTTTCATTTCTTAGGAGCATTGCAAATTTACTTTACATATGGTTGCATATCATATTGGTTTATTATTAATTAGTTAATTAACTTAAGGTGATATAATTACTTTACACAGTTAATTCACTTAATTCATACCTTAACCTAATTAAAACATAAAATCAACTTAAATATTCTTCATTAAACCAATTTAATTCATAGATGGAAAATTGGATTAGGATTAGCAAACCTCTTCCATATTTTTTTAAATCTAATCAAACTCAAAGTTAAAAATGTCTTTAAAGAATTTTGGTTTATTCTAAATAGCCTTATTTAATGTGATTGTCCTTAGAAATTAAGTGGGATGAATGAAATCATGTGCTTACATTCCTTTATTTCTTTCCAATCATGCTAAATATTGCTTGTCATATGAAATCATGCATTCATTTCTTTTAAAATTAATTAAATGAAATGTTTTCTTTTATGACAAATTACATGTGTTGACTTAAATTTAAAAAATATATGTGGCTATTATTACTATTAAATCAAAAGCTATTTTTAAAAGCCTATAAATCAATTATTATAATATAAAGTGATATTAATTATATGTATCTATAAGTTTGCATGTGATGATAATACAAGATGTGCAATATGAAGTTCTCTTTCCTTATCTTAACATGGATTCACATAGGATTTGCAAGTGTATAGTTCATTTGAAAAGAACACAACATTTGCCTAAATCTACTCCTATGCATTTCCATGTTAAGACTTAGGACGAATTTCATATCACATATGTAAATCATACAATCAAATCAAATATGACTTATTGCATAATTCCTTATTCACGTGGTTCTTTTTGTACATTCATATGTATCTGAGAAAAGTGATATATTAATCTGGATATCCGGGGATTGCGAGGCTTTAAGTAGCCCTAAGTAAGTCTTATACCTTATGCCCCTGGTGCATAAAATAATGGCTCCGTACTCACTTAAAACTCTTATACATATGTATGTATGATGTGGCCAATGAATAAGAATCATAAATCAAACATAACTTTTGCATGGGTTTTCCTATCCTTATAGTTGCTTATACATCTACATGTATCTAAGAAAAGTGGTATATTAGGCTGGACATCCCGGGGCTGCTAGGCTTTAAGTATCCCTAAGCAAGTCTTGTACCTTACGCCCCTAGTGTAGAAAATAATGGCATCGTACTCACTTAAAACTTTTATATATGTGAATGTGTACCTAGCTAATGGATGAAAAATTCCTCTTTTCTATGTAATAAGGCATGCATTCATAATTCAATCAAAAATGAAATATTTAAATTCCAAATACACTTCTTTGCATTCATCATCAAAGTGTGCTAATATTTACATTGCATGTATAGGTATGCTTGGGATTATTCATATGCATGATATACATGATGGAAAGAAATGAATGAATGTGTGTTATGTGATAGTAAATCCATTCTAATTAATCTTAAGATACATTTCTTATTGAATGAGTGTATTTAATGTAAACTTAAACTTAGGGTTAATTAAAATACATAATAAGCCATTCACTAAAGAGAACTAAGCTAATTAACTTACCTTAGAAATGACTTAATGTAGGGATAAAAGAGAGATTCCCTCTCTTTCTTCTCTTTATTACACCTAGTTGCTAAGTGTAGGCTACATGAAACAAAAGAAAATACTAAATTAAATCTTCAAATCAATTAAATCATTTAAAGAGAAATAAACCCTTTATAAATTAAATCCATCACACTTAGAAAATCATAACTCTAAAGCTTAGTTAGGACATGCCACACAAGCCTTAACACATACACATTATATTAAGTCACCATTTCTAGCTTTATGTTAGGACGGTATGATTTGGTGTATGTTTGATTTTGTGATGTATTATTTTAGACTGGATGTTAGGGTGTATGTGTATAGTTTGGATGTTAGGCCGATATTTGCCTGATCATGTTTTCTGCAAGGGGTCATGCTTGAGGGGAAGTTGTAATAAAAATATAAATATTTTTGCTGTGCAGGTTGCTTATACCCCTAAGCATATCCCAAGTTAGGATAGGTGGGCTTGGTTACCCATCTTTTGGGTGCTAAGTCCAAATTATTCATATAACTGCTTGGGTTGTATGGTGTGTTTAGCTAACATTTATTTTAAAGGTGTAGCTAAATTTACTTTCCTTCTTTTTAATGTAATTTTATATTATGATTATGATAAGTGTTATGGGGGATTAGGATGAGCATTGGTTATAATACAGTCTTGTATACCATGTGATGCCTTTGGAGCAAGCAACATCCCAATCAAGCCAAAAGGAAGAATGAAATGAAGCAAATCAAAATAAAGAAATGAAAGATGAAGAGTGAAGAATGGAGGATAAAGAATGAAGACCCCCATAACACTTATCATTTTTTTTAATTATAATTATTCTTTCATTATGCTGAGATGTATAAGGGTAGAGCTCGGCTACCCATAATTCTTTTCGAGTTGTATGGAGATACCTGACGCATCAACCTCTTATTCTTTTGCGATAGCTTTATAAAATTATTTGATATTTTGTTTATCTTGTGCATTAGAAATAGCATGTCTTTTCATAGTTTTTTTATGATTGGTGATTGCTGTGTGGCCTGGATTCATTTAGGCTCTTAGGATAAAAATAAATTTTCTATCCCACTAACAACTCTAATTAAAATTTTAAAAATAACACATAACCTCACATAAAAGCTTAGAAATTAAATCAAGATAATAAAATATTTAGCAATCCCTTAGCTAGATGATTATATGTATAATATCATGCATGTCATATTCTTCCACTCTTGTTAAGAAAGGACTTCCATCTTTTCCAGAGAATAAAGGCTTAACTTATAAGAGCCTTTAATGGAAAGACACCTCTTTCTCTTTTGATTTGGCCTATACTCAATTTTGCATGCATTTAGGCATACAAAATCCTATAGCATGTGTCAAAATAAAGATCCAAAAATCAAATAAAACTTGATAAAATTTGCATTAGATTAAGTCATTATTCATGTCCTTCATGATCTAGTCTCTTAGGGAGTGGGTTTAAGGACTTAGTTCCTCTTCTAAATTAATAAGATCTTAACCATCTTACATAGTATATGATTTTCCTACATGGATTTAAAGTGTATGAGGAGGGCCACTCCGATAATAAGTCCAAGAAAGTGGCTTACTCTCTTGTGGAGGTAAACTATATACCCACTTTTGCCTTAAATTTAAGTCGTGCTTTGGCCTTCGTCAAAGTTCCCTAGATTTAGGATTTGAGGTTGATGTTTTCCTTTGCGGGCTACAAGCATAAATCCTCACCTCTTAGGCATTTTCATAATCTTGTATTGTGGAATTATAAGTCCTAAATTTCTAATAAAATTTCAACTCAAATAAATAAAATTTTTCAATTTCAAATACATAAAGGCCAACCATAGGATATATTGGAGTGCTCACTAGGTTCCCTAGTATCATGAGCACTCTTTACTTATCTCCATTGGTTTCGATAATAACTCTCCCTTTTTGATCTATCCTACTTGATTTTTTAAAATATAACCAATTTGTTGATAGTCTTATCTTTGAATTCTTTGGAGATAACAATCACCTATTTTAATCGAGAGTATTCTTAATGAACTCAACTTCCTTAAGATGTAATTAACTATGGAGGCTTGCCTCTATAGGGAACTTAACAAACCTAATTTAAATAAACTCTGCTTTACTTTTTCATGTAGAGTAAGGGAAAAATCTCTGGTATATTTGAAGACCCCTCATGCCTTAGGAGTCCTTATTAGGTGATTAGGTCAATTATAGGGTAGTGACTCCTATCTCTCAAGATAGTACACTATTCCTTAATAGCATACTCGATCACCTCAATAACTACATCCTTAGATTTATATGGTGTTCCCTCACATATACACACACAACACATAATCAAAAATAAACACCACAATGCCTCCTTTGTGGGGTTATAGCTTGGTGTCGTTATCCTCAGAATGATTATTTGATATCACCAGTAGAGCTATTCTTTTTCACCCACTTGAGATTTTTAAACTTGCGTGAATGGCAACAATCGCTTCTATCATCAAGTTTGGTCGTATGGTTAGTGATTTGAAACCACGCGTTGACATTTGTTCTCCTTTATCTTCTACTCAATTTTCCTCCAAAGAGGAGGCTTCAGCACTATGCCTTTATAGTATGAAAGGTTCAACTAGCAGAGTGGTCGCATTCACAGGCATGATTGAAACTTTTTGCCAGTGACAGTTCTTTTCAAGACTGGCACCTCAGAATGACTCAATCTTTTGAATTCAAAGACTCTCTTTCAAGGAGCCTTAGTAGTAGTAGTGGCCATTTTAGTTGCCCTGCTCCCCTGCACAGGTTGGTGTGAACAATATACAAGTGCTTCAGGTAGAGGATTATTCGCAGCAGCAATGGCGATGAAGTCTACACTACTAAATTGAATAGTAACTCCAACATACCCATTGATTATAGTGTTAGCCAAATGGATATTGGCTCCACAACCTAGCTACATGATAAACGATGTTATGAAGATCCATCGATATAAATAACAAACAGATTAGACAAAAGAATATGATTAATTTAAATTTAATTTCATTGATAATTGATTTTAAATTTCAATTTTTATCATGCTGCACTGCTACTATAGCTTAAATTCGACTAGCGAAAGATGGAAAGAGAAACCTATCCCTAGCAGAGTTACCAAAAATCTGTGGGCTTCAAAAATTCGCCATCGACCTCTCACATTGAAGATAGTATGGTTTAAAGTGTCAGTGTAATTTTCAGAAGGCAGATGGAATAGTATATAAGATACTACCCAGAGATTTCGCCCTTAATTTATGAGGACTTTAGATATGGTTCTAGATTTCCCATAGGCGCAAGAACCTATAGTTAATTACCCTTCTCAATGCTGAGAGAGAGTTTTCGATTAAGGCTAGTCATTATATCGCTTAATGTGTAGTGTATAGTAGCAACATGTAGAGTTTTAGAATTTGGAATTTATGAAATTCATCATTACTAGCTTAAAGCGGATGGTTGGGGGAATGTTGACATGCTCGATCTAGATCCCATGGTTCCATCATCCTGAGTTATCGCGATCCCTAGTCTACTTAGTCAGAGGAGGTAGTAGACGGAAGGATCCTTAACTTACATGGGTTACGTCGTCCAAGATATCCTTAGACTTGGGGTGGTGTCTCAGGACATAGGCTTAAGTCTACCTTAGGCGATGAGGGCTTTTTTTATCAAGTGTATATGATTCACAACTCAAAGGGTAGAGCCATTAGGAGCACATGACTATTGTGATCATAATATAATGGTGTCATTTAGGAATCACCCGTCGGACTTTGGTCATATATATATGTGGGCTTAGCCAAAGCCAGTTAAAGGACAAGAGCCATGTCCTTACTAGCATGAGATTGATTGAGAGTGAATATAGTAGAACACTTGATTTGACTTTGGCTCTTTTGTGAGCTAGAGTTTTCTTAATTTGTCACCTTTAATAAATAGCTGTGGAAGGTGGATTGAATTTTTAGCTTTAAGTTTTTAAATTAAATTTTATTTAGACATTTGTAAATTGATTATTAATTTGAGTTAATTTGATTTGAGATTAGAATCACATTTTGATGGAAGTATCCCCTCCGGTTGAAATCACCATTCAACATAGCCATTATCAGGGTTTATGAATTTGCTTGATCATTTAATTTATTATTTCAGATCTTATCGAATCTATTAATTTAATAATAGAAGATCAGATATATTATCATGTGATAAAATTAGCTTCTCAGAAATTTTAATAAGTTAAAATTCTTATAATAATTGGATTTTTTAGGTTTTGTTAGCGAGACCTCACAACCAAAGCAACCCGATCCTCAGACACTAAGTTTAAGCATTCAGTGTAGTGTTGGGGCCCATGCGAGTGTTTACTAATTTAGGTAATTTTTATTTGGATTAT
Organism: Cymbidium sinense; assembly: GCA_021442155.1. Classification (NCBI taxonomy): domain Eukaryota; kingdom Viridiplantae; phylum Streptophyta; class Magnoliopsida; order Asparagales; family Orchidaceae; genus Cymbidium; species Cymbidium sinense. The sequence continues at coordinate 52,373,016 of CM038228.1, read as the reverse complement.
GAGATTGATTTCATATTTTCATTTAATTCCAACTTAGCCTGCGTAGCCTTTTTTGGCATTAAAATTTGCACTTTAAAATCTCTATGTTTGAGCACATGTAGGTATTTATAGCTTAGATAATTTCATCTAATTACTAAAATAATTAACTTTAAAAATTATAATTAGAATAAAATTTCTTAATTTTTGGATTGAAAGAAGCTTCATAATTCATGAAGAATTTAATTTAACATCACCTTCTGTCTACTTGTACGAAAAATTACAGATCTAGTGGCAATTTTAGAGCAGAACTAAGTTTCTATTTACATTTCAAAATATTGCATCTTTTCTTGACTTATTAATGAACATATAACCCTCTTTTAGTCATCACATTCAATTTTTGTTCTCCCCAAGCAAGCTATTATATCTTCTTTAAGCAAGCTTATCCAAATTGAGGCTCTTTTCAATTAGTCAATTATTCACTAAGAAGTCTTGGCCATACTTGTTAATAAGTTATTTAGTTTTAGTGAAAATTTCTTATGAAGCTCATCTGATTTTCGCTTTATCTTGAATGTAGCACTCAACCAATCTCCTATGCTTTAAACTCAACTTTAAGCATAAGATCTAAATGATCCTTTTAATGGTTACATTCATGAATGATCATGAGTTGCCTAATTGAATTTGTGCTTATGAGAAAGCTACTAAATTACTTGTGCACGATTGGTTTCAATTTGAAATTGGACATTTGGATTTACCACCAATCATTTGTCATTTAATAGTCAATTGAGATATTTACTTTGTTTGATATTAAATATGATTTGTTCACATAAAAAGACTTCAGATCCAATATGAATTTATCCTTAACTCCAGATCAAGTTTCATATTTATTTAGTAACTAGAATTCAAATTTATCTTAAGTCTCTTGTGAGTTTAGTATTAGCCTCCCCAAGTTTCAATTAAAGCTTGTTTAATTTTGAGGGGTTTGGAGAAAAGAGAACTTACTTCTTGATTTAAGGACATAAAAAATTGATTAAAGTTTGTGAGTTTAGTATTATCCATCAAACCATTGATTCTTAATTATTAAGTTTAGATAAGGATGGGTCCCACATTGACTCTTTCCCTCTCTATAAATAAGGCTAAAAGAGGGCCTTCCATTTCATATCATTTGCTTGAGTTTGGAGGACTTGAAAAAAAAAGGGGGTAGAATTCTAGCTCAAAAATTTGGGCGGGCTTTCCATGCTTAAAATATTTTGTAAGTGCTCCTCCTCTTATTTTCTTTGGATTGTTATTTACTATTATATTTGTTATGTACTTTTCTTTCATTTATTTGAGTTTAGATGATTTCCATTTAAATTTGCTTAAGTCCAAATTTGATCAAATTTATTGACGTTACGTAAGTCGACATCTAACGGTTTTGACTTACTGATGCGTCACAATGAAGTATGAATGGTCTTCTGACTACACATTTTCATCGTCGCCAATGAAGCGTGACAAGTCCTTCAAATCTGCATAAAGAAGCATATATACATATTTCCACATTCATTTCTTTACATATACACAAGCAACCACAACAATAAATCAGACTTGATGGTTATAGCTGTTGCATCTTCAAGAGTCTTAGTGTAATGTTGGCACAATCAACAACTATGTATCCATTAAATTTTCAATCTTCCCATATTCTCATCAATCACACAGCCCTTGAATGATGGATTGAAGGTGTCACTCAGATCCTTGAGCTTTTCAGGTTCATTAGCTTCCGTTAAGCCCTTAACATAAGAGAAACCATACTTACTCGACAACAAGGGATCCTTGCCAGGGGTCTGTTGCCCTTTTTTTTTTTCTATCAACAAAAAAAAGCTTCGGTTAAAAAAAAAAATGGAAGAGAAGTGCGATCGGGTTGCTTGCGGCCCGAAAGGGATTGAGAGAGGGTTTCAGTTTTTTCCTGTGGCTTCTTGCGGTTTGAGCAAGATTGAACGAAAGATGGTGGAGTTGGGTCTGGGCCGAGTGCCAAGGGAGGGAACAGAGGAGAGGTCTGTTCCGTCGGGCATCGATCATCAGCATCGGAGGAGAGGTGGAGAGGGCTAGCCAGCCAATGATGTGAGTGGAGCTAGACGGGAAGAAGAGTGGAGAGAGGAGGGCTTGCAGAGAACCAACCCGAGCAGCCGTGCATCCTTTTTTTGGGAGGAATCGGGACAGGAAGATGAGGAAGCTTGCGGTTGAGGCCCCTTGAACGAGAGAAGCAGGATCAGTTTTAGGAAGATTGAACGAAGAGAGGTGGGATCGGTTGAGGGAGATGGGAGGGAGTTTCAAACTAGGAGGGCTCAGGTCGTGCGTGCTCCTTCGGCTCGGGTTGTGCATTTAGTTGGCTGTCAATTGGAGATATTAGGGCTGGTTAGGATTAAATAATAAATTATTAATTTTTAAGTGTTTAATCAATCTTAATATCAATTTAATGTCGACATCATTATATGATTAATATATATTGATTGATTATTGATATTAGACAACGCATTTTATCAGTTTAGCGTCGGGCCATTTGATTCGTTGGCGTCATGCCAATTTTTACAAATTCTCTTTCCGTCGCTCGATATTTGTGCTCATCCGAATTGAGTCGAATAATCTCGTTTGATAGATTTTGGCGTTAAAATGGGTGATCAATTTCATAGGAGTCGTTTGAGTATTATCACGTTTCTCAGATATATGTGTTGGCGGCGTTTGGTTTGATCTCTTGATCGGTTGGCCAGTTAAATTGTGTAATATATATATATATATATATATATATATATATATATATATATATATATATAATTTTTATTTCAAAGCTAAATGGTAGAATATCGAGCGAAGGATCATTCATTATTGTTTTAAATCGAGCAGAAATTTTTTTGTTCGCTTCGTCATTTGTTAATGAATGAAACCAAGAGCTGTTGAATGAGATTTTTGACAGCCCTAGTGATGAATACTATAAATAGTTCAATTAATCAACAGTCCCGTCAAATATTGGTCCCCTCCATATGATCTTAAAATTTCACACCACCTATTGTAAGGTTGCCCAATGACAAACTACCATAATTAAAGCTATGATGGTGATATACCAAATTCAAAATTTACCATATAAATGCAACTAAAATCCACTTTTGGATGGGGACTTTTGTTTTCAATTGAAACCCAATTGATGTAGTGAGAATGAAACAAATGTTGATTAATGTTGAGGTAGATGTAATAATTTTTAATTAGATTTTCAAATAGAAGACCTAAAATGCTTTTAACTAACTAATGTGAAATTTGATTACATATGTAGAAAGTAACATATTTAATAATGTTAATAATAAAATGATTATATAATAATTTTAAAATATGAAGACTCAAAAAAAGAAATTATAGATAACTGTCTTTTCTATTTTATTGTTAGCGTATATTTATTATTTTTAATAAAATTTTAATGGGAAATTTACATACATACATATGATTCTTCGATTTATTTATATTTGAATACTACAAAACTAACTTTCTATCTTCAAAAAAGTGTATTTCATGGAAAAATATGATGGTATTTTTGATGTAATAATAAAGATTTAGGTGTTATTTAAGTAAAATTAAAGTTTAGGTGTGAAATACGTAAATTCATAAGAATTGCGTGATATGTATGTAAACCCCCCTACCCCAATTTTAATTTATGTAAAAAAATAAAATAATATAAATTATAATGAAAATTAATTTAGTGGGCATGAATAATAAAAGTTCATATCAAATTACAAATTTGTTTATGATTTAAAATGAATTTAATAACATAATTATTTAAAATATTAAATTCCCTGTCAATCGCCAGTAACTAGCAGTCTCCACCTATCGTTCTTCTTTTCCTTCTCGTGGCTGCTAATGGAGAGGGATTATTTTAAAATAGAAGTCTTGATAATTAGTTATTTAGAAGCGCGAAAATATAATTAAAAATAGGCAGTCGTCCGTCGAACGGACGACGTCAGCGCCAGTCGTTTTCTGGTTTGTAACGGCGGGGAGAACGGCGAGAGACAGACCTTTTTTTTTTTTTTTTTTTTTTATAACGACGGGGAGAGAGAGAGAGAGAGAGAGAGGAAGATTTTATTTTTATTAATTTTTTAAATAATATAATTATTTAAAATATATAATTTAAAATATTTTTTAAAATATTTAATAACTAAATATTTATATATTTAGTTATTAATTTTTTTATTATATATATAATTAAATATATAATTTAAAATATTTTAATTATATATATAAATTTATAAATTTATTTAATATTTTTTATTAATTAATATAATTATGTATAATATATAATTTTTATTAATTTTTTTGTCAATATATAATATAAAAATATTTAAAATATATATAAATAAATAAATAAACAAAGAATAAATTATATAAATATTTTATAAACTATATAAATAAAATAATTATATATATATATATATTTATAAATTTATTTAGTTATTTATATATTTAAAATATATATTTTTTAAGTTATATAAATAATTTAAAAATATTTAAAATATATAAATAAATAAATAGTTATATATATATATATATAATTAGTTATTTATTTATTTAAAAATATTTATTTCTTTAAAATATATAATTAGTTAAATAAATAAATAAATAAATAATTGTAAATTATATAAATATTTAGTTATTTATATATTTATAAAATATTTAGTTATTTATTTATTTATATATATATATATATATTATATATTTATTCATTTCTTTATTTATTTATTAAAATTATTTATTTATTTATTTTTTTTTATATTTTTTATATTTTTTATATTTTTTTGTTATTATTATTAAAAGACTTATATTAATAAATATATATATATATATATATATATATATATATATATATATATATATATATATATATTTATATATAATTAAAAATATTCTATAAAAATTATTTTTAAATTATTTATATAACTTAAAATATTTATATAATTTAAACATATAAATAACTAAATAAATTTATAAATATATGTATATATATATATATATATAATTATTTTATTTATATAGTTTATAAAATATTTATATAATTTATTCTTTTTAATTATTTATTTATTTATATATTTTAAATATTTTTTATATTATATATTAACAAAAATTAATAAAAATTATATATTATACATAATTATATTAATTAATAAAAATATTAAATAAATTTATAAATTTATATATATAATTAAAATATTTTAAATTATATATTTAATTATATATATAAATAAATAAATTAATAACTAAATATATAAATATTTAGTTATTAAATATTTTATAAAAATATTTTAAATTATATATTTTAAATAATTATATTATTTAAAAAAATTAATAAAAATAAAATCTTCCTCTCTCTCTCTCTCTCTCTCTCGTCGTTATAAAAAAAAAAAAAAAAAAAAGGTCTGTCTCTCTCTCTCTCTCCCCGTTCTCCCCGCCGTTACAAACCAGAAAAAAAAAAAAAAAAAACAAGGGTGGCCAGTCGTCCGTCAAAACGGACGGCATCGTGAGTCATGCCTCGTCGTTTGACTATTATTTTGAATTATATTTTTTAGTCTAAATAATTATATATCTTTTTTAAAAATAATCCCTAATGGAGACCTCGGAGAAGACATAAAGCGAAGAAGAACTTATTTAGACACATTTTATAGATAAAAATCCATGTAAAAAATAACAGTCAAAGTCAATAATATAGACATTTTTTACTGATAATGTGCTTAGTGTTCCTTAACTACAAATGCATTGTTCTTAGACAAGACCATTGTATCAAACTCCATGATCATCTTAAAGCCCTTCTTACACAGCATCTCTCTCTCTCTCTCTCTCTCTCTCTCTCTCTCTAATATATATATATATATATATATATATATATATATAATTTTGCGCAATTGATGTTTGGAAGAAATAAATGTTTGTGAATAAAGCAAGTCAAAGTAAACTGAAGCATCTAATATATATTTAAAAATTACAAATTATATGGCCAGGAAAATAGCTGAAAAATTAAACAATTTAAAATAGATATTAACCATACAACACAATACTATAACAAGTGTGTCCCTCTCATAAATCTAATGTTTTTTTTTTCTTAAAGAACCAAGGCTTAGTTGCAGGTTTCTATTAAAAAATGCCTCTCCTTTGTCCCATTTGATTCACTTATATAAATATTTTTAAGAAGAATTTATCCTCTGATATGCACATCTCTATCATTAAGAAGCCAAAGCTAGGCATTCTATTTCACAATAAGAATATGACAATAATATAAATATGTGAAGAAATAAAATACAAAAACAGTTCTTTTCAAACAATTAAGTGCAAGGTAAGTAGATTATATTTAAACAAAAGCAACAAATTGGGGTTGGATGTAATTTTCAGTAACTTTTGAGAGATTGTGACATTTGGTGGTAAGGTTATTCTTACCTCTATTTTCATTTTATATATATATATATATATATATATATATATATATATATATATATATATATATATATATATATATATATAGTCGATGATAAAAATGACCTCCGTTTATGAAACGACATACAAATTTAAATTTATTGGTGGTACCGTTATTCTTACCTCTATTTTCATTATATATATACACACACACCACTTCATAGGTGTAAGCTGAACTCGAAATGAGTTATTGTTAAATTATTTTCGTTTATTATTTTTTTTTTATTGAATCTGTTGAAATAGCTCGTTTATAGTCACGTTGTTATCGAAAAAATATTCATCTCGTTTTAGCTCGTGTTACCGAAATTCGATTTTATATTTTTAATTTTTATTTTTTTTATTTTAATTAAAAATAATTAATGCGATGAAAAGCTGAAATACTATTGACAAAATTAAAGCTAAAAAATATACAATTATACAAAATAATTATATACAATCATAATTATTATTTTTTACTAAAAAAAAAGCTTTATTACACAAAAAAATTAAAATTAGAGATTCATTCAAAGATTTAAAATCAAAATTATATACAGTTAAAATTTATGTTCTTAAATTAAATAATTTTCAATAAAAGATTCAAAATCATTTTTTTACAAAATTGACACTTTTAAATCTTAATTTATAGCTAACAAAATTCATAAACTCATATATCCATGGGGACCATGATATGTGAGGGTGGTACTTACCCTCAATTTTTTTTAAATTAAAGTTTCTTTTAAAAAAAAATAATTTTTCCCTCTAATAAAAATTCTTGCCCAATAAAACAATTTTTTTCATTTTATTAGTTTGCACCCTAAAATTAATAAATGATAATAAAATTTTGTTTGAAATTTTAATAATTAGTTCTCAGAAAAATGTTTGGTTCATACTGCGTATATCATATGATATACAATTCAAATTAACTATATAATTTACAAATTCATTTACAACTTTCTAAAATAAATTCAACTAAAATTTTATATGATCATATACAACTTACAATTTCAAAAATAAAAGCTAAGAAAATACAAAATTTACAATTTCCAAATATCAATTCTAATCAAATCATTTTGTGACTTTAATGTTAAAGCTTTATAGTCTTCTTGCTTTCCTATCTTCAAAATCCAACCAATCTTGAATCTTCAAATCATGTCGACTTTATGTTAAAAACTAGCAAAAATTATAAAATAAATATTATGAGTGCGAAACTAAAATAAATAATCATTGATCATCGATAGCTTAATGGTAGTATGAATATTAGACATTCAAAAGACGATAAAATGAAAGATTAATATTAATAAAATAGGATGTAAAAAAATGAAAATAAGTGTAGCATTTGTTCCAAATTGACAAAATAAAATCACAAAAAAATGACAATAAAATCACAAAACATGATAAAATGAAAGATTAATATTAATAAGACTAGAATCTGTAAAAAAATGAAAATAAATTTAGCATTTATTTAATTGAAATCACAAAAAAATTATGAAATCACAAAAAAATAAAAAAAAAGCGAAGCATGTGTTCAAAAAAATCCAAACTATTAAGCTATTTATCATTGATTAAATGATAGACATTGAAAAATTGATAAAATGTAATCTCAAAAATTAAATTAAAATTTGAAAATACATACCAAATATCAATAGTGCATCATACATCTATTTATAGTTTTCATCACATTAATGTGTAATATCACAAGTGATATTACACATTAATAATCTGATCTTTCAAATTGACCAAGTGTAGCATCAAAAGATCTTACCTAAATAAGGATGCAAAGAACAAAACCCACATATATGTAATGCACAAAGAGCAAAACCGAAGCAAACAAAGAATCAAACCCAAAAACAAAGAACCACAAGAAATCTCCTTGTTGAAGTTAGAAACTACGTAGCATTGTAAAGGAAAACCCCCACTAAATTACCATTTACGAATTCTAAGTCTATCGAGAACTAGAAGAGATGGGAATACAACACAGTTAGAAGAAAGCATAAAGGGTTGCTCCCACCACAGACAACCTTGGACAAAGGACCGAAAATTACACAATAAACTCAATAGTCCTCAGATACCGCAATTAAATTTAAGCGTTTATGCAATAGCAAAGAGAAAATAAAGAAAGAAATTCTAATAAATTTCTAGTTAATGTCATGGTTAATGGTATTCATATGATAAAGCGATCCCTTTGACTAAAGCGTATAACGTTGAATCCAGAAGCGAAAAAGAAGGCCAGAAGACATTCAATATAGCAAACCTCATCACGATTAATCGAGCTTTAAGTAGCCCAAAACAAATGAACACAATTCGTACAAAATGCATCAATAAAAATAGCAATATATATACTTGGATATCCTCGATAAGGCAACAAACCAACCCAATTGATCAATAATCAACACAAAACACCATCAAGATTTAGTCTTTAGTAAAGACATTTTATGCCATATGGAGAATTCTCTTGATAAATGGGCTACCAATGGTCCAAACCCGAACTTGACTTTTGATATTCATAATGTTTAAAGTCCATTTTAAACAATGAAGTTTTACAGCTGTATGTTAGAAATCAGAACCCATCAATGTATACAAGAAATAAAATGAAATTGCAACCGCCGGATAAAACAGATCCACTTCCATAATTCAAAAAAAGAAACAAAAGCAAGACTAAAAAAAGAAAGAAAAATGTTAGCTCAGATATGCTAAAAGATATGCAAGGAAAAGGTTTTCATCGGTGAAGGACTATTTTCATCCTTACAAGCTGATTTAAAAATTCATTCTGTTTTTGTGAAGAAAGCACAAAAAAACAACCAAGCAAAATCCAACACGCAAAAATGCATTCTATTTAGTCGTAAGGAAAATGTCATTCAAAGATTAAAGTGAATATCAAAAATGAGAAGAATAAATGAGACAAGCGGATGTCAAAAGCCGACCACTTGCTTGATATGGTTGTAAATCACAACCAAATAGTTAATCATCAAAATAAGTATTGCAAGATAATGAAACAACATAAGTAATATCTTTTAAGCTTGATATGGTTGTATCCTTCTCCAAAGCTAAATATTTTGGTAGTTTAACATAAAGGTTCTCCTCCTCCATTAACTCTTGTGAAATAAAAGTGGATAATGACATTATAGAATGAAATTTATCAAATTTATTAAATAGACTAAATTAAGTTGGAAAAGTACCAAAGGATCTTTAATGTTGAGAGTGCCTCTAATCCAAAAGTACATACAAGTGCATTGACTATTTTGGTGATAAAGAGCTCCTATAATCATCAAGAACTACCCCAAGACTAAATGCGGTGGATGCAGCGGTGGTGATGAATTGTTAAAACATCCCCATCTTGGACAAAATAGAATACTTGAGAGTATTCATCTTTCCACTCAAGAACATCAAAAGAATCACTATTGCTCAAAAATAATCCTTCCTCCAAATATATTTGCAAATCAGATTTTGATGGCTGAATAGAACCTGAAGCAACAACAAAATTAGCAAATCCTAACATACAGTCAAAGTTTGATGAAAAGGGCACATCAACTATTGCTTGTGATGATTCACTAACTGCTGAAGAGCTTGAAGCACTATTATCTACTGAATACTAATTATATATCTCCCAAATAACATCCTCAACGCTCTTAATCTTGGACTCTACCTCAAAACTAGAGTATATTTTAGGAAATGTAAAAGTAATGAATTTCATTTTGATGGATCAAGCAACTGACCATGAGTAGATTGCATTCTCCCCAATATTTGTCAAATTTTATTTTCATAGTAGTGGTCATTTGCTTGATAAATTGATCCAATTGCACTCTTCATTAAGCAATTTCTTAACATGCATGAGTAGGAAGAAACAAATTGGTAGTTGGATAAGAAGAACACAAACCATTTTTGTCACATTATGGAAAAGCGAAGAAACCTTCTAATGCTCATAGCTATGCCATTCAATCTCGGAGGTAACCACTTGTAGTTGAATCGATCATCATAATGAATGAACACATTCGGTAAATAAAAGTAGACTCTCATTAAGTAAGTGGAGTTCCACCATAGGAACATCAATACATAATCCCTTTGAAGTAGGGACCCCTAGCTTTAGCCACTTCAACAAACTTATGTAAGCGAGAAGGAGATTTTTTTGAGGTATTTTCTTGTCTCCTTATTTTAAGTTATTTGTTGCACCTCTTTCAACCCATCTTGAACCAGTATATTCAAGATGTGAGCACAACATCTAACATGAAAGAAATGATCCTGAAAATGTAACTTCCCTCTTGACTGAAAATTATTTTTTAAAGCATTTGCAGCAACATCATTATTACTAGCATTATCCAGTGTGATAGTAGATACCTTGTCCTGCAAATTCCAATCTAGCAAACAATCACATATAGCATCACAAATAAAAGTATCCGTGTGTGGAGGATCAAGCTCAATAAAGCTGATGATTCTCTTATGCAACTACCAAGAATCATCAATAAAGTGAATTGTTAAGCACATGTAGCCCATTGTTTGATTTGATGTCCAACAATCAGAAGTCAAAGAAACTCTATGAATGCTCTTAAGAAAAGTTTTCAATCTCTCTTTTTCCTTTTCATAAACTTTCATGCAATCACTTCTAATTGTGTTTCTAGATACCTTCTCATAATTGGGATTCAATACCTTCAAAAGAATATTAAACCACATATGCTCAACCATTCTAAACGGATACTCATGCACAATAATCATCTTTGCAATTATCTCCCTAATCTGAAGATGATCAAAATTTTTGGGGTCATGGAATAATGGAATCTCAATTTGAGTTGACATCAAAAGGCATAAATTTAATTTTTTTGCCGCCAATTCAACAACACCTTATTCTTGGCCTTGATTTTTCACATTCCTTCACATGGCAAAAGTTGTGAAGTTGTGCTGATTTATGAAATTTCTGACAATATATGCATTGTAAAGAGGGTATACTCTCCCCTTAAATCTGAAGTGGTTTCTATAAAATACTCCCACAAGACACTCTCTTCCTACCTCTTAGGGTTGACATCAACACTAGTAGTCTCAAATGTATGCTCCTCGATTCAACTTGTTGTGAAGTACTTGGTATATCATTACCTACAACTAAATCATACCATATGATGCAGAATGATCCACATTAGACATGATTGTACACTAAATAAAAAAGAAAATATGAGTTAGTACTTGGGACCACATACACATACACTCTCCAATCTCCATACTAAACTTCATATTCAATATTACATTACTCTTCTCATTTAATCGCTCAAAAAAAAATTGCAACTCAAAGTATACATAATTAAGCTAATCTACTATCGCACAAATCATCAATAAATAAGATCCATGCCATTGATACGAGCAGACTAAACAAAATAATGGCCAACAAATAAATAGTATCCATGCCAGGAGACAACAAAGTAATGGCGAACCAAAATAAATAGTATCAACTATCCATATGCCAAACTGAAAAAATCAAAAGCAGCACAATATTACATATATTTCCAAAATAACGAGAGCAATGGTAATGGCAACAGACAACAAGAGTAGTAATGGCGGACGGGACAATTTAGAATGAAGCGAGAAGAGTAAAAGAAAATGAGAAATCAGAGAGACAATATATAGCTCCAAATAACGAGACAATATAATGGCGGACGGGACAAAGCGAGTAAACTTGAGCATTTTAATAACCTACAAAGAATAGAATCATCCACAACAAGCATAGTGCATAAGATGTAGAATATCATACATGGCATAACCGAATAAGCACTTCAAGCATTTCAATAGAGGTCCGAGACAACAACATATAGCACATATCAAGTGACTCAAGTCTACAAATGAAAAATCAAAGTCTTGTAAAAGCTTAAGAGCATTTCTCCTTTTAACATGAAAAGTAGAAGCTTGATAAAAGAAGAAAATAATGATAGCGGACATGCAAAGTCGGAGTCCCAAGTAGAAGCCTCATAAAACAAGAAAATAATGGTGGTACCAAACCCTAGAAATCAGAGATCGCATCCGGAGGTTCTATTTATTACTAGGATATTACCATTGCAATTTACTTCATAAAACTCACAACTCATTAAGACTCTTGCTAAGAAGAGTAGAAATTGACAAAACTCGAGGCAGAGAGGGAGGGACTTACAGATTAGAGGAGGAGAAGTCGAGTGAGAGCGAGAGAGGTCGAGGAGTGCGGTCGAAATCGAACGAGTCGAGAGATAGGCAATATCGGTATCGCTCGCTCATCTTATTTTAAATCCCTAGTTAATATAAATTCCTATGGGATTAACTAATACCATCTAAAACCTAACAGAAGCGATAGCATAAATGCATAATTATAAAACCTATAATAATAATTACTAATATATTTTAGCTTATTTTATTTAAAAAAATTTTAACTAATTTTATAATTAAATTAAATATCAATTTTAAAATATTTAATGACATAAATATAAAATTTAATATAAATTCTTTATTTATTTTTAAATCGAGAACGATCGAACAAAGGATTGTTAGGTTTTGACTCATTCTCATCGAGCAGAAATATTTGTTAGGTGTTATTTTCATTTAATGAGCAGTAGAATCTGAGCAAAATATCGAGCGAACACGAGCTTGTGAACACTTACACTACACACACACATATCAAGGTCAGGGAGGTACGATGATGTCCAAATGACCTCCGTTTTTGAAACGACATACAAATTTGAATTAAAATTGGCCCGATTCTCTTGCTGACTTAAACCAAACGGTCTTGATTGTAAAATAGATTATGTCGTTGAATCCAGAACATTGAATTTATCTAGAAAATATAATTATATTATGTGGATTTAATTTTAGTAAGATTCACCAAAATTTTGACGCGATATCGTAAAAATAAAACATTCAATTTAATTAAATAAAATTTGATTTAATTTTAATAATTAAATTATGATTAAATCTAGATTTTTTATATGAATAAGAATTTATGATCAGATTATATTCTTTTCATGAATACTTCTTAATTACATTTAAAATTGTAGACTTTGGGATCAGTCTCTTTCTCCCTCTCTCTATTCTCTTGACAGAAGAGGAGCCGAAGGAGAATCTCTCTTGTCTTCCGTCTATGGTTCGCTCGGGTTGTCTTTCATCAAGCCGCACAATCAAAGTCGCACAGGTGATCTTCGCCCGCTGGCTCTCTCTCCTTCTTTAATTGTTTCTTCCTCCTGGCTGAAGCCGAACGAAGCTGCCTTCCTCCGTTCCTTCCTCCCGATTGAAGCCGAACGAGACCTCCATTCCATTTGCCCTTCTCACACCCGATCAACCCAGACGAATGCCTCAAGGTCCGATCTCATGTTTCGCACTCTATCATAGTAATCTGGTCTCCCCTAAAGGTCGAGCAGCACACGACATTGCCTCGATTGATCGTCTCTCGTGATAGTGAAATCCATCATGCACTTGAAACCCATCCGCCTCTCGGCGTTCCCCTTTTCCCCGCCTGTTACAGTGGTCGAATCCAACTCCAAATCCCGCCGAATCATCTAGTCCTCCACCATGCCGACCGGCCGAACCAGATCACAGCAATCTTGCCTTTCCTTAAGCATCGAATCCTACTATCCTAATTTCTCTAGCTACAGTGCCCAGCTAACTCCTTATCTCTTAACCAATCAAAGTCAGTCAATTATTCCAATTTGATTAAAATACTAATTTTAATTTTCTTACCTATTAGCTAATCAAAATCCCTTCTGCTACACTACCCGTAACACCAACCTCCCATTCATCATAACCTTCCCTTTCTGCGTAGATATAGAGAAGACTCGCATTAGGCAGGTTCCTCTTAGAAACCAATTTTTCTCGCAGCCGAGAGTCAACTCCGTTATCAAATGTGTTCCCCTTAGAACTATTTCCTACAGCAATTTCGTATCCCTTCTTTAATTGGAGTCCAATTCCTTTGCACTTTGAGAAGAACTCACATTAGAGTTCTCTCGATTGCATCTTCCTCCTCTTTTACCTTCTTCTCGGCATACCTTTCTCAATTTCCTGCTCCGATCATTCTCTTTGCCGCAGCCAAAAGGTAATTCTATCATCAGGTGGGTCTCTCTCGGTTTCCGGCATCTTCCCCACCTATTCAACCCAGATAACCAACCCGATACTCTCTCCTATTCAAATCTTTCCAATCGAACACATACAAAATTATTATTGTTGTTATTAGTAAATATATAGAGATACTTGAATTTGTAAAAAGAAATTGTATATTTATACTTGTGCTTCTTTATGTAGGTTTCAAGACCTCATTAATGTCTATTAGCGCATAGTAGATTCGAGAAGATATTTGTGGTGCATGAACCTCACTATCTTCATAGAGTGTGGTAAAATTGATGTTGATCATTTGATATTGAAATCGATAAAATTTTGTTGAAATTTTAAAGGAAATCAAGATTCATTTAAAAAGAAATTGAGCATATCAAAAATAAATAATTATTCCACCTGGACAGAACCAATTAGCTAACTATCCAAGATATTGCAATTTCCATCTCTTAACCAATCAAAGTCAGTCAATTATTCCAATTTGATTAAAATACTAATTTTAATTTTCTTACCTATTAGCTAATCAAAATCCCTTCTGCTACACTACCCGTAACACCAACCTCCCATTCATCATAACCTTCCCTTTCTGCGATCTAGAGTATAGCCAAGAGGCAACTCTGCCATTAGGCAGGTTCCTCTTAGAAATCATTCTTTCTCGCAGCCGAGAGTCAACTCCGTTATCAAATGTGTTCCCCTTAGAACTATTTTCTACAGCAATTCCGTATCCCTTCTTTAATTGGAGTCCAATTCCCTTTGCCGCACCTGAGAAAGAACTCCGTCATTAGGCGAGTTCCTCTCGATTTCTGGCATCTTCCTCCTCTTTTACCTTCTTCTCGGCATACCTTTCCCAATTTCACCTCGATCATTTCTCTTTGCCACAAAGGTAATTTATCATCGTGGGTCTCTCTTTCTTCGCATCTTCCCCACCTATTGAGATAACCCGATTCTCTCTCCTATTCAAATCTTTTCAATCGAACACATACAAAATTATTATTATTGTTATTAGTAAATATATAGAGATACTTGAATTTGTAAAAAGAAATTGTATATTTATACTTGTGCTTCTTTATGTAGGTTTCAAGACCTCACTAATGTCTATTAGGGCATAGTGGGTGCGAAGACATGTGTCGCTGAGACACATCTCTATATATCATAGAGTGTCGCGAAAAGTCAAAATTGTTAAATGCGGTCCCCAATATTAAAATGTTGATAAAATTTTGACTGAAATTTTGACTTAAAAAAGGGGGGGAAATCAAGATTCATTTAAAAAGAAATTGAGCATATCAAAAATAAATAATTATTCCACCTGCACAGAACCAATTAGCTAACTATCCAAGATATTGCAATTTCCATCTCTTAACCAATCAAAGTCAGTCAATTATTCCAATTTGATTAAAATACTAATTTTAATTTTCTTACCTATTAGCTAATCAAAATCCCTTACGCTACACTACGTAACACCAACCTCCCATTCATCATAACCTTCCCTTTGGCTAGAGTATTAGAGGCAACTCGCCATTAGGCGGTTCCTCTTAGAAATCATTCTTTCTGTGTAGAGTCAACTCAGTTATCAAATGTGTTCCCACGAGAACTATTTCTCTGACAATTGTATCCCTTCTTTAATTGGAGTCCAATTCTCTTTGCCGCACGCTAGGAAGAACTCAGATTGGCGAGTTCCTCTCGATTTCTGGCATCTTCCTCCTCTTTTACCTTCTTCTCCACCTTTCTGCTCATCATTCTCTTTCAGACCAAGGTAATTCTATCATCAGGTGGGTCTCTCTCGGTTTCCGGCATCTTCCCCACCTATTCAACCCAGATAACTAACCCGATACTCTCTCCTATTCAAATCTTTCCAATCAAACACATACAAAATTATTATTGTTGTTATTAGTAAATATATAGAGATACTTGAATTTGTAAAAAAAAATTGTATATTTATACTTGTGCTTCTTTATGTAGGTTTCAAGACCTCACTAATGTCTATTAGCGCATAGTGGGTCGAAGATCTGTGTGTGTCATAAGACACACATCTCTATCGATAGGTGCCAGAGTAAGTCAAAATTGTTAGATCTGATATTGAAATCGATAAAATTTTGGTGAAATTTTGACTTAAAAGAATCAAGATTCATTTAAAAAGAAATTGAGCATATCAAAAATAAATAATATAAAATAAAATTTAAATGACATGAAATTGCATATATATAATTGCTTTTATGCAGGTGATCGAAGACTCCACTAATGCTCAATAGGGCTTAGTCGGTATGAAGACTCGATTGTGGTGTGAAACAGATCTTCATCAATAAGGCATATCGGGTAAGCGCGTTCGATGTCCCCCTACGTGGGGATGACGAAATCTTGATATGTTCTTTGAAATTTTGATTAAATTTTGAACTTAAAAAAAGAGGGAGAATCATGATTTATTTAAAAAAGAAATCGAGCACATCAAAAATAAATAATCTAAAATAAAATTTGAATGATTTGAAATTGCATATATATTTACTTTTATACAGGTGATTGAAGACTCTTCAATAATGGCAGATGGGTAGATTTGTGTGTTAACATGATCAATGGGGTGTACTGCAGAAGAGCTATTCACTACAATAGGTGTATCGGGGAATCATGATTTATTTAAAAAAGAAATCGAGCACATCAAAAATAAATAATCTAAAATAAAATTTGAATGATTTGAAATTGCATATATATTTACTTTTATACAGGTGATTGAAGACTCCACTAATGCTCAATAGGGCTTAGTGGGTATGAAGACTCGGTTGTGATATTTGAAGTCATATTTAAATAGGGTGTATGGGTAAAGCGATTATATAGCTCCACTCTGTGAGAATGATCTTTGGAATCTTTGAAATCTGAAAATTTTATCCAAAATTCACATTGCAAACAAAATTCAAGCTAAACAAATAGCGCTTCTTAAGTTTGCTAAAATAAATTTGATATTGAATTGAATTTTAAATTATAAATGAGAATAAATTTGAAGATTATATTTGAAATAAAAAATATGGATTAAACTCAAATAAATTTATGAACTTGAAGTGAATTGAATATTTTGGCAGTAAATATAAATTTGACACTTCAATATCTGTTATTCCAAAGAATCTAATAAAATCTTAGAATAATTTAAAACGCCTTCCACATCATCGAATCTGTAATTTTCGTACTAGTAGATAGAAGATGATATTAAATTAAATATTGTGCAAATTATGGAGCTTCCTTCAATCCAAAAAAAAAAAAAAAATTCTTCACCATATCCTAATTCAAGTTTATGAAAGATATAAATATTCAGCTCCATAGAATATGATCATTGTAGGCCTAATCTTCTATGTTTGAAATAAAATTGGCAGGGTCTACTAAATAATCAACTTCTAAATAAATTTAAATTATATTATATCATAAGACTCAATCCTCTATATTTGTAATGGAGTTGACAATGTCTGTTTTGATATCAATTTTTTAAAAAATTTAAATTACATTATATCATAAGACCCAGTCCTCTATATTTGTAATGGAGTTGACAATGTCTGTTATGATATCAATTTCTTAAAGAATTTAAATTACACATAAGTCATCGACTCGACCATTTACTAGCAAATAAATAGAGTTGACAAGGTTTATCCCGATGATGGCCGCATTGATTGAAAATCTCAATCGGAGGGGATTACAATTATTCAAAATTTTAAATTATTATATCTCAAATTCAAACTTATAAATGTAAGTTGTAGACCCGATCCTCTACTTACGAAATAGCAAAGTTGACAAGGTCTACCCCGATGATGGACGCGTTGATTGAAAATCTCAACCAAAGGGGATTACTATTTTTTAAAATTTTAAATTATTATATCTTAAATTCAAACTTATAAATGCAAGTTGTAGTCCCGATCCTCTACTAACGAAATAATAGAGTTGACAAGGTCTACCTTGATGATGGCTGCGTTGATTGAAAATCTCAAGCGGAGTGGATATTATTATTAAAAGATACTCGAGCTCTAAACTAATTCATCATAAAATTAAATTTTAACTAAGTAAACATCTGAACTAAATGAAATTTATCATTTAAATACTTAAAATAAAGAATTCATCTACCCATCCATCGTCGTTTATTGGATATGACAGATTAAGAAAACTCTAGCTCACAAAAGAGATAATGTCAAGTTAAATAAATCACTATATTCAAACTCAAATAATCTCATACCAATAAAGATGTGACTTGTGTCCTATGTCCGTATGGTTTGGCCAATATGCTCCACATATGATTCGGTTACGATCAGAGTCCTCTGATTAGGTGGTTACCGCCAAATGACACCATTATATTATGGCAACGACTATAGTCGGTATGTTCCATAATAGCTCAGCCCTTTGAGTTATGAATCATAGAGTGTATTTGATAGGAAAAATACCCTCTGTTAGCTAAGGTGGACTTAAGTTTGTCTCTCTAAACTTCACCCATGAGGATTACTTTCGGATAACGTAACTCATGGCGAAAGGATCCTTGATCGAGGTTGTTATTACCTTCTCACATGGTAGGGACTAGCGGGATAATGAGCATGTGATCCCAGATTGGCGTCATCATCCATCCTCTGCTTTAAGTTAAATAATGGTGAACTTCATAAATTATAAATCCCAAATTTTATACTCAACGTGCTTTGCTATACGCTATACATTTAGCGATATAATGATTAGTCTTAATCGAAAGTTCTCTCTCAGCATTGAGAGGAGTATTAACTATAGGTGATTGTGCCTATAAGAAACCTGAAATTAGATCTAAAGTCCTCACAAAATGAGGGCAAAATCTATGGGTAGTGTCTTATCTACTATCTCATATGGCTTTTGAAAATTACATCGATACTTAAATCACTCTCTCTTCAATGCGAGAGGTTGATAGCAAATTTTTGGAGCCCTCATACGCCCTACTAGCAGGGGCGAAACCAACCACCCTTTTGAGGGTGGGCAAATAGATGAGATGGATTAAGGCTTCGATGCTTTGAGTGTTTTGTTCCTTTAATTTTGGTCAAATGAAGTTAGTGAGAGAGGGCAAAATTACCATAAGCCCATAGAGTATTAAAGAAAAATTCATTTTCAGGGTGGGCAATTGTCCACCCTAAATAAAGCCTGGGTCCGCCCCTGCCTACTAGGCACCGCACATAAGTGAATATACAATTTCACACATTTACTGATATTTAATGCCTCTTACAACAACATACACCTTTGCGAGGCAGTGATTTACTCGTTGATTAGATAGAGATATTGAATTTGGATTGCAGGATTAGGAAAGCCGTGGAGTAATTAACTAGTTCGATCAGTGAGATGTGGAATCTGGACAAATACGCTCTAGGGGTGGCCTTGGACGGGAGCCACGAGAATGGATTCACTGGCGATGGAATAGGTAAAACCGAGCAAGAGTCACAGTTTAGAATTGAGGGCTGTCGTTGTAAACTTATGCAGAAGAGGAGATGCGTGAAGCCTGCTGGGATGGGTTTTATGTGTCTGAAATTGTTAAAATAGGAGGAAAGATATTGCAACCTATACTAGATGGTAGAGGGATGTTGGAGAGGAGGGATGTCGTCGGGATGGTAGCTGTGTGAGCTTTGGCTGGATTTGCTGGAGGTTCGGATCAAGAGGGAGATGTGGAGAGCTGTTATGAGTTTTGGATAGAGGACCAAAAGAAAAGCTGGCTCGGCTAAGGGAAGGGGTTATCAGAGGTAAACGGCGGCAGGGAGGATTGCAGGCTTCTTGCAAGAGGGAGTAAAGAGGAGACAAAAAAAATGAGAAGTTGGGAATGCCGTGAATGAGGAGAATAGATGGCCTTCGGTTGGTAGAACGGGGAAAAAGAATTTTGAGTAAAGTTAGAATTTTGACAGTGGCCAGAACAGAACCTCCTCTAGCAAAACGGCCATGACAGCGACAGAGATTCATTGCAAGGAGATTATCAATTTTGGTTTTTTTTTTATTTTCTAATATCATTTAATACGTTTTATATAACTAATATTGTGCTCCAGATTTTGGCATCTGATGAAAGAGTATTTAAATATCGTTGTAATTTTATAGGATGGAATAAGAAGAACTACAAATTTAGTCCTTTGGTGAACTTTTAGGTTGGGTTTCCAGTTAATTACCTCTGTAAGTGAGAAACTTTCGATTAAGAAATTTGGTCGTTAGATGTAAAATACATAGCGTATAGTAGCAACATGTAGAGTTTCAAAATTTAGATTATGAAAATCATTTTAACCAAGATTGTTGGGGAATGGTGGCGTGCGGAGATCCATGGTTTAGTCATCCCGGTCGTGGTCCCTACTACTTAGTCGGTAGTCGACCCTGGCAGAAGGATCCTCATCGACACATGAGTTACGTCGTCAAGAAATCCTTGTAGGGGTAGTATTTATCAATGAGACAATCTTATCTACGCCTGACAGAGATGGTTGTTTCTTATCAAGTATCTACCGATTCACAACTAAGCGGACGAGCTATTGGGAGTATATGAGCTATAGTCATGATCGTAATATAATGGGCCCGGCCATGAGGATTCGGTAATAAGCTTCATTTGTGGAGTCTATTGGCCAGCATCTGATCACAGACCGTCGCCCTACTTGGAGATTGATTGAGAGTGACATAGGAATACTTTGATTTGACATTGGCTCTGTATTTAGAGTTTTCTTAATTTGTCACAAAGCTATTGCGAAGGTTGATAGATTGAGTTTGATTTAAGTTTTAATGATAGAATTTCATTTAAATAATTTTTTGATCGACACTCAATTTGAGTTAATTTGATTAATTTGAATATATTTAAGAGTTTTAGATCATGTCAACTCTATTTATTTAGGCTAACAGAGAGATTAGGTATGACAAAATTAATTTTTGACATTTCTTGATTTGAAACTCTTATTATATATTTTGTTTAAGAGACAATCTTAAATCTATCTTAGCTAACAGAGATGTTTTCCTATCAAGTATATCTATGATTCACAACTCAAAGGAATTGGGGGTGCTGATACGATGGTGATCGTAATATAATAAGGCCGGGGAAACACCATCGGAGGACTCGGCCATGACTTCATCTGTGGAGCCTCGGGCCAACGCATGATGAGGACAGCCATGTCCTTCTTGGCGTGAGATTGATTGAGTTAACATACACACTTGATTTGGCACCCTTTGTGAGCTAGAGTTTTCTTAATTTATCATACCCGACAAACTGTTGCGGAAGGTGGATAGATTGAGTTTAGTTTAAATTTTTAGTGATAGAGAATCATTTAAACAATTTTAGATTGATATTTGAAAATTGATTTGATTTGATTTGATTTAAGAAATTGATTAATTTGGATATGTTTAAGAGCTTTAGATCGTCGACTCTGCTGTTTAGGCTATGAGAATTATATCTACTTGTTACCAGAATCAATTTTGAGATATTTTGATTTGAAGCTCTTAGTATAGATTTTAGGTTTTGTTAACCCAATCCAGTCTAAAACTAAACCAGAACAACAGACATTCTTGAATTTAAGCATTCAAATGTCCAGCGTATATTTGAAAATGTCTTAATGCTTACGCTTTCGCTTGTACAAAGTGTTAATCCGTTAGATTTAAAGATAGTTTAATTTGTTATTTTAAAGAAGATTTATCCCTCAGTATCTTTCATTTTCCCCTCTTTTTTGTTTCACTTTTAAGTTTGTTGTATGTCATTTTTTATCCCCTTTTTTCTAAGTCAAAAGATTTGGCCGATTTTTGGACCTCCGTCATCCTTGTGTCATGTTTTCTACCGTCCATGAGTGACATGACAATTGTGTTTTGAAGCACTCGTACCGACCTTGACTAGTTTAAGCTTTGATTCTTAAAAGGCGATTTAAAGTATTCTTGAAAACGTAGTTCAATATATGTTAGAAAAGTTTAGATTTGTTTGAATAAAAATAGCTTTTAATAGCTTAATCTCATTATGAGAGATAGCCTAGAAATGAGGTATTTTGGAGTTTGAGATGTTGAGCAGTATTCACAAATATATGTCATAATAAGATATTCTTTGGAAAAAATTTTAATTGAACTCAATTTAATTTATTTTTTTTTAAAATACTTTTGATTAATTCACCATACCAAATGGTTTCTAGCATGTTTTTAGTTCTTTTACTATATATATATATATATATATATATATATATATATATATATATATATATATATATATATATATATATATATATATATATATATATATATATATATATATCTAATAGAAATAAAGTTTAGTATATCTAACAAAAACTTAATCGTATAAACAAAATTGAACAAAAATAAAAATAAAAATATATTGATTAAAACTTTATTATGATCTTTAAATTTTAAATTTCTAACAAAAAATTTAAGAAATTTTACCGAGGATACTATATGATATATTTTCCATTAGCATATTTTTAAAAATTTTACGCCAGTCAATATTTAATTATATTTATTTTAGTAATTATATATAAATATCAGAATATTTAACTAGTATGTAAAAAGTGTATTAAATATCATCTTTATTTCTAAATTTCTAAGTAAATTAGGATTTTATAATTGCAGATTATTTAAATATACTATAAATATAAGCAATCATTGTAATGCAAAATTTTTATTATAAAATAGTTAAATTGTAATTTTATAAATATATAAAACCCTTAAAAATCTCTTATAAATTGAGCCTCAGTCGGAAGCTTGAATAAATTGTCCATATATGTACCAGATTCCTCAAAAATTAATTTTCAGAGAAAGCCTCAAATAAATTGAACCAAAAGGCCCAAAAATTACTTTTCAGAGAAAGCCCCAAAAAATTCTTTTGCTAACCGTTAAATTAATCAAATATATAAACCAAACACATATTAATTGTGATGATTTTTTATATTATCAATCAACTATATTTCAAACTCTATTACAATAATATTAAAATTTCATTTTACCTTCCATAATACTATTACAAAATAAAATCTCACACATTTTAATTTATTTTCCTAGTTGATATATATTAATAAGTCAACAATTTTCATCTTCTAATCATCTATGTATTTTAAATGCATTTGAAAAAGAGTAATTTTATTACATGAATGAATATTACATAGTCGCGTAGAGAATCTTCTCTTACACTAATTATCAAATTGATACATTTTTTGAAAAAAACCCTCCAAATATTACAAATATAAGATTAGAATTTATGGAAAAAAAATTTCTGCTCAATGACAGCTCTCGATCCACCTACACGACTCCAAGTCTTGCAAATAATACCTATAAAATACAACACCAATTATATGCAAAAGTTAATTCGCATATGACTGACAAAACCACTATCAAAATAGATAATTTACAAATATACACAAGTTAACATAAATATATTACTGAACCAAAGTCCAGATTAAAACATTTTTCAGAAATTCAAGTTTACCTTCATACGGTTTAACATGACTATATCAAATTCTGATTCTTTCAATTGCAGCACTCACGCAACATATATATATATATATATCTATAATAAATAAAATATCACAATAATAAGGGATGATAAGGATGTCTCTGACAAATACAATAAAGTATAATTAATTAAGTGTTTTTGTAATGAATATGTTAGGAAAAACAAATAAATACATTAAAACATTTATTTGAATAAGTCTTCAAATTAAATCATTAATTGTCATCGATAAACCGAAATTTATCAAATAGCAATTGAATTACAAATAATCGTTAGTAATTACTACTAAATTTAAAAGGCCCTCATCATGTAACAAACAAATAAAACAAATACACATATTGGAAATCACAGATTAGAATGACATAATTGAAGTGATATTATCCCAGTTGAGCCATCTCTTCATTAACTGACCATACTTCTTGACATCACTATTCTTCTTTAGAATTATTTAAAATGTACCCTTTCATACTCATGCTTTAGATGAATAAAAAATTCATCGATCACATTTCTCGAACTACGGATCGATATGTGAATGATGTCTTCTTATGAAATTATTTATTGTCATTGAAGCCACAACTATAAGATGTTATTTTTTGAAAGAATAATTTGACATATCTCTAAGAATTCCCCATTTTTTTCCATACACCAAATGTACGCTCAATAACACTTCAAAGTGATGAATGTGCTCTGTTGAATATCTCGATCTTGCCAATTGGTGTACCATGAATAAAATCACGGTAAGTGATATCTTATTTTTGGATATGGTTTTAAGAAACCCCTTTGTAAAGGGTAACCAACATCTACTAAGTAATATTTGCCTAGTTAACAAACAAACATATTAGTTATGCAAGGTGTAAAAAAAAAAGACAAAAGTAATAAATATGCAAACAAGAAAAAACCTGCTGGTGGGCTCGGGAAATTGCACCTAGGATTTGTGACTGCACGTTGAAATATCTGAGCATCGCGTGAGCCTTCCATCCGATGCAACAAATGTGAAACACATATTGAAATCACATATACCATAATATTACGTATTTGAATGATGTCTTCCTATAAATGTAACTTGTTCTTGTGAGATATGTGAGCATCAACGAGTGCCATCAATTGATTCGCCAATATAATTCTTAAAATATGGCATATAATGAACATCATTTAGAAGATATGATGGGATTTCAACAAACAATTTACTTGTTGGCATAATTATATCCATTCCTAACATAACTAACAGATGAAGGCCACGAGAAAAATATCTACTAATTATCACTGTGGAGTATTGAAAGCGTTCACACATTTCTCTAATAGACTTCGTTATATCTTTAAAATATATAAAGTTATAGCGAACTTATCTAGTTGTTCTTCGTGAACCCTAACCCATAAGATGTTTCAAGTAACCTTAACAAGTCCTTAAAAATTTCTTGTGACATTCTAAACATATTATAGAATCGGATAGGATGACCATGTAATAATTCTAATACCCACTTATCACCTGTGTGACCTGATGTCATGCATGGTTTCTTGTGCAGGTATAGTCTGTGATAATCATGGATCAAACAGCTTGATGTTGCCAAAATATTGCAAAATTGAGTTAGAGCTGCTTGTTGAAGACACTGTTCTAGAATCCATTACCAAAAAAATTTTAAGAATAGATGAAATTTGTGCAAGCATTCACACATTACTTTCACAGTTAAGTAAAAAATAAAAAAAACACTTAAAAGTATGACTAATACAATATCAACAAAAGATGTCAACAAAATAAGGTCCTTAAATTAACATTAGAAATGTTATGCCTGTAGTCATGTTATATGCAAATAACTCACGAATATAATGGGATGTGTAATCATCATTGATATATTTCAAGAAATGTTACAGTGAAAAAATGGTATAATCATGGGCAGTGAAAACTAGGAGCAGTCTGTGATTCTTTTAACCCATAACTAAGAAAAAATTTGGATTAACCATAAATTGTGTATGCTTTTGTTCCTGTTGCACGATTCAAAAGTGTTAGTTTGCAATTCGATACACATAGAAACAAGAAAATAGAAAAGGAGTATGAGATAACAACTATGACTTAGAGTAGTGGAAAATCATATGAAAAAATGTTTCATACATAATAATGGGTATTCTCACACACATATAAACAAGTTGGATAACATAAAAAGAAGGTTTAAAATACATGACGGTGATGGCAAATATATTTTTCAAAGCGCAATAAAATAAATAAGGCGAGTTTTACATTACCGACTTAAAGAGAACTCACGAAGAAAGCGTCTTTAACCACCAAACTTTTCGATCTGAAGGTATACTCATAAAAGTATCCCTACGATTTTTATCTTGCAAAAATTCTGTAGCGAAATCATGGAACTCCTCGTCATTAAATATATCTGAAATCTGTGCAACTTCATGTAATGCCTCGGGAATTGTAAAAGTTTTACGATCTATATTTGCGGTAGCTATAGAAGAGCTGATAGATCTCGCTGCATTTACAAGTTCATTAATATGATTTATAAGAAGTTGCCTTCCACTAGACTTACAACTTTTAGTTTTCCACTTTCTACTAGTGATTGGAATGGATGTTTGAGATTTTTGAGATAGAGGCGTGCTTGTACCTTCACCGGCAGTATAATTTACTAAATTTGGTTCATCTTCTTGATTCTCATCATCATTAGATGTTTCTAAATTTATATTTGTTAATTCTACTGTGCTCGAATTTGGAACGAACATTATCATCGGTTACTACTTTATGACCAAACATCCTATCCAGCTTTTCTTTTTAGCTGCACTATGCCATTATATCTAAACTTCTTAGGTGGGGATTATGTGCCATCAAATCATATCATGATATTTCCATTAAAGTGATTAGGAATTGTGGTCATATAGAAAAGATTGCATTGTAAAGAAAGAATAATAGAGAACCCAACATGATAAAAAAATATTAGGAAATCAGCAAATTGCTTTGTAGGTCAACTATATTTTCAATACTAGCTCTTATCGACGAGGCATAATTGAATTGCAATTGCCGTCCCATGCATGGGAGGTTCAGTGGCAGGTGTGGGAAAGACAATAATTATTTTTTTTTAAATTCCAAAAATTTGCAATTAGTTTGAAAATGAGAGTTAGAATTAGGAGTGTGGTCAGTCTTTTGGAAATACTTGCATTAATCTCAAATCTTCAAATGCACCAAAACACATTGCCGTCTTTTGGAAAAACACCATCCTCAACCTTTACTTTTGATATTATTAACTTCAACTATAATATCAAGAACACTGGTAATAATATGCAACATAAAAATAAATTAATGATCTAATTTAATAAGTTGTTATGAATGTCTGACTGATGATAAACGTAATTAAAAGCAAAACATTTTCCAACGCCCATCACTACATATAACACCTATCTATATTTCTTTTAAAAATCAAATCATTAAGTTTATTCCAGATGTCATTCTAAGCAAGATAAAGAAAATTTGATTCTAGTAATTTAACACTTGGTTAAATTTCAATGGTTTTAGTTCAAATTTAATTAAAACTTGTTGAAATAATGATGAATTCATTGTCAACACTTTTTCATCTATAGCACAATATTCAATTTCTACTTAGTAGTTAATTCTGAATTCTAAAATTAAAAACCACTGCTCAAATTTATTTATTTTATTGCGAACTGATTTTTTGTCTATTCTACATAGCATCTCACATTATTTTTTTACATTCCACAAAAAAAAAACAATTTTTAGTTGAATAATCTATCATTTTTTACTCTCATTTATTATAATTTTAATGTTTAAAAGTGTAATCTTCATCTAACATGTGGCAAAAATATATGTAAAGGATCCGTCGGGAAAAAAAAGATAATCCAACTGCCACAATAAAGTAAGTGATCAAGTGGTTGTCAACTTTAACGTTGGAAATCAATCTCAAAGTGCAAAAGATAGTTCCAAAATATGAAAAATTCTTGATGAAATGTTGAACTTAAAGATTCCAAAGAGAATAACAATAAAGATAAATCACAACAGATCTTTCCTTTCTCTTGCAACCATCTAACAACAAACAAAAGATGATAAATTATTTTTCCAGATGAAGCGTATTATAAAACAACACCAAAATAAATTTAGTTGCAATAAATAAAAATCTTAATGCCCTTATTGCAAACAAGAAGAAAACAAGCAATTGGAACGTTGACATAGGAACATCATATAATATAACAGGAAAAAAAAATCTCTTTCATAATTACAGCCTATGCAATAAAAATTAAAATAACTTAATTGAAAATCGGTCACTATTAAAAGTTCGTAGAATAGGCTCTATCATTCTCTCAAAAGATTTGATACTAAGGCTTCGTTTGGGAGGGCTTTTTTTAGTGCATTTTGCATTTGAAAACGTGAATTTCTGATTTTGATACTCGTTTGAATACACTACTTTCTCAACATGCATTTTAGTATAGCTCCATTTTCCCTCGATTTTGAGCATAAAATAAAATGCCTTTGCTCTCCATTATTTGGAAGGAAATGTCATAAGTACCCCCTCACTCCACCACGGTCCCTTATCACGAACCATTACCCCAAGCTGCTCGTCAGCTCTATCTTTCATGCCCGATGGAGGTGGTGCCAAATCATTCATATCCCGAGCAGCTCTGCATCTCTCGACCATCTCCCGGACTCTTCTTCTACACTTTGGCGGGTGTGTTTCACTCATTTTTCGTTCACATCTTAAACCACATTTTTCATTCACATCTGAAACCTTCTCTTGGATTTAAAACCACTCATTTTTCCTTTGCCCTCTTCCTCTTCGCCGTCCTCTTCCTCATATTCTCAATTCTTTATCTTCGTCTTTTACGTTCGTCCTCGTCTTATTTTATTTGTTGCGAGGATTGAGAGGGTCAAATCAGCCTCAAATCCGTGAGGGAAGCTCTCATCCGACAAGAAAATTCTATCGTTTTTGAAGCCTTTTGAAAGTTCACTGGCCGAGCTCTTTGTAAAGGACGCCGAGCATCTTCATGCCAAGTTGGATGTTATTCTTTTCATATTCGATCTACTGTTTTGGTTTAGATCTTGAGAAATAATCCGAGTAAAGAGGTTTTTTACAATGGCGGAACATAGCCTTCTCTTTTAGTATTGTTAATATTTTTTAAGTTTATGCCTCTCAGTTAGGTTTACTTTTCCTTTGACCTCCAGATCATATCCTAGTTCATGTACTATCACATTTGTTTTTGCTGAGTTTTTTTTTCCCCTCTGACTAAAATTCGTTATTAGTAATCTTCTTTTTTCAGTAGTTCTGTGGCTTAATCAAGAACCCTACAGAGTATTAGCTTTGTGTAATCAACAGGGAACAATTTTAAATATTATTGTTAATTGCTATTCCTTCGTAGTATTGGATTGTCAAAATTACTTATCGCTGCCTTAAGATACATGTCAACTTATTTCTTATCAATTCAATCTACATTTGTGATGAATATGCAAATATTAATTGCACTGTTGTTTTCCAACTATTACCAGCTTTAGAAATCTCTGTTTATTGTTTATTATATAGATTGCTCTGGAGCCAACGTGAGTAGAAATTTATATAAATTTCTTAAAAATTAATCATGATAACTTTGATTGGCATTCTAGTTTTTTGTTATTACTTTTCCATCAACTCGACCTCTTATGCTATCATTGTTCATTATATAAATGTCCACGCAATCACAATTTATTTCCTGTCATCTCATATGATCAGATGTTCTTCGACACAATTTATCTTAGATTCACGTTGTTTGGTTTTAATAATAAACCTAAAAAGTTTTACCAAGAAACTAATGCGATCTCTTTTTTAAATCTAAAGCAAACTATATCAACATGGTAATTGCATTTTGTTTTAAAGTTCACATCCATTTCATCAACATGTTGAATAGAACCTTGAAACAAGGTGAGATATTTTATTCCGTAGATTGCAAGATGGTTCTTCCACACAATCAATTTGTGTTCCGTGATAAATTTGTGTTCATTTACATGAATTCTTATTCATTTACATGTTTATCTCTCCTTCTTGCATGTTGAACTTAGTCATATATTAAATTTGTGGGTGAATACATTATTTTATAATTATTTTAATGGACCAATCCTTGGTTCAATCAATTTGTGTTCTCCCTTTGAAAAAGAAACTAAATCTGTTTGTACACTCACGTAGATCAGATGGATATATCATGTAGGTATCGATAGAGTTAGGTTGGATACAACTTAAGTATTTTATAATAACAATTTTGCATTACAATGATTGCTTATATTTATATTGTATTTAAATAATCTTCAATTATAAAATATTAGTTTACTTAAAATTTTAGAAATAATGATGATATTTAATACACTTTCTACAGACTCGTTAAATATAATGATATTTATATATAATTACTAAAATAAATATAATTAAATATTGAATGGCGTATAATTTAAATTTTATAAAAATATGCTAATGGAAAATATATCATATCGTATCCTGGTTAAAATTTTTTAATTTTTTGATTAGAAATTTAAAATTTGAAGATCATAATAAAGTTTAAATCAATATATTTTTATTTTTATTGTGGTTCAATTATATTTATACGATTAAGTTTTTTGTTAGATGTACTAAACTTTATTTCTAGCATTAGATATTTATATATATATATATATAGTAAAAGAACTAAAAATATACTAGAAGCCATTTGGTTTGGTGAATTAATCAAATAATTTTTTTTAACAAAAATTAAATTATTTTGAGGTCAGTTAATTTTTTTTTTCAGCAATATCTTATTATGATGCATATATTAGTGTGTCTCTTTTCTTGTCTCTCCAAAATATCGCATTTCTACGGCTATCTCTCATTATGAGATTGGGGCATTTTGGTCATTTCCTATTTTAATATGAATCGGTTTAAACTAAATTTGAAAAAAAATTTATTTTTATTGAACAGTTAAATCTTTAAATCAACATTGACATATTTGAGCTCTCAGTAAATACTTTTAAATTAGCATTTTAAGAATCCGAAAAGCTTCGTCAAATGAAGCCTAACTCAACTCCTAGTACCTAGCCTAAATTGCAACTGACTACCAATCAACAAATTCTCTTAAAAAAACATTGTGTTGTGAATTTCTCATTTACTCAACCATTTTCAGGATTTAAACTTGAGAAGAATGATTACTTTAAAGAGATGTGTTCAAGGCACTACAGGATTTGAACTTGAGATGAATGATTACTTTACAGAGATGTGTTCAGGGCACTATTTGCCAAAGAAGGTTTTTTCAAATAAGATTTGAGCACAAATAATGAGTAGTAAATCTCTGTTTTTTCAAATATAGAGATGTGTTCAGGACACCATCAATGAAATTTCCTTAGATGCGCTTCAGATTTACTTCGGCAAAGGAAAAATGAGTGTTTTTAGATCCAAGAGAAGGTTTCAGATTTACTTTGCCAAAGGAAAAATCATATTTACTTGGCCACGTAAGTATTGATTTTATATGTGGTTTTAGATGTGAACGAAAAATGAGTGAAACGCACCTGCCAAAGCTGTAGAAGAAGAGCTGCTCGGGAGATGCTCGGGCGATGCACGGGACCTGCTCGAGATATATTTGTGATTTGGCCACCGCCTCCGTCGGGCTTGAAAGAAATTAGAGCGGACAAGGAGCAGTTGTCGGGTAATGGTTCGTGATAAGGGATGGTATGTGAAGCAGGTACTATGACATTTCCTTTTCAATAGCGGGCGAAAGACATTTTATTTTCGTTCAAAATTGGGGTAAAAGCAGACTTTAACTAAAGCATGTTGAGAAAGCATAGCGTTTGGCTAACTTTTGGATCTTAAAATCTGGTTTAAAAGTGTTCTGGAAAAACTATCATTATGTATATCTTGGCTGAAAAGTTTAGATTCAATGTTTGAATAAAATTATTTTTACAATTTAAATTGACTCAATTTAATTTAAAATATAAAATGAAAACATCTCATTTTGAGAGCAAAATATGCAGTATTTATGAATTTAAACATTTTTGCTATACAAAAATATTTGCACCGTCTAATTAAATACTACAGAAAATTTTTTTTGCTGTCCATTAAATTAAAATTAAACAAATATATTTACCAAACACAAATTAATTATGAGGATTTTTTTATAATAATATGAATCAAATAAGTTTCAAATTTTATTACAATAATATGTAGTAGAGGGAGGGGGGGGCAATTACGATATTTTCTTTTCTGAAACAACGGAGAGCACACCAAAAGGAGTTCTCCTTTAGCTTTCTGAAATTGGGGTAAAACAGAGTTTTCACTAAAAGGCAGATTAAGAAAGCATCATATTCAAACAACAAATAAATATTGATTTTCACGGTTTTAAAATCAAAACACACTAAAAGCAGCCAAACAGCCGTAGTATTGACAGTATCAAAATCATTCGCGTTACGAAAGAAAAATCTAAAACTTACGTCACTCGTTACGCGATGAGCGTAATGAGACTTTCAATCACCGCGTAAAAGTAAATATATATCAAATATTAAATTTACAACCTCCCGTCGCATCCGTATAGAGTGCGTCGAGTGTTTTGGCTACCCGTCACGCCTGTGAGCATGACGGTTGGTGTTTAAAACTCAGTCGACCTTCAATCACACGATCGATGAAGCGTATGGCCTTGATCAATCACTGCGTAAAGTATATATATATATATATATCTGAATATATATCAAATATTCTTAATTTCGTCGATTTGCGTAGGGGTATCACATTTGGCGGTTTTGACTTGGTTATTTCGATGGCGTGCGAATGGTGTCTTGGGACATCACAATCATTTTTTTGCACCCGTTATACTCTAATGAGTGTTAGCGAGGTCTTGAAATTGTCTCCAATAACAACAACAATATGACCCTTTTTTTCTTTAGAGCTTGTACGAGTACAAGCTTGTAATTTGGCGAGGACCTTCTCATTGCAGTTATCTTTTCAGCAATTTCTTCTCTAGCTTTCTCTGAATAGGCACGGAAAACTTGTCCTTCTATTATTGTTGGCTCTACTGCTTCAGCTTCTGATTGAAGAATTCTGCATTCCAAAGCAATTGCTTTGGCTGTCTTAAGATTATCTCCAGTGACCATACGTACCTTGACACCAGCTTTCGTGCATTGCTCCACTGCATCTCTGACACCAAGCCTACAAGGATCCTTTATCCCTACGCTACCAAGTAGAACTAAATTGTTCTCTGGTAAGTTCCAACTGCCTCGCGCTTCTTCCCTAGGAACATTGTCCATGCTATACGATCTGTATGCAAAAGCAACACAGTGAAGGCTAACAGCTGACATACCTTTAATACCTTTTTTATAAAAGCATCCATCTTATTTTCGGTCATTTGCAGCAGCTGACCCTCTGTGTCCATCAAACTTGTGCATGAGGCTAGAACTATCTCAGCAGCTCCCTTCCAATGCAAATGAACTTCAGAACCCGACAGTATTGCAACACCTCCTCGCTTCTTCTCTCCTCGCTTCTTCTCTGAATTAAAAAGGGAAGACATGAAAATTGTAGATCTCGATCATGCATCACCGAACTTCATGCCCAGCTTGACTCCCTAAGAAAGTATTGCCTTCTTAGTGGGTGAGCCAGTAACTTCAGGCTCTCCATCCACTAGCGCAAATACATTGCCGTTGTATTGTGTGCAATTCCTTGGATTAAAATAGATAGTATTGAAGAAGATAAGCCTTCAGTTTTTTTCTGGATGAACTAACTTTCTTCCACCAACATGCGCCTCCACTACAGTCATCTAATTCAGGGTTAGAGTTCCAGTTTTATCACTACAAATTGTGGTAGCTGATCCCACGGTTTCACAAGCAGAAAGCCTCCGCACCAAGGCCTTGTCATCCCTCCCCCTGGATGCAGGTTCCAGTCACTTCTCTCGTTCAGAAGCTGGAACCCAGTTTTGGCGGCTGGAATCTAAGAACTTGATATGACACTCAAAATACCACTAATCAAAGCACAAATCTTGATGTCGAAAGCGATCTGATTTTGAGTTAAGGCCGAACGAGATCAAGCACTTAAAGTATCATTGGAATCTTTGGGATATCAATTAAATCCCAAATAGCTCTCAAATATAGAGTTCTTATAGTCAAATCGGCGTCTCGGCCGCGGATCTAACGAGCCTAAGATCTCATAATTGACTTCATTTGGGCATCCAAATGCTCAAAATACATCAAATGATCGAAGGAATCATTTTGAGCCGTCCGATCGAGGGAGTAGTGCGGTTTTGCATGAATTTACAGAATGCCCTCTCCCACTATAAATAGGCCCTTCATTCCACATGAGGGGAGTGAAGTGAAGAAGAAGAGGCTCAGTAAAGAAGGAGCGAAGCAAGAGAAGAGGAGGAACAGCAAGGAAGAAGAGGGAGCAGAAGGAAGAAGAGGAGTGCGGAAGAAGAAGGAAGAGCAAGAAAGAAAGAAGAGGAAGAGCCCAAGAGGAAGAAAAGGAGGAGCCAGGAGGAAGAGAGAGAGCTGAGCTTGAAGATCCTCAGATCACCTCGCTCGGCGATCCCATCGGCCGCCGCCATTCTACAATTTTCAGTTTCTCCAGTTCACCATCATCGCCACTATCGATGTATTACAACTGATCATTGTTACATTGTTCCTTTTCTCGATTCTATAATCCCATTATCGGAGAATTTTGTACTCAAATATAGTGGAAGCTTTCTTGGGCTAGGCCATGATTTTCTCTTTTGAGGGTTTTCCGTTAAAATTTGAGTCTTCTTGTTTGCTCTTTAAATACACTGTGTGTCTTTGGACTAATCGACAAGGCTAAAGCGTAAACTTTACTCTACCGAGGTTTTTTACGCACATAGTTTGGCGCCGTCTGTGGGAACAAACACCCTTCAATCAAAACTTTCGTGAACATCCACGTTATGGCCAATAGGCGCAATACTCGTTACAACGGAACCTCCCGCTCCAACTTCCGTCACTCTCAAAACCAATCCTTGAACCAAGGACGCCAAGTTTCTGCCTCATTCCCCCATGATAGGCGTAACCATGTTGGTGAAGGAGGAACATGAATCTCTTTAGAAGATCGTGTCTGTCGAATGGAAGAGTCTCAAAATGAGATGATCCTGCTTTTGCGAAGAATACAACAGCCACTATCATGGCAAACACCTCTTCCCCAAGATCGATCGTTAGCCAGGCCGGAGGAGGTCAAAATGATAATCTTCTACGAATTCCTCCATGTAGGGACCGTGATCTCCTTGACCTTTGCTAGTTCCACTCATCCATCGCGTCAATCAGACTAATCCACCAACCATTCTTTGGTAGCTTGACACATTCTTGTCATGTTGATCCCGCTCGTCATGACATATGTGCAGAAGTACGATGTTTAATGCAAGATGAATTTTACCTTCAAGAAAAAATCATCTTCTCCCATGCTATGAGGAATCATCACCTTTAGGCAGTTATTCTTCAACATCTAACTCCGTAGGTTTCAAGCTTCGAGCATTGATTCTATGATGGGGGGCCCACATGAACACATCAATCATTCTGGGACTATCATGCATATCCAACGAGCTCGACGACCTTTGCTGTTAAGTTTTCCCCGTTACCCTCAAAGGGCAAGCTCGCACTTGGTTTTACTCCCTTCCAAGGGGATCTATCCGCACCTTTGACGAACTCGCCAAGGTTTTTGTGGAACAGTTCATTGCAAACCGGAGAATCATTAAAGATTCCTCCCATCTCTCCGGCATTCGTCAGAATGAGGGTGAATCACTTAAAGAATACTTCCAGAGGTTCTCCTTAGAAGCTCGCCAAATACCTGGGATAAACCTTGAATTATTAAGAGGAGTTTTCCTTGGAGGGCTCCGTCAGCCTTTATTCATCACTTGTCACGAGACGATGCAGCTCGTATCTTGACTTAGTTCATCGTGTGGAAGCACAAATCTGTCGATGAAGCTATTCATGCCCCATGAAATAATTTGAACAATCTGTAGGGGAACGTAAAAGCATCCCATAGAATGCAGACTGACAGTCCCATCAAAAAAAAAAAACAACATGACAGTCGTGATCTCCCTCCACGACCTCCATATCAATCGACTCAAACGAACATACCCCCAACTGGGGGACAACTCTTAATCTCAAAAGATAAGCAAGTCAGCAATACCAACGAAAAGGCAAAGATCAATGGTCAACTTTGGCTACAAGCTCATACAAATAATTCGACCTCTTCCATAAAGGTTAAGCGTCGTCGAATAATATTCCGACCAACAACCTCGGATAGGTCAAAACATCCTTGGTGGACTTCCCATGATCTCTTCCATACGGGTTAATGTCATCGAGCAAAACTTCGACAACAAATGATAGTCAAAGCGTCCTTGGTGGACTTCCGGCCTCTTACGGGTTAATGTCATCGAGCAAAACTTCGACAAACAACCGGGATAGGTCAGCGTCCTTGGTGGACTTCTCGCGGCCTCTTCCATGCGGGTTAATGTCATCGAGCAAAAGCTTCGACAAACAACCCGGGGAAAGGTCAAAAGGTCCTTGGTGGACTTCACCTCTTCCATACAGGTTAGCGTCGACAAATAATACGACCGGCAACTAGGAAAGGTCGAACTTTTACCCACCACGCGGTTAATGTCGGGTAACACTCTGACAAACAACTTCGGATGGGTCAAAAATCCTCAGCGGATTCAATTATATCCATAGCGTGCAAGTTAACGACATCAATTATCAACTGTTGAACCATCATCGGCCTTAGCGGTCACCACCATGTCGCGGTCACTCCGTGACTCCGGCGTCCTACCGTCGTCGATTCTTTGCCGACCACCCCGTCGGCCAACCATAATGCGTCGGTCACGCCGCTACCATCCGCCGGTCAGCGCCGACCATCGCCGGCAATCTTGCGGTCACCATCATCGTCGCCCGATCATTCCGCGACTATCGATCGATGCCACCATCATGCTTATCGTGGCGACAATCTTACCGGTCACCACCCGCCATCGCGGACCGCCGCCAACCATGCATTATCTCCGGCCATTCTCGTCGGGCATCACCGTGAACCCTCGTCTCCGGTACTGCGGGCCTTGATCGCCTCATTTTCGTCTGGCGCGCATTCGCCTCCGTACCCGTCTGTGCATGATCGCCCTGCCGTACCGCGAGAATCACCTCCTTGATCGCCTCCTTGATCGCTTCCTTGATCGCTTCCTTGATCGCCTCCTTCGCCTCCTTGATTGCTTCCTTGATCGCCTCCTTGATCGCTTCCTTGATCGCTTTATTGATTGCCTCCTTGATCGCTTCCTTGATTGCTTCCTTGATCGTCTCCTTGATCGCTTTCTTGATCGCCTCCTTGATCGCCTTGATCTCTCAAGGACCCTCACTCAAGAGGAAGGGAGGGAAAGGTGTGCCTCTCCTCTCACCCAGGGGTTTTTTTAGTCCCTGCAGGGTAAAACCTCAAAAAATGCATCAAAACCAGCGGCGGTGGGTGCGCGCCGAGGCAGGAGTAGAACCCGCCTGGGCCGTTATTTCGGGTGAATCTGCGGCGGACCCATAATCGATCGTCACCAGCGGCGTCATCGGCTAGGCCGGACTGAGCGTCCGGTTTAGCGCGGCGCGACCGTGATGACCCGCGTGCTCATTGCTCGACCGGATCTGACCGAGCAGCGTCGGCCTGACCTCCATCGACCGTCAGGCGACCCGCCGCTCCGTCGTTAAACGCTGCTCGTCGGCCAGGCCAGACCCGATGCCGTATTCCATCGCGGCAAGAGCGTAGCGTGAGCGCCAGCCTACTTGCTCCACGAGGGGCCCAGGTCCCGAGCTTCTTCAGTGAGTATCCAAATGGATCAGTAACCTCAAAATCTCACTGACCACACATCGACTTCCATAATCATAGTCTTGTGTTTTATGAAAATTTATTCTCCCAAAATGTATGATTCATAGACAAGTTTCATTGAAGAATTTTTTTATTTTCAAGCTTGATACATATATTTTTGGATGATTAAGACAATATCAACCAAAATAAAGATATGACACTCAAAATACCACTAGTCAAAACAAATCTTGATGTCGAAGCGTCGATTTTGAGTCGACCGACGAGATCAAGCACTTAAAGTATCATTGGAATCTTTGGGATGTAAATTAAATCCCAAAATAGCTCTCAAATATAGAGTGTTTATAGTTAAATCGAGGTCTCGGCAGGCGGATCTAACGAGCTTAAGATCTCATAATTCGACTTCATTTGGGCATCAAATGCTCAAAATACATCAAATGATCGAAGGAATCATTCCGTCAGATCAAGGGGTGGTGGTTTTTGCATGAATTCTGGGAATGCCTCCTATCCCATCTATATATTCCTCACATGAGGGGAGGTAAATGAAGAAGAAGAGGCTGAAACAAGTAAAAGAAGAGAAGGAGCAGAAGCAAGGAAGAAGAGGAGGCAGAGCAAGAAGAGGAAGAGCAGAACAGGAAGAAGAGGAAGAGCGAAAGGAAGAAGAGGAAGAAAGATGGGAAGAAAAGGAGGAGCAAATAAGGAGGAAGAAAAGAGCTCAGCAGAAGATCCCAGAAGATCTGCACTTTCGGATCATCAACCATCACCCGCCATTAATTATCTGCCATTTTAGGAAGTTTCTCGTCAGTTCATCATCGCCACTACCGAACTATTACAACCGATCGTTATTCTGCGGTTTGTTCCTCTCATATACTGATTCTGTAATCAGTTATCGGAGGATTTTGTACTTTGAAATAGTTACATAGTGGAAGCTTTTCTTAGGGGTGGTTTTCCCTCTTTTCGAGGTTTTTTCCGTTAAAATTTCTGAGTCTTCTTATTTGCTCTTTAAATACGTATGTGTCTTTGGTAATCGAGAAAGAGGCAAACTTTTACTCTCATCGATTTTCTAGCAGCAGAACTCAACCAGAGCAAAAACCCCATTCGTCAGGAGATCGTTCCGAGGACAAGAGGACCAGAAGGTGTATCTTCATGATCCGCTGATGGCCGCCACCGTGGCCACCCGCGGTCACCGTTGTTGGAGCCCGAGGAACAAACTCCGGCACTCCTGCGTTAAGTTGGCTGGAAGAGATGCTGCGGGAAAGGTACTGTTCAGCGGTGGGCTCCGTCGCCGATCATTCAGCAGAGGAGGATGGTGCCGAGGACGTGAGGGGAGGGAGCAAAGAGTCTTGCCTCTTTCGGTTTTTTTTTTGGATGAGGGAGAAAAGACAGCCGTTTCTTTGCGGTTTTGGAAACGGAAGAAGCCAAAGGAGGCGGCGGTTTGAAGTAGGAGACGTGAATAGAGAGAGAGACGGGCGGATGATAGGTTACGTAGGTTTCATGTTGCGGTTTGAGGTATCCCCCAAGCTTTGCCGCCTGCTTGCGGCTTTGGAGTCGCCGAGAGCGGGAGCCGTTTCGAGGAGCGGGCTCGTTTGAACGGGGAAGGTAGCTCACGCGAGCGGTTGAGTTTGAACAGATAAGCGGGAGTGTTCTTTGGAACGGTTGAGAAGAGCCGAATAAAGAATAAATTTTTAAAATAAGTATAATTTAATATATAATTAATAATTTAAGTATTTTATTCTATTATTATTTTTTTCTCTTTTTTTCTTTTATTTATATATATTACTAACAGCAATATATATATATATATATATATATATATATTTCTATTCTTTTTTTTTATATAATATCTATTTATATTTATAATATATATAAATATATTTATAATATAAATATATCTATGTTGTATATATATTTACATATATATATATATATATATATATATATATATATATATATATATATATATATATATATATATATATATATATTATAAATATATTTACGTACTATTATTATTATTATATTTTTTTTTATTCCAAAAAAAATGGGATTTCAAAGATGATCAACAAATATATATAATCATTAATTTAAACGAATAGATCAATACAATTTCCATTCATATTCAGTAATATTAACCATCATGTTATCTGAAATAAACATGTAATCATGCAATCATAATTAAACAAAAGCTGAGCAAATATCCCACATAATCCCACGACAAATCCTGTTAACAAGCCAAGATAAAACCATCGCACCTCATCATCCATTAGATCACCCATGGCTTGATTAAGATCAGTTGTGTCAGCATCGCTCAAGCAATTTTCAACAAGTGGTATTCCTAACAGTTCGCAATTTCCGATGTATATGGACGTATCAGTATTTAGAGTTTGCAGTTGATTCCCAGAAGGGATTCTTCCAGATAAATGATTGTAGGATAAGTTTAAGTAGCTCAAAAAAGTAAGAGAAGCCAAGCTTGGGGGAATCTCACCAGACAGCTGATTCATTGATAAATCTAGAGACTCTAGCAACAGCAAATCACCAATTTTATAAGGAATATTTCCAGTCAAATGATTATCAGACAAGTTTAAATTTATTAATCCTTTCAGAACACATACTTGATCTGGAATTTCACCACTCAGATTATTGCTTGATAAGTCTATACTTTTGAAATGAATCACATTTTTAATGTATTTAAGCTGTTGTCCCTTAGTAGTCAACACCAAGGGAAAATATGTAAAATGACCAGAAAAGGAAGCATAAATTCTATCGCAAAGATGAGGGCCCTGCCTCTGAAGTCAAGGTTCTCAAATTCATTAAGTTTTTGGGTATTGAACCTGATAGACTATTGTTTGCAAGATCCAATATTTGAAGCTTACTCAGTAGCAAAAGCATCTCTGGTATGTTTCCTGAAAGACGGTTCGACTTTAGTTGAATGATCCATAAATTTGGCAACTCCATGCCCAACCATGCTGGAATGTTTCCATCAATATTATTTTTACCAAGACTTAGAACGCCCAGGTTCTTGCACTTCTGCAAAGATTTTGGCAATTTTCCAGACAGGTTATTACCACTGAGATCCAATACTTCGAGCCTAGTCAAGGGGTATATTGAATCAGGAATCCTTCCATTAAGCAAGTTGTTTGCTAGGTTAATTAACACAAGAGATTTTGGTAAGCAGGATGGTATTTCACCAAAAAATTGATTATTGGACAGATCAATCAAAGACAGAGATGTTGCTTTACATAGGGAGAGTGGTATGGCGGAACTGATAAAATTATTCGGTAGAAATAAAAATTTTAGATATGGTAATTCATTGTTTGATGGCAATTGTCCCTTAAACAAGTTGTAGCCAATACTTAGCAGGGAAGCATTATACAATAGATATGGTGGTATTTGACCTTCAAACTGATTATCTTCTAAATACACTCTGGCTCCACTTTTAAATGATAAAGACTGTGGCAACTTTCCTCTCATCTGATTTTTGGAGAGGTCCAAAAAATTAATGCTAGATGATGTGTTCACAAACCACTCAGGCATGGTGCCGAAAATCCGTGCTATTGCAATGGACAAGGTTAAAATATTTTTCTGCCATCGAAGCCATGTAGGAAAGCGAGGGCCCAATCGACATTTAGTTAGATTGATTATTTTGAGCTGGAAAGGAGGTACCCAATCCTCCTTCAAATCTATGCTCAACGAATTATAAGACATGTCAAGCATTTTTAATCTGCTTAGGTTAGCAAAATGAACCTCAGTTATGACACCATTGAAAGAATTGTCATTCAAAAAAAGAGAGTGTAAGTTCGACAGCTTCGAGATATCTTCAGGAATAGGACCAGACATTAAGTTTGAGTCAAGAGAAAGACGCTCAAGGATAGTCAGGTGCTCAACCCAACCCAATAGATTTCCCCTCAACATGTTTCCGCTTAAACTCAATCTTTGTAGCACGCTCCATGAACATCTAAGACCCTGCATTATTTCATTAACATCTCCACTAAACTTGTTATAGCTTAACATCAAGGTGTTCAATTTACAGAGCTTTGAAAACGTTGTCCCTGAAACATGGCCTTCAAATTTATTTCTTTCTAGGAAAGTAAAGAAAGGAGGGTCATATTTTCCACTGCACCAGGCATGGCTCCATAAAATGAATTGTAATCAAGCAACAGATCTGTAAGCTTAGTAGTGTTCCACAGCAATTGAGGAACAGTGGAATTTAATTCATTATGCCCAAGATCAACTTTAACCAAGCTTGAAAAATTTGCATGAGAAATGGAAGAATCGATGCTATGTAATCCA
Source organism: Cymbidium sinense (assembly GCA_021442155.1). Lineage (NCBI taxonomy): Eukaryota > Viridiplantae > Streptophyta > Magnoliopsida > Asparagales > Orchidaceae > Cymbidium > Cymbidium sinense. The sequence continues at coordinate 52,331,055 of CM038228.1, read as the reverse complement.
CAAGAACGTAATCGTAGTACCTTCAGAGAAGATAGCCTGGACACAATATGCAACCAATTGCCACCAGCTCTGTCAAGGGCAACCTTGGTCATGTCAAGGAACTCCAGGGAAGAAAGAGGGTAGAGCCAATCAAGTGTTGTAGAGTAAAGATTATCATTGTAACCAATATTTAGATAACTTAGGTTGGTGAGATTGCTGAGCTGAGAAGGCACTCTTCCCCCGAATCCTGAACTCTGGAGGTTGAGATATCTGAGGCTTTTAAAGGAAGTAAGAAAATCTGGAATCTGAGAAAAGTTGAAGTTGTTGTAGCTGAGATCAAGGCGGCGTAAACGAGTCAAGGCAATTAGAGAATGATTGATCGCGCCATACAATGACCATGAATAGTCATTGGGATTATGGAGGTTGAGCTCGAGAACATGGTCGGTGATATTGCTGCATATAACTCCGAGCCAACTACAACAATCCTTACCTTCCCAAGAAGAAAGTTGGTTCTTCGGATCAATAATGCTTGATTTGAAGGCGAGAAGGGCCGCCCTCTCGCTCTCGATGCAACTGGAGGAACTTCCATTTCTGCTGTTGACAATGCTAATAGCAACAGCTATGATCACTACATGCCTAAGCAAAAACCTGGAAGTGGAAAAGCTTTCTTGATTAGCCATATGTTTATGTTTTGATGAGACTAAAAATAAAGCTTCTATTTAATGTAATTCATCCGTTGGAAAACCAATCATAATGTCAACTTTGATTAATAAAGTAGAGTCAAAGTTTAATAAGATAGAAAGAAACAAACAAAAACAAATATAAAAAAAAATGAATGATAGAAAGCATCCTGGAGTTGTGGCTCAGCGGCATTTTGAAAGAATTATTATTTTTTTGATTAATTTATATAATACATATAAGAATAAAATGTCAACTCTGATTAATAAAATATAATTTGAACAGATTACAAATGGATGACGCTTACACGAAAATAACAGAGTCGTCCAAACAAACAAACGAAAGCAAATACATACACACACATATATATATATATATATAATCATATAATTCTTATATATTTACATAAAATACATTTTATATTTTAGATAAAATTAAAATGGGCCACAGCTTAGAAGTCAGAACTGGCCACACCTTCCAATGCAATACAATAATATTTTGATTGTAGCACAATGAAATAGACTTAATAAACTAATAGAAAAAAAAAATTCTATTTTTTTCATTTTATTTTATTTTTGGCTTGAACTTTGTTTTACAATAGAGTCCACATTTACACCAATCATTAATGATAGCAGGAGAGGTCACTTTTAAACTAAATTTTAAATTTTTTTTTGTTATTGTTATTTTGTGGAGCATAATTATATTGATCAATTGAGAAAATATTGTTGACTAAGTCCTCAATTTATAATATATATTGCATATATGTATGCATATATGTATATATATATATATATATATGCAAATCACATATATGTGCATATATATATATATATATATATATATATATATATATATATATATATATATATATATATATATATATATATATATATATATATTATATAAATTATATCCAAAATATAATTTATTACATTCACTCTAATATGCCAACAATAAAATAATAAAAAACAATAAAAAAAAAGCCTGGATGAAAGTTAATATGGTGGACATGAATAATAAAGTTCATATGATAATACAAATTTTTTTTTTTCTTAAATCAGTTAAGAACTTAAAATACATTGCATGATTCTATCAATACATATAAATTCAATTAAACGAGGTTAAAATATAAATAACAAAGAAGAAAAATATCTGAAATTAAGATATGTGCTATACATAAATAAATAATAATATGCAAATCTCAAAATAGAATTAAGAGCAAATTTATCTCCATTTTGATTACTTTTTAGTCAGAATATCCAATCATAACTCTTTTTTTATATATAGATATTTGCTAAATGCATTAAACGTTTAGATCTTGAATTAATTATTTTCAAAAGCTAATAACTTTTTCTGTCAAAGAATTGGTCTGAACAACAACAATAAGAATTATTCAATTAATTATTTTACAAGTGGATTTCAGCTCTAATTTTACATATATAGCCAGGAATGACAACAATCTACCTCTCTTCGAGTATTTTGAAGTTAACATGCATAACATCATTATAAATATTTTTCTTTATCTATTAAATGTGCTTTTAGGGTTATAGCAACTCTTGCAAAAGTTTTGTTTGCTATGATTCAATATCAAGTAGATCTGTATATTTTCTAACATCATTTTCTTTGAAAATCAAAATTTTCTTTCCTACTTATGTTAATTCGTTGCCAAAGATATATAAGCTTTCTAACTTTGATAATTTGGATCCTAGTATTAAATGATTCAAATAGTATAGATTTCACATTTCCTTGGCTTCATTTCCCATTCTTTTAAGTTATTTAGAGTTTGCCAAATATTATATTGGTTAGAAGCAATGATAAAAGAGCTTTGGGCCGCCCTTAAGACAACCATACATGAAATATTCAATATCCTCCTAAAGTTAAAGCCATTTGCTACAAATGGATTCGTTTACTATGATAGCATTCTAGATTTTCATAAGGCATGATAGGTTGTACTAGGTAATTACTTAAGAATATGAGGTTAATTTGGGAAAACTTTTTTTACATATTAGTAAAATGGATATACTTCAAATGATTATATTTATTGTTGCTTCACAAAGATAGCCACTCCATCAAATGGATGTCAAGAATGTCATGGTGATCTCAAGGAGAAAATCTGCATGATTTCCTAGCCTGATATTTCATCCTCATTTTCTTCACATGTTTACAAACTTAAGAGCTCTTCATATGGAACAAAATAGACTCTTCGGGCATGATTTGAAAATTTTCAGACAACAATAAGTTGTTTATTTCTTAAGTAGAACCAATATAATTCATCATTATTTTTTTTGTAAGATTTACATACATACCACACAATTCTTATGTATTTACATATCTAACACCTAAAGTTAGATATCTACTTATCTAATACTTTTCTATGCTTAAAAAGGTGCATTTCACTTTTAAAAAGTGAGTGATGATGGTATTTTTGATGTGATATTAAAGATTGGGGTGTTATTGTTGACCTCCATGCATGTCACATCAGTCGAGTTGTGTTCACAAGATGAAGTTGATCGGCCTTGGATGCAACGATGCAGAGATCGAAGCTGAAATACACTTGACATCATCGAAACTAGTCGAAATGATCTTCGATCGACGAACGGACTTCGTCATTGTGTTCAAGACATCAAAATTGATCAGACATAGTGGGCCAATATATATATATATATATATATATATATATATATATATATATATATATATATATATATATATACCTATTCTAGCCAATAATCAGTCATCAACTCCATCAAGTCCACTGATGCACGAAACCAGGACAGGAGAAAAATATAAATTTCAATTTTGAGATTGAATCTTCAACATGCTCGTCCAGCCCCAAGCATGGGACCGAAGATGTTCTCATCTCGCCAACAAATCATCAACTCTATTAAGTCCACCAAAGCATAAGGCCACGACAAGAAGAAAATATAGATTTCAATCTATCAAGAGGAAAGTCTTCAACAAGTCCAAAAGCACAAAGCATAGGATTAAAGATATTCCAAATTCTCTCACCGGTTACTGCGAAAGCTCCCCGTGTTAGACATGGGGCATTTTTATATGTTTATTTGAGTTGATATTGTGCTTTAAGCCGAGATCCTTAGATAGATACATATTATGATTGAAAAAACAAATCATGTCTATTTTGTAGTAAAGGAAATTAAACCTTATAATATATTTCTGAACTACTCTGTAATCCCCCTGTTAAATAGGGGGCATATTTTTTATGATCAAAGTTGTTCAATCCTCTCTCATGAAACAAGAGAATTTTGAATATATATTCAAGTTGACATCAAAATTTATGCCTAGATCCCTGAATATATCTATAACTGTTATGGTCAAAGTTGCAGGCTCTTCCATGAACAAAAAGAATCTATTTCTATGCATACAAAAGAAACCCTAAATATCAAAAGTTTCTCTCCCAATTTTGGAAGTTTTAATTAACTTAGTTGAAAATACATCAACCTATACAAGTCAAGGACATAGACAGGTTTTAAAGGTCAAATTAATAAGCCTATAAATGACCAAGTTGTTAGCACTCTCCTCACTCAACAATCCACAAGAAAAGGCCATAGTGAAAGAGCCCCCGTTTATTAGTCTGCTAACCAAACCATCAAACCATCATTGCTTAAGTCGAAGACTCAAGTAGGTTCTAAAAGTATGACTCAACAAGACCATAAATGGCCAAGTTGCCGACTCTCTCCTCACTCAATAAGCCATAACAAAAGGCTACAGTGAAAGAGCCCATGCTCGTCAGTATAATAATGATAGCTGTTCAATCTCAAACCAAATTCAACTTAGTGATTACAAATAACTAAAATCCAAGAGATCTTCTTACTTGATCGATGGACCAAGATAATCTAAGAAAATAACTCTCAATTGAGAGCAACCTCAAATCAATATCTATATTGCCTACAAGGTGATACTTTAATATCTTTTTAAAAGTCTAATCAAGAACAAAGCATAGATCAAAGCTAATTTCCATATCAAGTCTACCAAAGCATAAAGCACAAGACTGAGGAAGCAATTCCATAATTCATACAAAGCAGATGGCTGAACTAAAGGGATTCTGTTGTTATTTAGTATGTTAAAGCACTCATTGCTAGATTGATAACTCAATATTATAGACCTAATATAAGCCGGAAGGCCAGATCATCTGTATACACCCTTCAAATAGTCTGTCAAGGTAGCAACCACATGATTTAGGATATACATACACTTTTTGAAAAGTCAATATTGACAAATTGAGTCAATATTTTGTCAAGTCCATCAAGCTTAAAGCTAGGACAGAAAAAATTTCAAATCTCAAGGAAAACAAACCAACTACTCCATCAAACTTGATCAAGCATGAAGCTAACATCAGAGGAAACCCAAATCTACAATGACACAAAAGAAAGAGATTTTCAACAAACTCACTGAAGCAAAGAGTAGATGGTGGAAGAAGCTCTTCAACAAGCTATTGAAATTGAAGCTGAAGTAATTTGAGATTCACAGTCGACATGAAAGGACAACCAGTTTTCAACAAAATGACTCGCTCCATACACGAACCACATTTTTTGGGAGGCATTTATTGACCTCCATGTATGTTACATTAGTCAAGTCAAGTTCATAAGATGAAGTCGATCGACCTCAGATGCAATGACTCGTAAATCGAAGCTGAAATACACTCAACGTCATCAAAACTAGTCAAAATGATCTTCGATCAATGAACAAACTTATCATTGCATTCAAAACATCAAAATTGATCAGAATATACATATTACACAATCTGACGGTTAACCGATCAAGAGATCGAGCTATTAATGTGCTTACACACATATCAAAGTTGGGAGGCTACGATGATGCCCAAACGATCTCCGTTCATAAAACTGATCATGTCGTTAGCTTCAAAATATTGAAACTTATCAAATGAGACTGTCCATACTCAATTTGGATGAGTCTGTGTGAATGCTGAGCTGTTGGAAGCTATAATGCACATTTTTGAACTAAAATTGATCTGATTCGACTTGAACCAAATGGCCTCCGATTGTAAAGTGGACAGTGTCGTTGTGTCCAAAATATAAGAATAACATAAGATTAAAAATTATATATCAATTATATGATTATGTTATCATAAAATTTCAAACTAGCGTTAATTAATCTTTTAAATAAAAGAAGCCTTTAAAAATACTCTTTATATCTAACCCTAAAACCATATAACACTCTTCTATTTAAGGCCTCGTACTCTCATTACAGGATGCCTCGGTAAGAAGCAGAGTTGTTTGTCCATCTCACGAAACAAACACACTAAATGAAGGAGCATCCCATTCTCCCGTCTTTATACGGGAGGTAAGTGACACTCTTGATTTCCTTCATGTCGTCCATTCAAGCTGAACAACTAAAGAGGAATCCCTCTCTCCCATTCGTCTCCTCTACAACAACCAAGTAAGCTACTCTGGCTTCTAGCATCAGCTGAATCGAACCCTCTCCATTGTATTTGTCCGTCTGAACAGCACTTGAACCCACGAAATCTAGCTGCTCGATCGTTCCATCTTACTACTGCTCCCATCATCCCTAACAGTCAAACTTTTACTATACTCCTCTCGTCTTTCCTCTCTATCCTCGACGGCCAAAGAAGACGTTGCAAAGGAAGTTTTAGCTACATTTGTTTACTTTAAATTGCGTTATGGTGCTTCAGCTGTACTCTGCTTCCAACTCTTTATCAATCCCATTGAATGGGTAATTAAGCAAGCTTTGGAACCTCATGATGTGTATTGGCCTCTTTTTTCTTCATAATTCATATGGAGGTGGATTTTTAAGATTTTCTCCACAATGCAAGAAAATATCTCCCATAGTGAGATTGAGAAGAGTGCATGTAGTAAAATGCTTTGGTTTACGATATGGAATGCATTCTTTGCAAATGTTCTCACTTGATCTATTATAAGTCAACTTCAAATAATCTTTGAACCAAAGGATATTGCTTGGAGATTAGCTATTAATATGCCAAGACAAGCCTCCTTTTATATAATTATGGTGTTTATTTTTGATATGTGTATGGGGACATCATCTCGGTGTACTTATTGAGTGATGGGTACATCAAGAAATAGTGCACTATCTCAAAAGATAGAAATCACCACCCTATAATGGACATAATCACCTAATAAGGACTCATAAGACATGGCGGGACTTCGAATATACCAGAGATTTTTCTCCTACTTTACATGGATAAATAAAGTAGGGTTTATATTAAATTGGTTCTAAAGTTTCACATGGGAGCAAGCCCTCATAGTTAATTACATCCTAATGAAGGTGAATTCCTTAGGAATATTCTCGATTAAAGTACGCAATTATTATCTCAAAATATTTCTTAGATAGGACTATCAATAAGTTGGTTATACTTGAAAAATCAACCGGGATAGATAAAAAAGGAGAGACTTAATATTGAAGCCAAAGGAGAGACTTAATATTGAAGCCAAAGGAGATGAGTAGGGAATGCTCATGATGCTAGAAAACCTAGTGAGCATTCCAACCTATCTTGCAATTAGGCTTTATATGTTTGAAATTGAAGAGAGTTATTTGTTTGAGTTAAATTTTATTAGAAATCTAGGACTTATAATCTAACAATATAATATTACAGGGATACCTAAGATGTGAGGATTTATGCTTGTATCCTAAAAGAAACAGCAGCCTCAAATCCAAAATCTAGGGAGCTTTAGCAAGAGCCAAAGCACGACCTAAACCTACGCGAAAGTGGGCATATGGTTTACCACCATAAAGAGAGTAAACTACCCAATTATTAGACTTATAACCACTTGGAGTGATAGCCAACTAACTCCTCCTACACCATAAAATCATGCAGGTAAGTCATATGATTTTGCAAGATAGTTGGGTTGTTATTACTTAGAAAGAGACTAAAGTCCTTAGACCTACTTCCTAAGAGACTAGAGCATGAGTGGTATGAGCAATGACTTAGTCTAATGCAAATATTTTCAAATTTTATTTGATTTTGGACTTTTCTTTTTGACAAAAGGCAATAGGATTTTTATGTCTAAATGTATGATGAAATGAGTTTATTGGCTAAATCAGAGAGAAAGAAGTGTTTTACACCACAAAGGAGGCCCTTAAAGGTCAGGTCTTCCCCTGTCGTGCAAGGATGGAAACTCTCTCTTTACATGAGTGAAACAATATGAATATATGATATTATACTGTGGGCTCCAAAAATTCACCATCGGCCTCCTTCAATGAAAATAGTGTTTTAAAGTGTCAGTGTAATTTTTAGAAGGAAAATGAGATAGTAGATAAGATAGTACCTAGACCTTTCATCCTCATTTTGCGAGGACTTTAGATCGGTTCCTTTTATATGCAAGCCATAGTTAATTACCCCTCTCAATAAGTGAGAGAACTTTCGATTAAGGTCTTAGATGGTTGAATGTGTAGCGTATAGTAGCAACATGTAGAGTTTTAGAATTTGAGATATGAAATTCATCATTATAGCTTAAATTGAATGGTTGGAGGAATGATGACGTGCTTGGTCTAGATCCCATAGTTCCATCATCAGGCACACGGTCCACAGTCTACTGGTCGGAGGTATGACCTCGACAAAGGATCCTCATCGCAATACATGGGTTACGTCATCCAAAATCCTTGTAACTGGGGTGGTATTTGTGGGAGATATTCTTAAGTTCTGATAGAGGATTGTTTGCCCTATCAAGTATACCATATGATTCACAACTCAAAGGGCAGAACCATTGGGGAGCATACAGACTATGATCGTGATTGTAATATAATGAAGTTGGACTGGCCAAACCACCTGATCAGAGGACTCCGATCATGATTGCTTCATTTTTGGAGCTTATTGACCAAGCACGCAATCAGAGGATACGGGCCATGCCCTTACTGGTAAGAGATTGATTGAGAGTGAACATAGTAGAACACTTGATTTGACATTGGCTTCTTTGTGAGCTAGAGTTTTCTTAATTTTTCACTTTTGACAAATAGTTATGGAAGGTGGATAGATTGGGTTTGATTTAAGTTTTAATGATATAATTTCATTAATTTTTAATTTGAGTCAATTTGATTTGAGCAATTGATTAATTAGAATATATTTAAGAGCTTTAGATCCCATCAACTATGTTTAGCTTCTAATAGAGGATCAGATCTACTATCACATGATAGAATCAGTTTTTTAGATATTTCACTGATTTGAATATCTTTTATAGATTTTTTAGGTTTTATTAACCCAGACCCAGTTATAAGACTAAACTGGGAAGCCACCCGCGCAACATTCTCAAACACTTGAATTTAAATATTCAGCATAGTGTTAGGGCACATGCGGGTGTATAGTAATTTTAGGTAATTTTATGTTTGAATTATGAGATTGATTCTGTATTTTTATTTAATTCCAACTTAGCCTACGCAGCCTTTTCATACATTAAAATTTGCACTTGAAATCTTTATGTCCGAGCACATGCATGAACTTATAGCTTAGCTAATTTCACATAATTAGTGATTTTGTTGATTTTAAAGATCATAATTAGAATGAAATTTCTTAATTCTTGATTGAAGGAAGCCTCCATGACTTTTATAAATTTTGAACTAGTATCTCCTTCTATCTGATTGCACAAAGAGTTGCAGATCCGGTGGCAAAGAAGGCATTTTGATTTAGATTTCAAAAGACAGTTTAACACATTACTTGCACTGTGTTTACTTGTTGAGTTTTTGTAATTCTCCCAATTTGGTTATGTTCAATTTACATCAATTTTGATAAATTATGTCGATTTCAGTGTTTGCTGCTTTAGCCTGACTCATGCTTATCAGCTAGCATAGTAATCACCTCCACATTCGTATAAGAGTTATTAAACCAATTTGGATTCATCCTTAGATTTTGAGTTTATTGCAAGTTTGTTATGAGTTTGGTATTAGTCCCCCAAATTCCAATTAAAGCTTATTTAATTTAGAGGAATTTGCAAAAAAAGAGAGCTCACTTTATCACTTTAATTTAAGCTATAGAGAATTACAATTAGAGTTTGTGAGTTTAATGTTAGCCTCCCCAAAGTTTATGAGTTTACTATTCAGCTCTCTCGAATTTCACTTAAATTTTAAATGAATATTATATTCTTCTCAAAATTTACTTTAAAGGCTTCTCCCTTTTTTCCTTGTTTGATGCTTTTTTAGTTTAAAATTAGTCGCAAATTTTCCTATTTAGTGCTCCTAAGTCAGCTCATTTTACCCTCCCATTTTTTTAGATCAAAATATTTGATGAAATTTTTGATGACCTCAAGATCATCCACGTGAGCTACATCAGGGCACTTTGGCTTTACTTTATCTCTTGTAGAGAGTTGAGGCACCATAGCTGATTTTTTATCTCATCGCACCCTCTTGAGCACAACGAAGCCTTTAGACCTGGAAGAAGATAAATGCAATATATATTCATTTCCCCCCTTTTTTTCCAAGTCTGGAAATTAGAAAAAATTTCAGCAGCATTTCATCTAGGGGGAGCGACATCAAACAAGTGTTTGGCTTACTCAATATGCCCCATTAAGCGTAGCGAGTGGTGTCTTGTGACACCACAACCTATTTTTTCATCCTATCATGCCCTCTTAAGCACAATGAGGTCATCAAATCTACATAGAAACACAAGCATACAATATATATCCATTCATAAATCTCACATATTCTAACTTATTTTGCGTTTGTTTTGACAAGGAATTAGATGCTTGATAATGTAAGGTAATGATGCCAAAAAATTGAAAAAAAATTCTCCTCTTGTGATGTTCTTCCCTCAATTTTGAAGTGAAAGGAAAATATGGGAGTGCGACACAAATTGAAGAATTCACCTTTTGATGATGTTCTTCCCCCGATTCATGGTGAAGTGAAAGGTGGACAGCTAAAGCTAGGGATGCAACGCCAAAAATCGAAAGAAGAATTTGCCTCTTGACGTGTTTTTCCCTTGGTTTGCGATGAAGATAAAAAGGGATAGCTAAAGAGATGTAATGGCAGAAAGAAGAACTTGCTTTGAATGTTCTTCCCAGTTCTGACAAACAAAAATGATGAAATTTGGATGTGTTGTGAGCTTGAGGGAAGATTGCATACGAATGCGGATTGCACATTGTAAGGAAGGAGATTTCTTTACATGGGCTAGAAGAATGTTGATAACCATAGGAAAGATCACCAAAATAGTGGGTTAAGCTAGCCGAACATGAAACAAATCTGATTACCGAGGCGTCTAATTCAGAAAGCCAGCTACAGTGGGATTCAATGCAAAATAATTAAAATGAAGAGTGACTTCTGGAATAGAACCACATTGGAATAGTCATTGGAGGCTGAGAATCAGATGCACGTCGAATCAATCGCTTCAGAATCTGAGCCGGTGATAAAATGGCGTGGGTTGAATCGTGCAGTTGAACCGCAGGTCAGTGCATTAATTTCATGATCGCATGCATGCCTTGAGTCTATAAATGAAGGAATCTGTGCAGAACATATGTGGTAATGGAGTCATCAGAAGCCATGTTGTGGGATCTTGACGGATACATGGTGTGATTACTCAAAAAATGGAAGAGAATTTTAACTTGCATTTTCTTTCTATTCTTGTGATGGGAGAGAGAGAAAAATTACAAAAAATGAGGAGAAAATGAATTGGAAAAATGAAGAGTGGGAAGTTGTAGAAATGAGAGTAGTTTTTCAGTTTTCTTTTATTTCTTTTGAAAAAAAAAAATAAAATGGAAACTATTCTTGAGTGCAATTTGAAATTTTTAATTAATTTAAATTATTTTAATTTGGATTTCACGCTGGTAAATACACATAGTCAACATATATATTGATTTAGGGTAATTTTATTGTTCTGAATACAATGGTGATGTTTCACGATTGAGGTTTTTGGTTGGTCGGCAGAGTGAGTCAATTTCAATGCGTTGCCCCTCAATTTTTGTTTAGACTCATCCGAATTGAGAACGAACAGCCTTATTTGATAGATTTTAGCATTTCAAAGCCAATGGCACAATCAATTTTGCAAACGGAGATTGTTTGACTTATGTCGGCATCTCTTGACCTCGATATGCGTGCAGGAATGTTGACAACTCGAGCGGTTGATCAGTTGATAATTAAGTTGTGCTATATTTATATCCTGACCAATTTTAATGTTCTAAATGCAACAGAGAGGTCTGTTCATTGATCGGAGGTCATTTAGATTTATTTTGGCAACGTCTAGTCTATTTCAGCCTCGATTTGTGTGCTATCACTTCAAATCATTCGATATTTGCACATACTCATCCAAATTGAGTGCAGATAGTCTCATTTGATAGTTTTTAATATTTTAAAGCTAATGACATGATCAATTTCTTATGATTTAATATTATTGACTTCTCAACTCTGATATGCGAGTTGACATATTGTTAGCATGAACGCTTAATCGATTGATCATTAGATTTTATAATATGTGTATTTTGATCAATTTTGATGTTTTGAATGCAACAGAAAAGTTCATTCATTGATCAGAGGTCATTTTGACTAGTTTTGGTGATTTCCAATGCATTTTAAACCCTGATTTATGCACTATCACTTCCTAAGTCCATCGAATTTAACCTGTGGGCTTGACTGATATATGACACATATGTGGAGGTCAACATATGCATACAACATTCAGTTAAGTGGTTACTACATCTTTTTATTATATTGATTTAATGCTTAGGCTTTATATGAGGTTATGAATTGTAGTTGAGGTAGAAAATTTGTTTTTTCCTAAGAGCCTAATCGGATACAGGCCACACATTAAATCACCATATAAGTAAGAAACTAAGAAGAGGTATGCTATTTATATTGCACAATTTAAACATATCATTAAGCATTTTATAAATCCAATGTAAAAGAATAAATAGCCTGTGCGATCGGGTGCCACCATACAACCCGAAAAGAGGACATGGGTAGCTGAGCTCTACCCTCATACAACCCGGTATATGAAAGAATAATTATAACTTTACAAATGAATAAATGCTATGGAGGTATTCTTATCTTCAATCTTCATATCTCATTCATTTCTTCATTTAGGTTTGCTTGCTTCAAAGGCATCGCTGGGCCTCCCAGGGCAAAGCCTTCTAGCCACTGCTCATCCTAATCCCCCATAACACTAATCATAATCTCTAATGCATAAATACATTAAAAAAATAAATCTAACTACACCTACAAAATAAGTGTTAGCTAAACACACCATACAACCCAACCAGGTATATGAATAATTTGGACTTAGCACCCTATACATGGGTAACCAAGCCCAAATGTCCTAATTTGGATTATGCTTAGGGGTTAAGTAACCTGTAAAAGAGAGCATTTCTATTTATTTTAAGCACCTTTAAGCACAATCTCTTGCAGAAAATATGATTAGGCTAATCACAGCCTAACATCTAGTCTATGAAGCATACATCTTAACATCCAGTCTATAACAATACATCATACAACCAAGCATACACCATTCCATGCACTGCCCTAACATAAAGCTATAAATGGTAACTTAATCGTGTGTGTTAAGGCTTGTGTAGTTTGCCTTAACTAAGCTTGAGAGTTATAATTTTCTAAGTATGAAAGGATTTCGTTATAAAGAATGGTTTCACTTTAAGTGGTTTAATTGATTTGCAAATTTTAATTAGTGATTTTATTTGTTTCATTTGGTTTACACTCAAAAACTAAGTGTTATAAAGAGAAAAAAATAGAGGATAACTCTTTTTTATCCCTACCTTAAGTCATATCTAAAGCAAATTAATTAATCAATTCTCTTTAGTGATTTTATCTAAAGCAAATTAATTAATCAATTCTCTTTAGTGATTTTCTTATTACATATTTTAATTAATCCTAAGTTTAGGTTCACTTTAAATAACCTCATTCAGTAAGAAAGACATCTTAAGATTAATTGAAATTAATTACTATCACATGACACATATTCATTCATTTCTTTTCATCATATGTAACATGCATATGATTAAATCCTTAAGCATACCTATACATGATTATGTCTTAACACACTTAAATGATGGATGTAAATATATGTAGATTTTGGAATTTAAATGTTCATTTGATTAATTATTTTATCATATTAATTTAAAGCTCTATCTAAATTCTTATACAAAAATACGTAGGAATGAAATTAAATAGGTATGTGCCATTGTTAACCAGGAAAGTGAGGTAATCAAATGGCCTCCTTGGGGCTTGCTAAAGCCTCATGCTCCTGGGATGTCCAAACTATATACCCATTATATTCAAGCATATGTAACATAAGAAAGAGAGCTCCAAGTCATATGATTAATTAATCCAACAACTTAATCATTCATGAATGCCTGGATTTTTGATAAAAAGATAATGAGTTTTAATTCTAAAATTAAATACACACACATATGTATAAGATACATAAGCTAGTACATGTCGTTGTTAACTAGGGAAGTGAGGTAATCAAATGACCTCCTTGGGGGTAACTAAAGCCTCTTATTCCTAGGATTCCCATACTAAATATTTACTTTTCTCAAATACATATGGATGTATACATAAATAAAGGAAAGAAAATCATGCAAAAGTTATATTTTTATTTCATTGAAATATTTATGCATATGGAGTGAAATCTTATCCAAATTATAATATTGAAATACATAAGAATGAAATCAAATGGAGTACATGCCATTGTTAAACCAGGAAGTGAGGTAATCAAATGACCTCCTTGGGGCTAACTAAAGCCTCATATTCCCAGGATGTCCATGCTATATACCCATTAACATTCTTACTTATGTAAATCAATACATGAATGAAAGAAAAGAAACTTCACTTCATACACTTAAGCTATAATCACATACATCTCCTCTGTATTTATAGCCAGCATTCATAGCATATATAATCATTCATTTATAAGTTTTGGAAAATAGATTCTGATTTAATAATGATAATAGCCACACATATATTAATTTAAATCAACACATGCAAGCTTGACATAAAGGAAACCATTTGAGTTAATTAATTTTGAAAAAGATGAATGCATGAATAAAGTGGCATACAACATTTAATATGATTGGAAAGAAATAAAGAGACATAATCACATGATTTCATTCAATCCAACTAATTCCTAAGGACAATCATATTAATTTAGTTCATTTAAAACGAACCAAAGTTTCTTAATGTCATTTTTAATTTAATGTTTGATTTGAATTAAGAGATGTGAGAAAGAGTTTGCTAATCATAATCCCATTTCCCATGTGTGAGTTAATTTGAGTTAATGAAAAGCAATTAGGTTGATTTTATGAATTAATTAGGTTAAGGTGTGAATTAAATCAATTAATTAACCCTTACCTATGTTACCTTAAGATAATTAATTAAATGATTATGAGCCAATGTAATATGCAAATGAATTGAAAAGTAAATAGCAATGCTCCTATGAAATGAAAGGGGCCTAATGCAATTAGTTCACAATCATTAATTAATTAAGCTTAAGATACTCACTTAATTACTTTTATGATTTTCTCACACATGTGAGCTAACCATAATTTCATTAACTCTCTTTAGGTTATTAAACACCTAAAGCGCTACCCAAGGATTAATTAATTAAGATTCCATATGATTACATTTTAATTATTAATAAACAATTTGATCAATTGAATGCTTTGTTAATTTAATAATGAAAATAAACTTAAAGGAAAGATTTAGGAAAGAGGCCCCAATCTTAATTAACCACTATTAAGGAACATTAACCACTATTAATTAATCCATTACTATTCACATGATTAATTAATTTTAAGAGAGTAATTAGGCTTAATTAATCAATTTCTAATTAAAACAATAAATCCAAAAAATTAGGAGCAGAGGTCATCCCTAAACAATCTAAAAAGTAAAATTGAGATTAATCACTGAGTAATTAGAGAGTAATTAAGCTAATTATTTTAAAAAAATAATTTGTTCAATTCAAAATAATTAAAATATTTTATTAAATTCTCCTCTAAAATACCTTTAAAATAAGCCATTATTTATATTTTTTTTGGAATTTTTATAATTTGTTATAAATTATAGAAGTTTTAGCATTAAAAATATATTAAATAAACCTAATTAAGCCTAATCCCATGGCATGCGGCGCTAATGGCACTTTCCATGTGCAGGATTGGCTATTTAAGTTATCACATCCATGCACTAAGTCAGCCGATGGCGTACGTGGTATTGATCTTTGCCATCCAATCTCAGATTAGACGGCACAAATCAAACCCACAACATAAAAGGAGAAAATAAGAGAGATCTAATGTGATTTGATCAAGCTGTCTATTCTAATCACATGAAACACATGACCCATGTTCTCTCTTCCCACGACGATGAACGATATCGTCACCATGATCATTCGACCGAGCTCACCGAGCTCAAACTCAAAATCAACCCACATGAAGGATCAAACACATCCAATGGTCAAGATCAACTCACATGCAAATTTCCTTCGAAAAGCTCCAACCAAAATTTTCTATTTCTATGGTTTTGATGAATTACCTCATCGGAGCTCAAGATCGATGGATCGATGTAGCTTGTCTAGTGAGACGAGGCCATGTGAGAGCAATTCCACTGCTTGGTTCACTGGTGAAGAAGTTCCATCATTTTGTAGCTCGGCGGTGATTGAAATCCATCCTCAAGTGGCTTGGAAGCTTGGGAAAAGACTTGGATGGCTTCGATGATGTGCGTGGAGGGTGTGTGCAAGAGTAATTTGGTTTTGGTTGAGGATTGGGTGAGCCTGAATTGGGATTAGCCTCCACTATTTTGATTTTGCACTGGAAGAGGAAATTTTGCAAGGGGATATCTTGGAATGGCTCTAGGAGTTACAGGGAGACTCAAAATCGTGTTAGGAAGCTCTATTAAATCAAAGTGATCAGTTTTTCATTCAAGAGAGTATGCCCTCTGGGTTTGAGGGATGGACGGATGGCTTCATTTTTTGGCCACCAACCATCATAGACTGAGGTCAATCAGTCCACGTGGCTCATGGATTGGGAGAAGCCATGGGGAGGCTTCATTGATACTTTTCTTGATCCTTTTGTTTAAGGGGGAGGAGTTGGCTCACCTCCCTTTGGTCCATGGCAAGATTTTTAGGTGGGCTAGAGGTTAGGATCCCTTATTTAGAAGTTTGATGGCTATCAAAGTGAAAGGAAGAGTGAACTTTGCCATTTTTGATAAAATCTCACATGAGAGAGAGGATCCATAAAGCATTTACATTAGGCTTGGCTACAAATGGGTTTAGGTTGATTTTAAACTAACTTAAAATTGAGTTTGGTATGGGTTTAGTCAGCCATCAAAGTCCCATGGGTTGGTTTTATGGGTTTTGACTTCATTTGGTCAAATGGGTTCACATTGGGTTAAGTTGGGTTAGGTTGACCAATTGGTCAAATTGGGTCAAACTAAGGCTTGGGTTAGGTCCAAATGATTATTTGAAGAGTTTTAGTTCAAGTAGTTTCAATCAATCTTGCCTAAGTTTGATTTTGGTTCATTTGGATTCATATAGGTCAAATGGGCTAAGTTGACCCATTTGACCAATTTGGCCAAATTGGCTTGGGTTAGGTGTTGGTTCATGTTCAATTGATTAATTGAAAATGATTGCAGGCTTTATTTTGAATCAATTTAGATTTTTAATTAATTGACCCTTTGATCAATTTGGGCTGGTTGGTCAAGTTGACCAATTGGTCAAATTGGGCTCAATTATGGCTTTGGTCAAGTTCAATAATCAAATTTGAAATGAACTTTTTTGTAAATCAATTTGGATTAGATTATGATTTGACTCATTTTGTCCTTTTAGGCTAATTTGGGTCAACTTAGGTCAAATGACCAATTGGACTTGGTTTGGCTCAATTGATCAATCATTGATCATGAGTTGGTGTGAATTAATGGTTTCAATCAATTTGATGTATGATGTCTTTTGGCTAGTTTAAGTTTTATTTGGGCTAAAGGTTGACTTGGTCAAAGGACCAAGTTGACTTGACCCAATTCAAGGTGGTTAATTATCCTAGGGTGATTATTGATCAGAATATGAGGATTGGATGGGCTTGGTTCAATCCAAATCATGTTGGATTAGAAGTTGGCTCAAAAAGGTCCTTTAGGCCACTTTGGGTCAAGTGGACCTAAATGGGTCAATTTGGTTTGGCTTGATTCAAGTTTAGTTGAACTATATATGAGAAGATTGAAATATAAATCAACTACAATCAATTTGAGTTCAAATTTTGGCTCATTTGAAGTTTTCAAGCTAAAAGGGCCAACTTGGGCTTAACTTGGGTTGACTTGAGTTTGGTTTGGTAGTTGTAGGTTTTACTTATGTTTGGATATATGATTGAAGGAATGATTGATTAAAAAAACTTCATTAGTTTTGGCTTGATTTGGATAGGATTTGACCAAGTGCAAGGAAATGGCTTAAATGGCTTAAATTGAGTTTTGGTTTGATTTTGGATTTGGTTTTGGCTATTTGTATTTACATTTCATTTATATTTGGGAATATAAAAAATGATTTATGAGAAAATCACTTGAGTTTGGAGTGATTTGGAAGTAAATTTGACCAAGCTTAAAGATATAGGTCAAAAGGACAAAGGAGAAAACCAATTTAGTGTAATTTATTTTTGATCATTGGAAGGTGGGTTTCATTTATATTTCTAAATATAAATGAAGGAGTAATTGATTTATAAAGAAACCAATTGATTTGGGTTGATTTAATAAGATTTGATTAATTTATGGAGGTAGTTCATGGCTTAAGAAGGATTTGATTGGTTTAATTTAGTTTGATTTATTTTGGTTTGAGTATGGATTTCATTTATATTTATATAAATAAAGAAATAATGATTTATAAAGAAGGGATGACTTAGGTGGAGATTTGGCTGTTTATGAGAATGGGTCATGGCTTAGAAGGAATTTGAACTTGAGATTTGATTGAATTATTTGAAATTTGGATTTGGATTTGATAAGTGATTGAAGATTGAATCAATCTTGAGAAAATCAATTGAATTGATTTGAATTTGTTCTAAGTCCATAAGATGAAATCAAAGGCTTAAAAAGGGTTTTGAATTCAATAATTCATGGAAAATTTGAGCTTGAATTTGATCATAATTGATTATGAGTCTTAAAATTTAATTTAGATTTGTTATGAATTTGATTTGGTTTAAGAAGAAAATATGGATTGGGTTGCTAATAGCAAGTCTTCCTAAGTCCCAAAGCATAACCTATTCCTATGGCTAAAAGTCTCTAGGCTTGTTAAGTGTTCACTAATCACTAGAGTGTCTTAAGACTAAGGAGTTTAGTGTCTATAGTAGATCAATGATGAGGAAGTTGAGAACTCACCCAAAAGTGAACAACAAAAGACCCCAAAGGTGGTGTAACATGACAATATGATTGACCAAGATGATAAACAACATCCAAAAAATCATAAGTGAATAAAAGAACTATAATTGTTCATAAATGGATCTTTGCAATAAACTATGTCATAGGAGGAAGAATTTGCTAAAGGAATAAGTATGTGAACCTTCCACTAAAGAAGTAGGTTCAAAGTTATCCATGAGGAGGGTTTGAGTTTGATTGTAAATATGATTTAGAGAAGATCATATTAGGATTTATAATTGAAGAGTACATGAACCACACGGGAAGTATTGAAATTATGGGATATAAATTTGATTTGTTTTGTGATTGTGGAGTTAATCAATAAAAAGATTTGATTTGATGGAGCATCCACTAAGGGATGAGAATTTGATTTGATTTGATGTTTCCATTGGAAGATATGATTTGGTTTAATTGAAATGAGTGTATCTACTAGAGATATGAGCTCAAATCATCAAGGGATTGGATTTGATTTGATGAATTGGTTTGTTTAGAAGATCAAATAAGAGTGGATTTAATACAGGATCTAAGTGGATCTAAGAGAAGGGACTATATCGCCTTGGCTATTATTTACAACCAAGAGAAAGTCTACCACCATGAAGACTATCCAACCTAAGGATGACTACTGAGAGAGTGTCATTTGGGGCTTATCTCAACTCAAGAGTAGCCAGAGATATCATTTTAATTTAAATGGACCCTGTTGATGTGCGATGGATTCACTAAGATAGCCTTGTCCTATCATAAATTTACAACTCCAAAAGGATAGTCTACCGGCTGCGGGATAGAGCTAACCAACCTAAGGGTGCCTTGATTTGAAAGAAAGTAGACTTACATTCCAAAGCAAAGAGCATGGGTGATAGCACAATAAATCAACCCAATGAGGTTGCAGGTAACGGTCATGATGGAAAGAATGCGTAATAGAATAACATCTCCAAAGCAAGGAGGACTACCAGGGTGGCCCATTGGTGGCACAACAAGTCAAACTCGACCTAAGTAGAGAGAGTGCCAAGGGACTTATCTAACTCAAGTAGTGACCTTCATAGGAGTTTTGTTGATCACTCTAAAAGATAGATGCTTGCTTGGAAAGGTACCATTGTGTCCTCCAAACAAGTGAATATATATATATATATATATATATATATATATATATATATATATATATATATATATATATATATATATATATATATATCTATATATATATATATATATATATATATATATATATATACTATATATATATATATCCCTAATAATAAATATTATTTATTAAACTATTTTGTGCTGAAATGAACTGGGCATGGTCACAAAAGTTTTTATTTGAAGTATTCTCATTTATAAATCAATCTCAAATAATTGTTAGTGTTTGAGTCATATACTTAGCGATTGGGATGGAACTAGTGAGATCTCATGGTGGGTAATTACACTCCTTAATTTATTTTTTGATAAGTTGCAAAATAATTAATTAATTTTTTTCTCTCTCCTTAATAAATTTTGCCCACCCTTCAGAAAAGATATTAATTTCACTTCTTTTAAATAAGAAATGATTTTAATATGTGTTTTTAATAAGTTGAACATGATATATCAATAATTAATAAATTTCATTGATGGCATTAGAATAACCCTCTACTTTATTTCAAAGCCTTCGAGATTTATTTAGTGATATTTTTAATGCTTACTCTACAAAAAAGGCAATATTTAAAAACACTTTAATTATATTTTAAATTTTATTAGAGAAATAAATTCTCATTGAAAATTATCATATCATATACCCCATTCTCATCATTACTTAAGGGGCTATTTTGTTGGAATCAAAAGTAAAGTAAAATAAAAGTCATCAGGTTTAGAGGTGTTGCACCAAGTAAAATTTCAAAGTAATGTAATACATTTAGAATTCACAAGATAATTATATTTTGGTGTATTTAGAATTTTCAAAGGTGAAAATATAAATGTAAAGCAAGCAGGACCGTCAGGCACCCAAATAAAATACTTTACATTACATTTATTTAACAAAAATAATCATGAATTTATAAAATTCTCAACCAAGCAACTTAAAGTAATTCAAATACATTACATTCCCACAGACACTACATTTCTCAAACCAAATAGTAAGTCATGAAAAGTTCTCATTTATTAGTAAAAATTCGAATATCTTAATAAAAATTCAATTAAAATGTGCATCAAATTTATTTTAAGATAAATATTATATATATTATTTATATATTTGCGTGGACCTTGTTGGTGTGTGAGGGACCACATTGAGAAGGGACTTATATCAGCCTAGTCCTATCTCAGATTTACTGGACTAAGGGAAAATATGTATATTCGCAAGATGGATTCTCCAACCACAGGGGTGGCTACTAGGAAAGTAGGACTATCCAATCCAAGAGTAACCCAAGTAGTGTCTAAATGGGGTCGCTAAGGACGTGATCCAAATAGTGCATATAGGGGAGGTGCCGCTAGGGGCTTTATCTAGACCATGTAAAGAAAGCCTATAGGTATTCGATGGCCAACTTTAAGAGAAAGCTTATAGACTTACATTTGCCATGAGTGGTATCCAGGTGGGTCTATCGATAGTGATAACCAACCAACCTAAGGTGCTTGTTAATGATCAATCGAGAAGAAGGCTTGTAGACTTACATCTTCAAGGGAAATGATCAGGATAGTCATCGTGGATAGATGCTATCCGACCTAGTGACTACCAAGTGGGAGTCGATGAGGACTAGACAAACTTAAGTAGTATGGAGGAAAGGAGCCACTGGGGACTTATCCTAAGCCTCAAATATACTGACCCAATAGTGCATGATGGATAGCTAAAGAAGAGTGTGCTTACATCTCTAAACAAAGTCAACATGAGGTACTTACCATGTAAGAAGGCCTACCAAACTAACAAGTGGTCGTTGCAATGGTCAAGTTAAGAAGAAGGCTTGTAGACTTACATCCTCTAAATAAGGAACTACTGGGGTGACACACTGGAAGGGTAGCATGTTAGTCTAGCCTAAAGCAGCTAATGAATGAGTGCCACAGGGGCTTTATCCCACATCAAAGTAGTTTGAGACAAAAGATATGTGTTTGTTTTATATGTGGTTGTGTGTAGTTTGTATTGGTGTTATGTTATTAAAGGATAAGATGCTACTTGGGTTCCTCACACCTACCCTAAGCACATCATGGCGGATTCGCAAATAAAGATGTCTCTTAATAATATGAAGAGATGGAATTTGAGATGAATTTTTTTATTTATATTTATTTTCAAACAAGATTTATGGATAATATTTTTGTAAGTAGAGCTAATTGATTGGACTCATTGGGTGCTCTTCCTTATAATTTATAAGCTGATAAGATTCTCATAGGTAGACCTTTTCTATGGTAAAAGAGCCTTCCCAAGTGGGTTCAAACATTCCTCTCATCTTTTTATGGATAATAATTAGTCTCTTTAGAACTAAAATAAGCTCTCCTACTTGAAAAGCTTTAGGACATACCAACTTGTTATGAGCTTGAATCATTTTGTCTTTGTATAACTTGAGGTTCTGGCATGCCCGGAGATATCTCTCCTCCAAACCTTTGAGATATTCTAACTACAACTAGGCGTTCTACTCCATTGTGATCTTACTACCCACAGCTATCCTTAGTGAAGGGAGTTGGACTTCTAATGGTAGAACAACTTTGGACCCATACACTAAGGAGAATGGGGTAGATTGAGTTTGAGTTTTGTATATGGTGTGGTAAGTCCACAATGCTTCAACTAATTGCTCATGCCACTCATTTGATCGAGTCTTCTTTAATATGGATGAGAGTTTTGTTGAAGGCTTCTACCAAGCCATTTTTCCCAATAGATGGTAGAATATCTCCAATCTATGTTGTGTCTCGAAAAGCTATTGATTTTGGTGCTCTTGAATGTACCATTATCGATATAATTCATCGAGGCACCCCAAACCTATATATGATATGGTTCTAGAGCACATGCTAAGTTATGACCTCTAGTGGATTACCACCCACTTGGAAAAGTATGATGGCCTAGAATGAATTGATGACCCTTGGAAGAAGGAGGATCAATCAACCCACTATGTTAAACACTCAAATGGCCATGAGGCCAATGTAGGTGTAGAATGTTGGTGGTTGGTGGGACCACATACACGAGACATGGCATCTTCTAGCTACGTCCATGCAGTCTATGATCATCAAAGGATAATAGTATCCTAGTCTCTTGATCTTGGCTTTCATCTTGGACAAATTGATTATATATACATAAACTTGAGTGTACCTCATCATGATCTTAGCTTTGTCAAACGTAAGCACATATGATTGAAGGATCACCGGTATAAGGTGCCATCTTTGAGAATATAGGAAAGGGCTCTCTGCTTCACCTGATGTTCTAGTGTCTTCTCTTGAGGTAGTTTGCCTATATTTAAATAATCCATGAATGGTTGCCTCCAATCAACTCTTCATCCTTTTGGCAATGACAACCTCCCTTGAGAGTCTCTCGAGTGAGTCAACATAAGGATAAGACTTGTCTATGGACCCTTATTGAATGGACTCATCTTCCAAACATGCCAACTCTTTGGCAAGCTTGGCTAATGCATCTCTGCATTCTCTCCTCAAGAATCTTGTAAATAGTGGGTTTGATAACTCCATTGTACTTGTGGTAGTGATGGAGCTTAGGCTTTAGAAATTTATAAAACCCAGTGATTTGGTTGATAATTGAATCCCAAAGATGTTGATCGGATGCATAATGGCTAACTCAGGGACAATCGAGCCTCATATTTGGCTTTATTGTTGGTGCATGAATTGGATAGATGATATGAGAATCTCATCACTTCACGGTCCAAAGTTAGGAGAACTATTCTACCCCTTCTGGAAAAGTAGATCGTGGTTCTTCTCCTTTTAAAGGCACCATCAAAATACATCTCCCAATGATGAATGCTAGTGTCCCTAAGTTCATGATTTGTTCATCGGAGGTCATCACTAAGTGAGAATCAAGAGGTGTGGGTGTCTTGCTAAGAAATCTCTAGTGCTCCTTTCACACATGGAGAATGTGATGTCAAATCATGGATATATGCACCATGTTGGATAGTCGATGTCATGAGATATTATATTGATCTAGATCAATTCACCTTATGAGAAAGCATGTGTCATAGCTTTTGGGATGAAAGCTAAAAGCGATTGCTTTCAATAGGTGGTTTGCCTCGGTAGGATTAGATGATTAAGATAGTAGAGTGCATTTCTTTCCCTTCATCATTGGTTTGGGCCAACAAAGCACCAAAGGAGTCATCTAATGCAGCGTATAGGATGATGGCTTGCGAGATAGGGCTAGAACTTGGCATCATCATGGTAGATGTCTTCAAAGGCATGTTGGCACTTATTGTCCACTTGAACTTGGCATCCTTTTGAAGTGCTAAAATGGTTGGCATCTTCCTAATAGGTTGGAAATGAAGCATCTTAGATATGCCAACCGCCCTTGGAATGATCTGAGTTGAGTTAGACTTTTAGGGGGTGGCATTTCTAATATCACCTTGATCTTCTCTGGATCAATTTCTATTCCGATGTCGACAACAAACCCAAGGAATTTTCCTGAAGCTACGAATGCACACTTCAAGGATTCATTTTAAGGTTAAATTATCTTAACCATTTGAAAACTACTCTCAAGTCAAAGAGATGGTCTTCCTTTTCTTTACTTTTGACTACAACATCATCGAAGTAACATTCAACCTGATGATGAATGAGTTCATCGAAGATCGTAGCCATTGGTATGTAGCACCGATTTTTAAGGCAAAAGGCATGACCTTATAATAAAAGATTTTAGGGGTAGTGTTTCTTTCATCTTTAGCCATCTTTATTTGGTTATAAGATGACCCATCCATAAAGAGAATACGCATGAGATGAGGCAATGTCCACCATTAATTGGTATTGGTAGTGAAAATTCATCTTTTGGACATGCCTTATTTAGATCCCTAAAATTGAGCATATGAATTTGGCCATTCTTTTCTTAACTAGATGACATAGCAAGTAGGATATTTTTTTCATGATAAAGCCAACATCGATTTCTTGACTTCATAAATGACACCTTGTTTAATGTCTAATCACATGCATCTAGGAGCTTGCTTGAAGGGTTAGCAATAGGCTATTGCTAGTTTGTGGACTATGTTAGAGATAAATTGAGCATTTCTTCATAACTCCATGAAGCTCCTTAAACTTCATTAATATTAACTAAGTCATTGGTTTCTTCATTCAATAAAGAAGCGGTATGTGGGATGTGGATTATCTTTATTCTTAAGTTGATTTCTTTGAGCTTTGATGGTTGATCTAATCTCCTCTTGAACTTCGGTGTGCATCCTTGACTTTAAGGTCATTTGGATCATGAAGTTTTTAAACAACCTCCTCATATGAGTTAGCATGATTTGAAAAAACTTCGATTCCAAATGATTGGTGATGACTAGGCAATGATCATCATCATTTGGACCACTGAATCCTAGTCTAGTCTTGATTGAGATATCTATTTTGGTTGTCCCATAACCTTTCAAAGTAGTATGACTATGTTTAGACCAAGTATGTGGGATTAATCCCTTCTTTGCTAAGTTAAGAACACAAGGTACCAATCAAAAGGTATTATATTAAATCTTTATATGAATCATCCTCAAGTTCTACATCGATTCTTGACTTGAGGATGATGCTCCCAAGAACCTCAAGTCTTTCCATCATGGATGACTTGGGGCTTCCTTAACTACCAAACCTTCAACTTTTGTGAAAGTGGTTAGAGCTAAGGTTTTAACTAATTTTTGATTTCTCATATGTGATTTTGGATACATTTATGCTTTGCTTTGGAGGTCTTCATCCTTATCATATGTCACCTCAAGGGACATTGAGAGTGGATGGTGCTAACCACATAGACTCATCCTCAAACTAGATTCTAAGTCTATGAATAGCTGTACTCACGGTGTGGGACATAGCTCTATTAGGTGGCCAATGGGAGGTCTTCCATCTTGACTACTAGTCTCTGCCTCTGAGTGGAGGGTCATCCCACCCTGTGTTCATATGGAGAATGAATTATGGGTGGAATCAATGTCGCTCTATGTCTTCCCACGATTCTGTCTCATTTTATTTTCTTTTTATTTCTCTTTTTTCTTTTCTTTTCTTTTCTTTTCTTTTTATTTTCTTTCTTTTTTGTCCCTCTATCTTGACTAGATTTGAGAATGGACTTTTTGGGGAAGAAATATCTTGCATCCTCATATCCCAACCTGAGCTGAAGGGTTTGAGATCTCCTTTGACACTCAATTTCACCTCTTTGAATTTGATGCATTGATGTAGAGATGGACATGTTGTTATTTCATGTATCCATAGTACCAAAAAGCATTGAAAGATGTATCAGTATATGATATGAACTTGCTTTAGTCTTCAATCATCTATCTCTGGCAACACTATGGAACTAGCCCTCACCTTGTTTATTGAATCCTCTCAACATCATCCTCTCTCGGTTTAGAGTTGATCCTCAAAGTAGGCAAGGGTTCTTAGACTCATAATATTGATGCACCTTGGTCATCAAAACTCTTGATAACACAATCTACCAACATTATGATGTAAAGAGGGCGGTTGTGCTTGGTTGTCCAAAAGAAGTCTTCATCGAATGTAACTCTACTATGTCCTTGAGTTATGCCTCTCTTGATGGTAACTGAGCTAAGCATATCTTGGATCAAGAAGAGCCTTGATTAGAGATTCCCTCATCTCTTTGGATAAGATAAGGGCATCATATATGCTTAATTTAGCGCTTTCTAAGATGGCTAGGATGTTGTAATCAACTTGGTCCTCCAAGCATATCCATGGGTGGAGCATCGTGGATTATCTCCCAATGACTTGTTTACCCTTATCCTAAGGTGCTAGGAGGTAGAACTTTGCATTATCGGTTGACTTTAGTGACTTCTTGATGATGAACTTGTAGAAAATTCTACTTCTCATCAGTTCACTAACTTCTCCTTTGGGATCCTTAAATTGACTCCAAATCAATCTCAAATGGTGAACGATTGATTAGAAAGAGTTTGATTC
Source organism: Cymbidium sinense (assembly GCA_021442155.1). Taxonomy (NCBI): domain Eukaryota; kingdom Viridiplantae; phylum Streptophyta; class Magnoliopsida; order Asparagales; family Orchidaceae; genus Cymbidium; species Cymbidium sinense. The sequence goes on along the minus strand of CM038228.1, from coordinate 52,304,046 downwards.
TCAAAAGAAAATGGATCGAATGGACTATTATTATTTTTAGTACTTGGAGAGTTTTCAAGAGGAATAAAATTTAAGAGTATCAAAAGTGGATAAGATGTAAGTGAAAGCTTTCTTGACTGATTTCTTTTTGGGTAGAGGTACATAATAGAAACCTAATAAAGTAAGTGGATTAAGGATTTTAATGCCCCCTACAAATGCTCTCAGTAGAAGAGGAGCTAGTGGAGGAAGAAATAGTATACAATGTGGATGGAGTGCTTGGACTTCGATGGTGGTTGTCTTGTTATCTCGAGCAAGTAAGGAGTTGTTCTTTGCTCTACTCACCTTCTTCAAGTTGTCTTTGCAACTTGCAAACCTTCCTTGATGTTGGAGGTTTGAGATATCAAACACACTAAAGAGGTTTCTTGATCTTAGAAATATTTTTTTAGAGGTTGGATGAGATATCTCAACCTTCTATCTTAAGAGATCCCAAGTATCTAAAATTACCTAATAGAGATGGTTGTTAATAAATATTCCTTAGGGATAATATGCACGACTTGTATATGCTCAAGCTAGTCCTTAAAGTAATACAATCTTAAGACATGACTAATCATGGTAGGGGAAATAGTTGGATCATTACTCTTGCCCACTTCCTCCCTTTTGGCTCTAGAAATGGGGTCTTTAAGAGATTCTTAAAGATCTTCTAACTACCTCCCTCTTGAATGAATATGAACTTATTCAATTATCAACAAGTAGGTGGGTAATAGCTACACGGTGGGTAAGAGTACTGGGTGCTTCTTGAGGTGGTGGAATGGCATTTATGGCTATGGTGGCTGATATGATGGTTGAGGTGGTGGTAGAGGAGGTGGTAAATGAGGCTGTCGAGCTCAAGAACTCTTATACTTGACTCACTTCCACTAACTAATTATCATTGGCTTCTTCTCAACACCTTCTGGCTTGGGCGAGATGATTTGGAAACTATTTCTTCTTGCATGTAGCCACTTTTTGATTAATTTCTCAAATATTGAAAGTGATTAGGCTATAAATATTCTTGAAAAAAATCTCAATGACATGCTGTTCTGATAGCTACAGCTTGCATTTCATGCTCAGGTTGCGCCACCTGAGAATATAATCAATAAGGGACTTGTTGGGAACTTGCTTCAGTACAATGAGATCACCTACATTCACTCTTTGATGAGCTCTAATAAACCTCTTGATGAAGAGGAGATACAACTCACCAAAAGTTCCTACCGAACTGTTGAGTAGTTCGACATACCAATCAAATGCAACCCCTGTTAGGCTACTAACAAAGAGTCTGAACAAGAGTGCGTCACTACCACTGACATTACAACAGTTGACTTTAAAATGTGAAATATGCTGATGCGGGTTCCCACTGCCATCAAAGATATTGAAGGAAGGTGTCACAAAACCCTTGGGGTATTAAACTACATCGAATTCCTCCAAGTATGGTCTACCATTTGGAATGGAAGAGCTCCCCCTATCTTGCACCATCGCTTCCCTCACATGCTGCTCTACCATATGCTTGATATCCTTTTCATGCATATAGGTGACATATGTAACCTTGCTATGCAAGCTACCATCATCGTCCTATGTGAGAGTGCACCTAGGATGATCTAAAGTATGTACCAACTTTGGTCTGTCGGCTATCATGGGAGAAGGCTGTGAAATTAGGGCTGAAATATGCAATGCTAAAACCACTGCCATCAACTCCTATACTTTCTTCTCTATCTTGTCAATGTGATCATCCCTCTGCCTAAGCTAGTGGAGGAGGTGCTGAGTCGAGTGAGAAGTGTCACCTTCCTCGAGCACGACACCTTTCTAGCTAAGCTGATCCCACTATAAGGATCCACATGTATTAGCCATGTGGACCTCAACTGTATCATCCAACATGTCATCCTCATCAGGATCGAAGCTGACTCTATCCTCCTCCTGATTTGAATGGTCACTCTAGAGAAATCACCTTTTCTTGGTAAAATATTTCGCTAATATGTCATCTATCGATCGGTCTACTATGCTCGGCTGGATTGGTATGAACACCTACTGGGTACTAGTCGTAAGACTGTGCTCCTCTGTCTCTATAAAATGGATGCTACTTACTATCAAGACTTCCTTACTGAGAGGATCAACTATCATGGGGGCTATGTCTATGTCCACTCCCCTCTCTTCCTTTATTTGCAGTGGCGGTGATGTGACTATGATGCTCTTGGGTCACCACTCCTTCTTGACCACAGTTGAGGTAGAGGGTTGAGAAGGGGAGCTCGATCTCACCTCAATAGAGGGAGTGGATGGATTGGGATCCTTGGGCCATAGTCGGATCACCAGTGGGGATGGTCTTTCCCCAAATGGAGGCTTCTAATGCTTGGCGAGAGTGGTTGAGGCTGTAAGCTGAATGGGTGACGATGGATGGCGAGGGGAGCTGTGTGATGACAACACATACTACCTCTCAACTAGAGATCTCCTCCCGATGCAAGTGAGATCAATAATGTTATGCGATAGAATGATGATCAGAGAAATCCATCACTATGGAGGCTGCCGACTATCGGGCATACTTCCATCACACACTCTCTCTCTTGCCCACATGGATAGATACCCTAGCCTCCATGGCTCTCTCTCTCTCTCTCGATGGATTTGACCCTTAATGCTCATAAAGATCATGGATCTTAAATCGAACAAGGTACCAGATTCTAAGCGTTCGTAAGATCTGCTAACCTAGCATAGAATAATCCTAAGTCCGGCATAAGGCCTCCTGCACTCCCAAGTCGGTGTCTTAAAGTATGGTGGAGGTGGAGGAGATGCATCGATCCTCCTGTAGTCTTCCTCTCCATCTAAGGCCGAGAGGGGGTGGAATTTACTACCACTCAAAAGTGGAGAGGTCTCATGTAGAGAACCCTCCTCAGCTATATGGGAAGCATCATTGAGCTCCCTGGTTGCTCGCTCGTGGTCCTACTTGACCTACCTATTTTTATTCCGGCATTGGGTGCAGGTGATCAAGGTAGAGCGAGAACTGGAACTTACCTCGAAGGTAGGAGAGACTATCTTAGAGGCCAAGATAGCCTTCTCCTATGGGGTGATCGAAGAGGAGGTAATAGCTTTCACTGGAGCTATGATGGGGAACCGACTTAACTTATGGGATGGTAGACACTAACACTAAATGGGGTGTGGAAATCACTACAGCCTTCCTCTTCAATGAGGGGAACTCAGAGTCAGATGGTAGGTCGAAATGGATAAGTGGCGTCTATCCTGCCACCTCCTCCCTATTAACAGTTATGAGGGATGTCCCCTAAGAAGTAACCAAGTCCCCCTCAAAGCCATGACCAAAGTAAATCAGATGTGAGTGATCAGTCATGCTGTGATTGACCTGATCTAAGGCCAAATCTACACTAGAAGGGAAGGAGAAAACAAACTTGTTGGGAGCCATGATCATTGTACTAATTGAAAGCTGAAAGATTAATTGTGCTGAAATCACTACATTCATTTGAAATATAGCTGAGTCAGACCCTTGCTTTAGTATTCATCTTCAGTCATTCACTTCTAAATTTGATTTAGAGTTTGAACCCACACTTAACAAATTTAGGTATGCTAAGTGGGGTTCACTGAATTTTTTTGGGAGATTTTTGACAATTGGAGGAGAGACTTTGCCATATGATTTAGATTAAGAACCCATACTCAACAAATTTAAGTATGTTGGGCGGAGGTTCAAATATTTGGAGTGACTTTTGGAGAACCCATACTCAACAAATTTAAGTATGTTGGGCGGAGGTTCAAATATTTAGAGTGACTTTTGGATATATATATATATATATATATATGTTGTATGTCTTCTTTGAAAATGATTTGGAAAACATTTACTTAGCAAATCTAGGTATGCTAAAAAGGTTTTCAAATATGTGTTTGAAAGTTTTGTGAAAACATATTTGTTTGTGATGATTGGTCATGCGTCTAATATATATTGATTTGATTTGAAAGTGGGGCTTTTACTTAACAAATTTTGGTATGTTAAATAGAGGCCAAATGATTTTTGAAAATGTGGCTCTTACTTACCAAATTTATTATCTTGAGTAGGAGTCAAGTATATTGAATGTGTGTTGATTTGAAGAAAGAGGCTCTTACTTAACAAATTTGGCATGTTAAGTAAAAGCCAAGTGTATTATGCTTTGAAAATGAGACTCTCATTTAACGAATTTGGTATGTTAAGTTGGAGTCAAGTGTGTTGATGATTTTAAAATGAGAATCTTACTTAACAAATTTGCTATGCTAAGTAAGAGTCATGGTGTTGACTTGACTTTTGGAGTGAGTTCTCAACTTTATCATCATATATCTATGACTCTTATAGACACTTAAAGTTCCTTAGTCTTAAGACACTTCTAGTGATTAGGTGAACACTTAACCTAACCCTAAAGACTGAGAAGAGTAAGCCATAAGAATATACTGTGCCTTAAGGATTTAGGAGGACTTGCCTATCTTATAGCCTAAACCCATTCCTTGCTTCCTTCTTCCACAAATCTCAAATTCAAATCCAAATTCCAAAATCAAATTTAACTATCAAATGATTGAAATCCATGATCAAACTCAAACTCGAAATCCCTTCCTAAGCCCTTTGATTTTATCTTATGGACTTAGCCTTAACCAAATTCAAATCAACCCCAATCAAATTAATTTTCTTAATTATCAAATTTAATCTCCAATCAAATTTTAAATCATAAATCAAATCCAACTATAAAATGATTGAAACCCAAATCAAATCGAATTCCAATTTTAGCCCTTTTAGCCAAATTCTTGAACTTGGCAAAATGATACCTAAACTAACTCAAAACTCATGAATTTCTTTATGGTCCAATCATTCATACAATCATTGACCTAATTATAAACATAAATCACCATTATCAAACCAAATCCAAGCTAACCCAAATCAAACCCAAATTAGCCCTTTTGACTTAAAATTGTCATATGAACCAAAACCTATTTGGCTCAAAATCACTTGCAATTGGATTTATATTTCAATCCAAGGCTCATGTGTGAGTGCAACTAAATTGAATCAAGCCATGATCAAGCCAATTAACCTATATAGGCTCGCTTGAGCCAAAGTGGCCTAAAGGAACTTTTTAAGCCAAGTTCTAGCCCAACCTAAATTGGATTGAACTAAGCTCATCCAAACCTCACAATATAACCAACAATCACCCTAGGGTGATCAATTACCTTAAATTGGGTCAAACCAAGTTAAACTTAGCCTTTGACCAAGTCAGTATTTAGCCCAAATGAAACTCAAACTAGCTAAAATTCACCATATGCTAAATTGATTAGAACCATTAATTCAAACCAACTCATAATCACTTATTGAACTTGACCAAATTCATAATTGAGGCTGAGTTAACCAATTAGTCAACTTTACCCAACCTAGCCCAAATTGACGTAAAGGGTAAAATTAGCCAAAATCTAAATTAAATCTAAATTAAACCAAACCAAAGCCAACATTCATTTTCAATTAGCCAATTGAACTTGACTCAACACCTAACCCAACAATTTGGTTAAATTGGTCAAATTGGTCAACTTGACCCATTTGATCTATATGAACCCAAATGAGCCATAATCAAACCCAAAGCAAATTGAATCAAACCAATGACACCAATACACTCCAATGGTCATGTGAACTTGACCCAACCTTGGTTTGACCTTGACCAATTGGTCAACTTGGCCCAACCTAACCTAATTTGACCTAAATTGGTCAAATCAAGCCAAATCAAATCTAAACCACATAAAATTTGGGCTAACCCACTTTTGACCCATTTCAAATCTACCCAAATCAAACCCATAGATAAATGACCATTTTTCCCTTAGGTTTAAGGCATCTGATGAGATAAGACACATGCACATTAGGTCATTTTCTCTCCTTAGTCACTTGGCACCCATTCATAGGTTCACTTAGGTACCTAGAACCATGGTTGACCTGACCCAAGGGTGGTTGGCTCAGCCATGACTATGAGGAGGTGAAATCACCTCCCCATTCACATTAAGGAACCCACATTGTTCTCCATTTACACTCTCCCACCTCTCCCTCAAAGGAATCTAGCTAACATGATTCTTTACCCAAATTTAGCTCCCCATATTAGCCATCGATCCAAAAAGCCAAAATAACCATTACCGTATATGGTGTTTATTGTTGTGTTGGGTGTGTTTGTGCAAGGAGACACCATACAGATCCATAGATATACTTATTAGGGTGATCAGGTATGACATTAAGGAATATTATACTATCTCAAGAGATTGAAGTCGCTATCCTATAATGGACCTAATCACCTAATAATGACTCCTAAGGCATAATGGGTCTTCGAATATACTAGAGATTTTTTCCCTACTTTACATGGAAAAGTAATGCAGGCTTATTTAAATCGAGTTCGTTAAATTCCCTATGGAGGCAAGCCTCCATAGTTAATTACATCTTAAGAAAAATGACTTCCTTAAGAATACTCTCAATTAAAGTAGGTGATTATTATCTCCAAAGAATTTAAAGATAGGACTATCAAAGGATTAGTTGTATTCTTTGTTGAAAATCAAGTGGGAGAGATCAAAATGGAAGAGTTCTTATCGAAATCAAGGAAGATGAGTAGGGAGTGCTCATGATACTAGGAAGCCTAGTGAGCACTCCAATCTATCCTATGGTTGAGCTTTATACATTTGAATTTGAGAAGAATTATTTATTTGAGTTGAATTTTTATTAGAAATTTAGGACTTATAATTCCACAATACAAGATTGTGGAAATGCTTAAGAGGTAAGGATTTATGCTTGTAGCCCACAAAGAGGAAATAATGACGTTAGATCCTAAATCTAAGGAGTTTTTGTTGAGGAAAAAAGTATGACCTAAATCTAAGGCAAAAGTGAGTATATAGTTTACCTCCATAAGAGAGAGCAAATTACCCGACTGCGGGGCTTATTACCGCATAAAGTGGCAGCTAGCTAACTCCTCCTATACTTCAAATCTATGTAGGCAAGTCATATGCTTTGCAAGGTGGTTAGACTATTATTTATTTAAAAAAGAAACGAAGTCCATAAATTCACTCCCTAAGAGACTAGATCATGGAGGGCATGAATAATAAATTAAATCTAATGCAAATTTTGACAAGTTTTATATGATTTTTGGACTTTTTATTTTGACATGGGCTATAGAATTTTATTTGTCTAAATGCATGAGAAATTTATTGTGGGCTAAATCAAGAGAGAAAGAGATGTCTTTTCAGCAAAGGCTCTTACTGGTTATTCCTTTATTCTTTGGCATAAATGGAAGCCCTCTCTTAGAAAGAGTGGAAAAATATGATATGCATGATATTATACATTCAATCATCCAGCTAAGGGGTTGCTAAAATTTTTATTATCATAATTTAATTCTTAAGATTTTATGTGAGGTTATGAATTATTTTAAAATTTTAATTATGAATTATTAATAGGATAGAAAATTTATTTTTATTCTAAGAGCCTAATCGCATTCAGGCCACACAATAATCACCGATCATAAAGAAACTATAAAAAGGCATGCCATTTCTAATGCACAAGCTAAACAAAATATCAAATAATTTTTTAAAGCTATCATAAAATAATAAAGGTAGGTCGGTCGGGTAATCTTTTTGCAGAAGGAAATGTGGGCTATCCCCTTATACATCTCAGTACAATAAAAGAATAATTATAATTATGAAATGATAAGTGTTATGGGGATCTTGATTCTTCTTCCTCCATTCTTCACTCTTCATCTTTCATTTCTTCATTTTTAATTTTCTCTATTGTTTTCTTTCTTTTGGCTTGATAGGTATGTTATTTGCTCCAAGGGAATCACATGGTATATAAGACATGGTCTTATAACCAATGCTTATCCTTAATCCCCATAATACTTATCCTCATCCTAATGCAAAAATTATATTAAAAGGAAGGAAAGTAAATCTAACTACACCTGTAAAATAAATGTTAGCTAAACACACCGTACAACCCAAGCATTTATAGGAATAATTTGGACTACACATGAATAGCAGTTATCTAACTTGGGCTATGCTTAGGGACTATGCAACTTGCACAATAAAAAGCATTTATATTTTTATTACAATATCCCTTAAGGACAACACCTACACGGATTAGGCTAATATTAGCTAACATTGAACTACACACATCATCTAGTCTTAAACAATACATTATAAAACTAAATATTCATCAAACCATTCACCTCCCTAACATAAAGTTAGAAATGGTGACTTAGCCTAATGTGCATGTGTTAGAGCTTGTGTGGTATATCCTAACTAGGCTTTAGAGTTATGATTTGCTAAGTGTGAGGGATTTAATTCAAAAAAGGATGATTTCTCTTTAAGTGGTTTAGTTAAATTGGAGATTTTAACTTAATGTTTTCTTTTGTTTCATGTAGCCTACACTTAGCAACTAAGTGTTATAAGGAGAAGAAAGAGAGAGAGAGAGAGTATCTCTTTTATCCCTACCTTAAGTAATTTCTAAGGTATATTAATTAATGAACTTCATTTAGTGAACAATTTATTATGTGTTTTAATTAATCCTAAGTTTAGATTCATTCTAAATAGCTCTATTCAATAAGAAATGCATCTTAAGATTAATTAGAATGGATTACTATCACATAACATACACTCATCCATTCCTTTCCATCATTTATATCATGCATATGAATGACCTTAAGCAAACCTATACACGGAATATAAATCTTAGCACATTTTGATGATGGATGCAAAGAACTATATTTGGAAATTTAAATGTCTCATTTGTTAATTAAAGTATGAATGGATGTTTTTTTTATGTAGAAAAAAGGGATTTTTCATCCATTAGCTAAATACACAATCTCATGTATAAAAATTATAAGTGAGTATGGTACCATTGTTTTCTACACCAGGGGTGCAAGATATATAACCTACTTAGGGCTACTTAAAGCCTCACATCTCCGGGATGTCCAGACTAATATATCACTTTTCTTAGATACATGTAAATGCAATAATAACTATAAGGATGGAGAAAATTAATGTAAAAATTATGTTTTATTTATTTGATTTTTTTTATTCTCATTCATTGGCCACATCACACATGCATGTGTATAAGAGTCTTAAGTGAGTACGATGCCATTGTTTTCTATACAGTAAGGTACAAGACCTACTTAGACTTAAAACCCCTCATAACCCAGGGATGTCGTAATATATCACTTTTCTCAAATACATATGAATATACAAAAAAAGAACCAAATGGATAAGGAATCATGCAAAAAATTATGTTTGATTTGGTTGTATGATTTACATGTGTAATATGAAAACCCTTCCTAAGTCTTAACATGGAGATGCATAAGAATAGATTTAGGCAAGTGTTGTGTTCTTTCCAAATTTTCTATCCACTTGCAAATCCTATGTGAATCCATGTTAAGAAAAGAAAAGAGAACTTCATAGTACACATCTTATACTATCATCACATGCAAGCTTATAAGTATTTGTAATTAACATTACTTCATTTGTAATAATTGGTTTATACATTTTGAAAATAATTTTTGGTTTAATAGTGATAATAGCAACTCATATTCTTAATTTTAGCCAACACATGCAATTTGACATAAAAAAATTTTATTTAATTACTTTTTAAAAGAAAGGAATGCATGATTTCATATGACAAATAATATGTAGCATGATTGAAAAGAAATGCAGGAATGTAAACACATGATTTCATTCACCCCAATTAATTCCTAAGGATAATCATATTAAATAAGGCTGTTTAAAATGAACCAAAATTCTTTAAAGGGACTTTTCTTTTTATCTTGGAATTTGATTTGATTTAGGAAATATGAGAGAGTTTTCCTAATCCTAAACCATTTCCTCTTGTGTGAATTAGTTTGGTTTAATAAAAAAAATTTAAGTTCATTTTATATTTTAATTAGGTTAAGGTAAGAATTAAATGAATTAATTATCCCGTACCTATATCACCTTAAGTTAATTAACTAATCAATGATAAGCCAATAAGATATGCAACCACATGAAAAGAAAATTTGCATGCTCTAAGAATTGAAAGGAACTAATGCATGCTTGGCTGATTAATAGTTAATTAAACTTAAGGGATCTCACTTAATTACTTTTATGATTTTCTTACACATGTGAGCCAATCATAATTTTATTATCTCTCACCTTTGGTTATTGAACACCCAAGGAGCTACCTAAGATCAATTAAAGGTTGTTTAAGTGTGGATGAATTTATTTTTAATTTTAATTTCATTAAGCTTTTAATGGATTGATAAAATGTTTTTGGTTATGTTTTAGTTTGAATGATGAAATTAACTTATGGGAAAGAATCAAGGACAAAGCCTCAACCCTAATCCCTAAATCATTTAAACATTCAATTATGTTTTGATTTCCTAATTTTGAAGATTTAATCATTTAATTAATTAGTTAATCATTCCATTAACCCATTAGTTAATTTGATTTTTAAAGATAAAATTTAGGAAATGAATTAGAAAAAAAAATTCCCAAGTGATCTTTAAGTGATCTTATTAGGGATAATTATGTTCAAATGATTAATCAAGTTAATGTTCATTTCTTAATTACAATTAATTGAATTAAGAGGATAATTAGAGATTAATCAAATAATTTCTCTAATTAAGCACTAAATAAAATCCCAAAAAATAGGGGAGGCAGAGGTCATCCCCCTAAACATCCACATAAATTTTGAGATTAATTTAGTGCTTAATTAAGGTATAATTAAGCTAATTAGGTTTTTGATAAAACCCTAATTAAGCTAAAGTCACTGTTCAAATTTAATTAATTATAATTTTTCTCGATTCCCATCTAAAATTTCTTCAAAATGAGCCTAAGTTTGCTTTTTTTTTTTGAATTTTTTATAATTCATTATGATTATAAGAAGTTTTTGGATTAAGCCCTTAATCTTATCGGACCACGTGGCTATTGATATGGTGCACTTTCCACATGGTGCTATGAGATTGGCTATTTAAGTAGTCACATTCACATGCTGACTAAACAATGATGGATGCGCTTTCTTTGTGGGCCATCCAATCTAAGATCGGACAGCTACGATTTAATCCATGGATTAAGAGAGAAATTAAAGGATCTATCATGAGATTTGATCAGAATCGTTCATCTCAATCACGCAAGATGGATGGCTCATAATTTATCCCTTTCACGAGCGATGAAAGATGAGCACCATCCATCTTTCTCCATTCGATCTGAGCTCCCTTGAGCTCGGATTAGGATCAAATGGATCCTACACCATCTAAGGAAGACAATCACATTCAACGGCTAAATCCCTCGACATAGAGATTTCTTTCATAGAAGACCAACAAATAGAGGCCTAAAGCTATGGTTTTGAGGAATTATCTCATTGGAACTAATGTTCGGTGGTGCAATGCCGGAGGTAGGCTCACCTAGTTGAGGTGAGGCCATGTTGAAGAAGTCCAAGCTCAATTTGACCTAGGGTGTTCAGTTGATAAATCCACACATGTGCATGCCTCAACTTCAATCAAACTCATACCTCCAGTGCTTTGGAAGGCTTGGAAATGGTTTGGTTTGTTTTGATTGGGCATGAGGATGATGTTGCTAAGAGGAATTTGGATTTGGTTTAGTGGAGAGAGAGTATTGTTTGAGAGAAGAGTGTCCTATTTTAGTTTGCACACGGGAATGGCAATGACTAATCGAGGAGAGGTTGGGGATCATTGGAATTACTCTGAGGGAGTTTGAAATGAATTTGGGGACTCAAAAAATGTTATTGGTGCCTTTCCTTGCTTAGATTGAGGGAGTATATCCCTTAATTAATCTAGGTGGATGGACAAGATTTAATTCACAAATCCCATCAATTAGTCACGTTAGGCCATCGGGCATGTCACCATTTGTGCCACGTGGCTCACCTGGGTTTGTCAAAGTAGTGGTAGGAGCTCCAATGGAAGATATGGAGTGGTGGGGTGGGATTGCTCTTCCTTGTGTCCATGGGTTCGACCATGGATTAGAGAGAAGAAGCATGAATCCTTTGTTCCATGGCAAAGGCTAGGGGGATTTAGAGTGAGCTAGGAAGCTCTAGGAATGCCTCTTTTGGCATCTTGATTGCTATTATGGAGATAACAAAGTGGACTTTGCCACTTATGGTAAGGATCCAATGTAAATGGCTTTGCACATTGGTCAATCACCTTTGGCTTGGTTTCAAATGGGTTTAGGTAGACTTGAGAGTGTTTTAGGGCTGATGTGGAGTGGGTTTGATCAGCCATAGGGGTTCCATAGGGTGGCTTAGCTCAATTTGGGCAAAAGGGTTCAATTAGGTTGACATTGGGTTGGATTGACCAATTGGCCAAATTGGGTCAAACCAAGGCTTGGGTTAGGTTTAAATCATGATTTGGAATATTTTGGTGTGACTAATTTGATATGGTTTGGTTTAGGTTTGAATTTGACTCATTTGGATTGAAAAGAGTCAAATTGGTTAAGTTGACCAATTTGACTAAATTGGGTTGGATTAGGTGTTGAGTCAAGTTCAATTAGTTTATTGAAAATAATTATAGGCTTTAATTTAGTTTAATTTGGAATTAATTTAAATTTTTATCAATTTGACCTTTTAAGTCAATTTGGGCTAGGTTGGGTCAAGTTTACCAATTCGTCAACTTGGGCTCAATCATGGCTTTATTCAAGTTCAATAAGTGATTTGGGTTAAACTCGAGCCATTGGTTGCAATCAATTTTGGTTAAATCATGATTTGACCCATTTTGGCTTTTTAGGCCAATTTGGGTGAACTTAAGTCAAGTCATCAATTAGGCTTGGTTTGGCTTAATTGATGACTTGGTCATATTCAATCATTGATTATGAATGGATTTGGGTCAATGGATTCAAACAATTTGACATATGGTGAGTTTTACTAGTTTGGGTTCATTTGGGCTAAATGTTGACTTAGTCAAAGGCTAAGCTTGACTTGGTTTGACCCAATTCAAGGTGGTTGATCACCCCATGATAATTTTTGATCATGATTGAGGATTAGATGGGCTTAGCTCAATCCAATTTGGGTTGGATTAGAACTTGGCTCAAAAAGGTCCTCTAGGTCACTTTGGGTCAAGTGATCCTAAATGGGTCAATTGGCTTGATCAAGACTTTATTCAAGTTTAATTGAACTCACATATGGACATAGAAATGAAATATAAATCAACTTACAATTGGTTTGGAGCCAGGTGGGTTTTGGGTCATATGATAATTTCAAGTCAAAAGTGTCAACTTGGGCTTTATTTGGGTTGACTTGGTTTTGGTTTGATAATGGTGGTTTATGTTTATATTTGGATCAATGATTGAATCATGAAGAAATCCATGAGTTTTGAGTTGATTTGGGTTTCAATAGCCAGTTTCAAAAATTTGGCTAAAAGTGCTAAAATTGGAAATTTGATTTGATTTGAGATTAGTTTTGGTCATTTAAATTTATATTTATGAATATAAATGAAGATATAAATGGGTCATCCCAAAATCAGTTGAGTTTAGAGTGATTTGGAAGCAATTTTGATTAAGCTTAGGGATGTAGGTCAAAAGGGCTAATTTGGGTTTTAATTTGATTTGATTTATTTTTGGTCATTGGAGGGTGGGTTTCATTTAAATTTATGAGTATAAATGAAGGAATGATTGAAATATAAAGAAATCAACCAAGTTTGTATTGATTTGAAGGAGTTTTGGCTATGCACATGAAGGTGGCTCATATGGCTTAGGATAAAATTTTTGGAATTTGGAGTTAATCATGAGTTTCAATCACTTGGAATTTGAAATTGATTTATGATTTGGAATTTGATTTGAGATTAGATTTGATAATTGAGAAAATCAATTAGGTTGGGGTTGATTTGTATTTAGTTAGGGCTAAGTTCATAAGATAAAATCAAAGGGCCTATGAAGGGATTTAAAGTTTGAATTTGGTGATGGATTGGGTTTGGGCTATAAGGTAGGCAAGTCTTTTTAAATCCTTAGGGCACAACCTATTTATATGGCTAACTCTTGTAAGTCTCTAGGGTTAGGTTAAGTGTTCACCTAATCACTAGAAGTGTCTTAAAACTAAGGAACTATTAATGTCTATAAGAGTCTTAGATCTATGAAGAGGAAGCTGAGAGCTCATTCTAAAAGTGAGGTCAACAAGAGCCATAGGTGTGTGGTGTGATTCACACTATCACACTATGCATTCGAGATGATCAACAATGTGTGAAGGCTCACAAGCACTAATAAGAATTACCTACTCCTAAACACAAGGTGTAGAAGGAAGCAAGATCTTAGTGCAATGCAACTCCACTCATACCAAGGGCATAAGGGAGGAGGAATGGATCCACCAAGGAATCAAGCATGTGAACCTTTCACTAGGGAAGCGGGTTCAAGTTATCCACTAAGAATAAGAAGTTTGGACTTATATGCAAGGTATGATTTGGGTTGAGTATCCGATGGGGATTAGGATATATAACTCGTCAGGGATAGATGCATGAACATTCCACTAGCGAAGAGGTTCAGGTTATCCACTTGGGATAAGGATTTGATGAGATTTCTTTTAAGGGTGCACTTGTTAGGGAATGCAAGTTGAATTGGATTTGATTGATATCTCACTGGGGATAAATTGATTGATTGTTTGTTTAAGTTTTGGATTCTAAGATGAACCCCATCGATTTGCGATGTTTTGAAGAGGGGCTATATGTCGGCCTTAGCCTATCTCAGTTACCAATCCAAAGGGTAGTCTACCACATGATGATTATCCTGGGGGTTGCCTTTTGGTGTACAACAGCTGTGCTAGGGAGAAAGCATAGTAGACTTACATCTCCAAAAGCAAGGGATAATCACTCAAGTGATCTGTTGGATGCAATGGACCAACCTAGGCATCTTGATTTAGGACTTACATCAACTCAAAAGTAGTAAAGTTATGTCATTTGATTGAATCATATTTATTTTAATTTCATTTATTTTAATTTAATGGATCCACTAAGAAGGGGCTAATATCAGCCTAGACCTATCTTAGCTTTACAGATATAAAGGGATAGTCTGTCGGTCGTGAGGTAAAACTAACCAACCCAAGGGGTACCTTTCGGTGCGCAATGGTCAAGTTAGGAAGAAAGCATGGGGAATCACATCCTCTTACACAATGAACCACTGAAGAGAACAATTGCTTGTGTAATAAATCTGACCTGACCTAATGTTGTCCATTTATTTGCGATAGTCATACTAGAAAGAATACGTAGTAGACTTATATCTTTCAAAGCAAAGGCAATCTTCGGGGTAACTCGCTGGTGGCATAATAAGTTGAACCCGACCTAAAGGCGACTAATGAGAGAGTGCCGACCTAGAGACTTATCTCAACATAAAGTTGTCAGGAAATTCCTATAGAAGTTTTTTCCGACCGCCTTGTGGAAAATTATATTTCTACTTTCATCTATCCTTTAGAGGATGTGAAAACATAAATATATCGTTATCCGTGATCAGCATGTTCTTAATTATGACATTGAGGAAAGGTGTAACTCGAGAGATAAAAATCACCACCCACAATGGACCTAATCACCTCAATAAGGACTCCTAAAGACTATGGGTCTTCGGAATGTTCCAGAGATTCTTCCCCTACTTTACATGGAAAAATAAGATAGGGTTTATTTTATATTAGGTTCATTAAGTTCCCTATAGGGGCAAGCCCCCATAGTTAATTATATCCTAAGGAACAAGATTCCTTAGGAATACTCTCGATTAAGGTAAATGAGCATTGTCTCTGAAGTTTTCAAAATTGTAGGACTATCAATCGATTGGTTTATTTTTAGAAACTTAAGTGGGATTGATCAAGAGGAGGGAGTTCTTATCGAAGCTAAATGAAAATAAGTAGGGGATGCTTAAGATACTTGGAAGCCTAGTAAACATCCCAAACTAACCTATGGTTGGGCTTTACATTTTTGAATTTGAATTAATTTTTTTGAGTTGAATTTTTATTAAAAATGTAGGGCTTGCAATTCCATAATACAATGTTATGAAAATGCCTAAGAGGTGAGAATTTATGCTTGTAGCCCGCAAAGAGAAGTAGTAACCTCTGAACCTAAATCTAGGGAGCTTTGATAAAGGCCAAAAATATGACCTAAATCTAAGGCGAAAATGGGTATTTGGTTTACCTCCACAAGAGAGGATAAACTAGGCTGAACTGGCCTGTAACTCCTCCATGATTCTAAAATATGTGAGTCAAATACTTTTGCAAGATAGTTAAGTTGTTGTTTATTTAGAAAGAGACTAAGTCCTTGCTCCCTAAGAGACTAGATCATGTAGGGCATGCTTTAATGACTTAAATCTAATGCAAATTACTCATATATTTTATTTCTACTTTGGACAATCAATTTGATACAGGATTTAGGGTTCTTTATGTCTAATGCATGAGAAATTAGATTATGGTCCAAAATCAGTAAGATAAGGAGGTGTGTTTTCACCATGGCTCTCACAGGTCAAGCCAAGTTCTCTGGCAAAGGTGAAAGCCCTCCAATCAAGAGTGAGATAATATGCTTTTTTCTTATAAAAGTAAGACAACATCTAGCTTAATTCTTTTATCTTGATTTATAGCCTAAGCTTTAAGTAGGTTATGAGTTATTTACTTTTAGTTTTGAGTTGTTTAATTAGATAAAAAGTTTATTTTTCTAAGAGCCTAATCATCATCCAGGCCATACATCAAAGCAAGGAAGAAACTAGGAAAAGTTGTCATCCTAATGTGCAAGTTAACTAACATCAATCAATTTATAAAACTAGTGGAAAAGATAAAAAAGGCCATTTATTGTTGGGCTCCATCACATAGATCCGAAAAATAAATTGGTAAACGCCTCTCATACAACATTACAAATGAATCAATTATAATTAAGCAAGGAAATTCATGTTATGGGGGGTCTTCATTCTTCATTTCTTCATTCTTCTTTGGTTCCTTTTTTTGGATGGTTGGAATGTGGATGCTCCAAAGGCTTCACATGGTACATAAGATATAATATTATAGCAAATGTTCATCATAATCCCCCATAATTATCATTCTAAAATCTTAATTGCAAAATTACATGAAAAGGGAAAAGTAAATCTAATTAAAACCTGCAAAATAGAGATTAGCTAAACAAATCATACATTCCAAAGCATGTGTATAAAAAAATTTGACTTAGCACCCCCGTGCATGGGTAACCAAGTCCACTTGGCCTATTTTAGATTATGCTTAGGGGTATAAGTACTTGCATAGCAAAAGCAGTTATATTTTTTTTACTTCACCCTTTAAGCACAATCCCATGCAGAAGATAATGATTAGACTAACTCATCCCACCATTCAGACTATGCATATTCACCCTAACATCCTGACTAAAACAAAATGTGTCGTCCTAACCTAAATCAAGAAATGGTGACTTAGTCTAATGTGTGTGCTTTTTATGGTTTGTATGGTATGCTTAGCAAGGATTTAAGGTTTAGATTTCCTAAGTATAAAAATGTTCAACTTAGAGGATGATTTTTATTTAATTTGTTTAGTTGTTTGATTGATTTTATTTTATATTTTGATCTGGTTTAAGTGAATCCTACAATTAATTACTAAGTTGTAAAAAGAGAAAAAGAGAAGAGAAATTCTCTTTCCTTCTAACCTTAAGTAATTTCTAAGGTAGATTCATATTTAATTTTTTTTTGGTAAATTTTTTTTTATGTATTTTTATTAATCCTAAGTTTAGATTTTCTCTAAACAAACATTTTCAAAAAAGAAAGATATTTTAAGATTTAAGTAAAGTGAATTAATATCACAAAACACACATCATTTTATTTCTTTCCCAACATGTGTAACATGTATATGGATGAATCCAAACATATCTATTACATGCAAATGGGAATTGCTTAATGATGAATTCAGTAGTTTTTAAGAAAGAAAGTTGGGATGCTTTATGATGCATGATTTTCATTAAGTAGAAAAGAGGGATTTCTTTTTTATCCATTTTTTTTATATACACACATACATGTATGAAAGGCATAAGTGAATACGGTGCTATTGTTAGCACCAGGAGTGTAAGATACAAGACCTACTTAGGGCTACTTAAAACCATCTGACCTCCTACAATATTACAAATTCATACTTATTAAAGAAAGGAATGGAAAAAGGAAAATGCAAAAGTTTCTATTTCTTTGTTTGATTTGTTTATGCAATTTATATGTATACGTGTGGATGTACTTCTTAATTAATAACATAGGAATGAATAAGAAAGGATTTAAGCAAGTGTTATGTTCTTTTCAAAGGAACTATACATTTTTCCAAATCCTATTCAAAACTATGCTAAAAGGAAAGAAAAGGAAAACCACACTATGCACATTTTGTATTTCTACTCACATGCAAGCTTATAAAAATAAGTGGCTTTTTTTTTATTAATATTTTATAAATATTAAAAATAATTTTGATTTAATAGTGATAATAGTCATTCATATTATTACTTTAGCGAAAAGATGCAATTTTACATAAAGAAAATATTTTATTTTTAATTTAATTTTCAAAATGCATGAATGCTTGATTTTCACATGGAATACACATTTAGCATGCTAGGAAAGAAATAAAATGATGAAAGCATGTAAATTCATTCACTCAAATTAATTCCTAAAGATAATCTTATGAGATAGAATTATTTAAAGCAAATCAAATTTGGTTTTAAAGAAATTTTGTTTTGTTTTGAGTTTGATTTCAAGTTTAGAAATGTGAGAAGGTTCGCTGGTCCTAGCCCATTCTCACATGTCTATGATATTTTAGCTTAATTTTTAGGTGATTAGATCAATTTTATGCTTTGGTTAGTTTAAGGTGTGAATTAAGTGTGTTAATTCCCCCTTACCTATACCTCTTTAGCATATTTAATCAAATAATTACCATATGAACATTGACACACACACAAGGAATTTAAATCAACTACCTAGAAAAGGCATAATACAATTGGCTCATAATTATGGTGATTAAATAAGCTAAAGTTTAATTTAAGTACTTTCATAACCCTTCCCACACATGTGGGTTGGATTTTGATTTCCTTATACTACTTAGGTTGTTGAACACCTAAGCACCTACCTAAGATGGATTGATTAATTTTTGGAATGTTTTAAAAATTTTATCAAAAAACAGTGATTAGGGGATTAGCCCAAAGATTAGATTAAAAGAAGGGGTTTAGGGAATAGCTAGGAAAAAATTCTAAATCCATTCCAAAAACCTCCACTTAAGCATGGCTTAATTAACTAAAGGATTAAACTACTGTTCATATACTTAATTAGCCTTAATTATATAAAGAGAGTAATTAAGGATTAATTATTTGATCTCCCTAATTAACCCTTCAATAAATCCTAAGAAAATTAAGGGAGGCAGAAGTCATCCCCCTAAATGCACATGAGAAGTTTGAGATTAATCTATGTGATAATTCAGAGTAATTAGGGTTATTAAGTTTTTATTAAAACCCTAATGCAGAAAATGTGACTATTCAAAATTAATTGAAATTAATTTTAGAAAATTCCTCTTTGAATTATTTTTCCAATGCCTTTTATTTTATTTATTTTTTATTTTTTTATAATTAGTTATGAATATT
Source organism: Cymbidium sinense (assembly GCA_021442155.1). NCBI lineage: Eukaryota > Viridiplantae > Streptophyta > Magnoliopsida > Asparagales > Orchidaceae > Cymbidium > Cymbidium sinense. The sequence goes on along the minus strand of CM038228.1, from coordinate 52,284,493 downwards.
TGAAGTTTCCAAGCTTATTAGGTTATTAATCCCCTAATTATGTGACTAATCCCGTCGATGCCACGTGGACCGCCGATGCATCATGCACTTTCTACAAATAAGATTAAATTAAGGATCCTATGTATCTTGATCATGGCCATCCAACCAAAATACATGGTTGGATGGCCCATGATCCATCACTAATCTTCCCTATAAGAGAGGACATCCGCCCATCCTTTAGGGCAAGATCATAGCTCGATTTAGCCCGGATTGAGCTTAAACTCAACCAACACCATCATCTTTTAAGGGGGGACACATCCAATGGCTAACTTTGCTTGAGATGAAAATCCACTTTAGAAAAGACCAAACACTCTCCAGTTTAAGCTCAGGTTGAAGGCATACCTCACCGAAGGCTATCATCGGTGCTCGAGTTTGTTGAGGTAGCTTTGTCTAGTGGAGACGAAGCCCTGTTAAAGATTTGAGGTGGTTTGTTTGAGTGGATCTTCCTATAGACCAAGCTCTCCTTCAAATGGATTCGGTGTTTATCAAAGTCCCACCTCCCTTGCCTTTAGATCTTGGAAGAAGTTTGGGATAAGTTCGACTAGGCCCTCTGAGGGTGCTCAAGGGAGGAATTTTATTGGTTTTATATATTGGCTAAGTTGGATTTCCTTTTTACATTCTCTATTTTTTGGCTTGGAGAAATTGAGAATGGAGAAGTTGAATTGGCTCTAGAAAGCTTGGAGGAGCTCTGAAATGCTAGATCTGACTTCCTATTACTTAATCAAATGCAAGAGAGATAAGTTGAAATGAAATTAGGGGGAGTATATCTCCCCCTTGAAGGATTGGATGACCACAAGCTCCTTTACCATTTTGATCCAATTGACCCTATTCGATGGGTTTGTTAGGCTGTTTGGAGTGTCATGACATTCAATTTTAAGTGTGGAGTGGAGTAGTGAAGCTCTCATGTGCTTAAAATGAGTGGATGAAGGATTCCCATGGGCTCATGTCCATGGGGGTGGTCAGTTTTAGTCTTAGGTTGGGTTGGGCTAACCCAAACCCATTTGGTCATGTGGACCATGTCCATTAGTGACCATTTGGTCCACTAAAAGGATGTCAACTGTCCATGAAAAGGAATTGACCAAATTCCAAGTGGTTTTGATTTTAAGTTACCTTATGGCCTAGGAGTAAAATGGTCATTTGACCTTGATTTTAATTTTGGTATGCTTGGTATCATTGAAAAATGAGTTGGGCCAAGTTTCAATGAATTTGGGGTTGATTTGATGTGGTTTGGCTCATGTTGACCCATTTAGGCCAAATGGGTCAACTTGGGTCAAGTTGACCATTTGGTCAAATTGGATCAAACCAAGGGTTGGGTGAAGTTCATATGACCATTTTAACTATTTGGGCATCATTGGTTTGGTTCAATTTGATTTATATTTGAATTTGGTTCATTTGATTTCATTTAGGTCAAATGGGTCAAGTTGACCAATTTGACCTATTTGACCTATTTGGGTTAGGTCATGGGTTGGTTTATATTTGGTTGATCATTTGAAATGAATTTGTATTTTTATTTCTAAACAATTTGGTTTATATTTGGATTTGGCTAAATCTGACCTTTTAGGTCAAGTTGGGTTGAAGGTCAAATGATGACTTGGTCAAGTTCAAACATTGATCATGAATGAGTTTTGATCAATGCTTTCAATCCATTTGGCCTATGGTAGATTTTGGATAGTTTAGGTTTTATTTTGGCTAAGAGTTGACTTGGTCAACCCTTAGGTTTGACTTTTTTTGACCCAATTTGAGTGATTGATCATCTTATGATGATTGTTGCTCACAATTTGATGCTTAGGTGGGCTTAGTTCAATCCAATTGGGGTAGGATTAGAATTAGCTCATAAGGGATACTTTAGGTCACTTTAGGTCAAGTGAGCCTAAGTAGGTCAAATGGCTTGGCCAAAGATTGATTTGAGTTTGATTGAACTTACATATGGACCCATGATTGAAATAAAAATCTATTTGCATGAGAATTGCAGTCAAATGTGTTTTGATTCATTTGACAATTTTAAGCTTAAAAGGGTGAACATGAGCTTGACTTGGGTTTGATTTTTAAATTTATTTTTGGTTTTATGATTGGAGTTTATGTTTATATTTGGATTCATGATTAAAGGATTGATTGAATCATGAAGAAAAATCAAGGGTTTGACTTGATTTGAATTTGATTTGGCTAAGTTCAAGAATTTGACTTGAAAGGCTTAGGTTGAATTTTGATTGAATTTGAGTTTGAGTTTTGAATTGATTTTTGGTTGAATGATTGAAGTTTATTTTTATATTTGGATTCATGATTATTGGATTGATTTATTCAAAAGAAAAATCAAAGGTTTGACTTGATTTGAATTTGATTTGGCTAAGTTCAAGATTTTGACTTGAAATGCATAGGTTGAATTTTGATTGAATTTGAGTTTAAGTTTTGAATATATTTTTGGATGTTTAAATTTATGTTTCATTTATATTTGTGAATATAAATGAGAATATAAATTATTTATGAGAAAATTCTATGAATTTGAATTGATTTAGATTTGATTTAGGCTAAGTCCATAAGATAGAATCAAAGTGACTTAGGAAAGATTTTTTATTTGAATTTGAATTTTAAATTTGGTTTGATTGATTTAAATTTTTATTCCATTTATATATGAGAATACAAATGATAATATAAAGGAGTTGTGAGGAAATTTGTTGAATTTAAATTTATTTGGATTTGATTTAGGCTAAGTCCATAAGAGGGGATCAAAGGACTTAGGAAAGATTTTTGGAATTTGGATTTGAATTTTGGACTTGGTTTGATTGATTTAAATTTATATTTAATTTATATATGTGAATATAAATGAGAATATAAATGGGTTGTGAGAAAATTTCTTTAATTTGAATTGATTTGGATTTGATTTAGGCTAAGTCCATAAGAGGGAATCAAATGACTTAAGAAAGTTTTTTGGAATTTGGATTTGAATTTTGGATTTGGTTTGAATGATTTGAATTTATATTTCATTCATATATGTGAATGTAATTGAGAATATAAATGGGTTGTGAGAAAATTTCTTGAATTTGAATTGATTTGGATTTGATTTAGGTTAAGTCCATAAGATATAATCAAAGTGACTTAAAAAAGATTTTTGAACTTAAAGTTTCAATTTTGAATTTGGCTTGATTGATTTGAGTTTGAGAAAATTAATTAAGCTGGAATTGATTTAAGTTTCAATGTTGATTTGATTTGGAGTTTGGAGTTAGTTTGATTTGGAGTTTGGAGTTAGTTTGATTTGGAGTTTGATTTTGAAAGAAGGAAGTGAGGATTTGGTTCCAGCTAATGGATAGGCAAATTTTTCTAACACCCTTAAGGCATGACCTATTCCTATGGCTAACTCTTTTAAGACTCTAGGGTTAGGTTGAGTGTCCACCTAATCATTATATGTATCTTAAGACTAAAAAACTCTTAAAGTCTAAGAGAAGTCCTATGTCTAAAATGGAGGGGTTGAGAGCTCATTCCAAAAATGAGGTCAACATAAGGTGCCCAATAGGTGTGGTGTGACTGACAAGGAAAATCACATGTATTGGTGTTGACCGAAATAATCAACAACATCAGAAAATCACAAGCACTAACATAAATAATATACTCCAAACCCAAGGTGTAGAAGGAATCCAGAGCTTAGTGCAATGTAACTCTACTTATGTCAAGGACAAATGAGAGGGAAGGAGGAATCCGCTAGGGATAGAGTGTGTGAACCTTCCACTAGGGAAACATGTTCAAATCATCCACAAGGAGATGAAAGGTTTGATTTGAGTCTCACTAGAGAAAAAAATTGATTTGATTTATCGATTGTTTGTTTAACTATGTTTGTTTTGACTCAACCAGGGATAGAAAAGTGAACTCTTCACTATGGAGGCAAGTTCAAGTCATCCACAAGGGAGGAATTGTGAAATCTGCTGAGGGATTAGAATTTGAGATCTGTTGGGGAACTAGAAATATTTGCATCTTACTAAGGAGAGGCAAAAATTTTTGAATTGGATTAATTGATTATTTTATTTATTTCATTGGATTTATTTGATTTTTTGTTGATTGACCTAATGCAGGATTGAGGATTTGTTTTAGAGGATTTTGATTTATGGTCAAAATGGATTAAATGCAGCAACCATGGAGGCCTAGACTTATCTCAAATTTACAAATCCAAAGGGGTAGTCTACAAAACACATAGTAGGACTAGCCAACCAGTTGCTGGGGTGATCCATTAGCTAGGAAACAGATTGAACCCAACCTAGAGTTGATTATTGAGTGAATGTAATTTGGGCACTTAAATTTGCTCAAAGATAGTCATGATTAATTTCATTTTTTAATTTATTTTGATTATGATGGATCCCATTAATTTACAATGGATTGAACTGAGTAGAGGACATGGAGGTCTAGACCTAACTCAGACTTATCAACTAAAGGGAGTGGTCTACCAACCATAAGGTAGGACTATCCAACCAAAAGAATTACTTTCAGTGTGTAATGATCAAGTTAGGAAGAAAGTGTAGGGACTGGTCGATTGTTGGGCAACAGATGAAACTCAACCTAGGGCTGATTATTGACTGGATGCCTCTAGGAGACTTAAATCAGCTCAAAGATAGTCAATATCAATTTCATTTTTTAACTTTATTTTGATGGATTCTATTGGTTTGTGATGGATCACACTAAGAAGAAGCTTATATTAGCCTAGAACTATCTCAGATTTACTGAACTAAAGGGAATAGATTCCCGTACGATGGGATAACTATTCAATCAAAAGAGTGCCTTTCAGTTTGCAATGATCAATTCAAGAGAAGAAAGCTTAGGTACTCACATCTTTCACTACAAAAGACCACTTGGGTGATCTATTACTTTTGGCAATAAATCAATCCTGACCTAGGCTGCCCATCAATTTGCGACAGCCATGCTAGAAAGAATGCGTCATAGTCTTACATCTTCCAAAGCAAATCCGCGTAACTCGCTAAAAAATAGATTGAACTCAACCTAAGGGCAACCAGTGAGTGAGTACCGACTGGGATTTATCTCAACATGTAGTAGCAATTCCTATGGAGTTCTCCGACACGCCCTAAAGATAGGATGTCTACTCAGGAAAAGGGGTCCTTTAGGGGCTTGAATTCATAATCCATGAGCGAATATTATTTATTTATTTGTTTAGTTTAGTTTATTTTATCATGAACCCTGTTAGTTTGCCAGGGATAAAATTGAGAAGGAGCTTATATCAGCATAGACCTATCTCAAATTTACTGAACCAAGGGAGAATCTGTGCATCCGCTGAATAAATTCTCAAACTATAGGGGTAGCTACTAGGAAAGGGGGACTGTCCAATCCAAGAGTAACCTGGATAGTGTCTAAGTGGGGTCACAAAGGATGTGATCTAAATAGAATTCTCGCAGGGAAAGGGGATGCTAAGGGCTTAATCTAAAACCCTGGAGAAGATGACATGGCTAGTCATATATCAAATAGGTATTCGATGGCAAACTCTAGGAGAAAGTACGGGGACTCACATCTTCCAAGAGTGGTGTATCCACCAGGTGAGTTGCTATCAGCATAGTGAACATAAACCAACCTAAGGTGCCCATCGATTTATAATAATTAGCCTATGAAGAAAGCTCAGGGGCTCACATCTTCTTATTGTAGAACTGATTGTTGGGATAGTCTATATTCGGCTCGATAAGTGCCATCCAACCTAGGGCAACAAATGAACGTATGTCGCTGGAGGACTTATATCAGCTCAAAGTATAGTCAAGAGGAAAAGTGCCTCTGGGGGACCTATCCAAAACCTCAAATATACTTGACCTAGTCAGATCATGATGATTAATTCAAGAAGAGAGCTCAGGAACTCATATAATCTTAAACAAAATCAACATGAGCTAGCTTACTAGTGGGACGGTGAAGTCTATCATACTAATAAGGCACTCATTAGTTTGCAATGCTCAAGTTAGGAAGAAAGTGCAGAGACTCACATCTTCCAAACAAGTGACCACTAGGGTGACATACTAGTGAAGTGGCATGTAGACCCGTCTTGGAGCAGCTAATGAGCGAGTGCCATAAGGGGCTTGCTCTCACATCAAAATAGCTCGAGACAAAAGATATGTGTTTATTTTTTTTGCTTATGTTAAAGGGAATAGGATGCCTCTAGGGGACTCTTACACCTAACCTAAAACACATTGGAGATTTTGATGAAATGTTACCATGAATGTCAACCGAGATTTTCACTAAGAAAGGATTCCTTGTGATCTCTTACACCTACGTTAGTTATGCTAATCAGAATAGGATATCTCTTGGTTTCTATCACACCTATTCTAATAGCACCAGGAAATATGTTTATGTCATAAAAGAGGGATATGATGCCTTTGGGGGACTCTTACAGCTATCCTAAACATGTCATTGTGGATTCGCAAGATAAGCAAACAACACTTCGAAAGAAGAGAAGATTTTGATGAAATGGAATCAAAATTTTGTTCTTTTGTTGATAATTATTTTCAAACATATTTTATGGATAATATTTCTTTAAATAAAGCCCATTAATTGGAAGCATTTGGTGTTCCCCTTTACAATCAATAAGCCGATAAGATCCTCCTTGGTAAGCCTTCTCTATGATATAGGGGCCACCCCAAGTGGGTTCAAACTTGCCTCTCATCTTTCAACAAGCAATAATTGGTCTCCTTAGGACTAACACAAGTTCTTCTACTCAAAAAGACTTAGGGCGGACCAGCTTGTTGTGAGCTTGAATCATTTTTGCCTTGTACAACTCGAGATTTTGGCATGCCCATAGGAGACTCTCCTCCAAACCTTCAAGCTCTTCTAACTGTAACTTTGCATTCTACTCTATAATGATTTTGCTAACATAATGTTATCCTTAGTGATGGGAGTAGAACTTCTAAAGGTAGAACGACTTTGGACCCATACACTAACAAAAATGTGGTATATTGAGTTGGAGTTTGGTGTGTAGTGCGGTAGGCCCAGAAGGCTTCAACCAACTGCTCATTCCACTACCACTTATTGTCATCAAGAGTCTTCTTAAGTATTTGGATGAGAGTTTTATTGAATGCTTCTGCTAATTCATTTGCTCTAGAGTAGTAGATAATGGAGTATCTCCAATCTATACCATGTCTTATGGCAAAGCTATTAATCTTGGTGCTTTTGAATACAGTACCATTATCAGATATAATTTGTCGAGGCACCCCAAACCTATATATGATATGGTTCCTGAAAAATTGAAGCACATGACTAAGTTGTGACCTCTCTGAGTGGGATTGCCTTTGCCCACTTGGAAAAGTAGTCGGTGGCAGGTAAGATGAACTGATGACCTTTAGAAGAAGGAGGATCGATAAAACCCACAATGTTAGTACCCCAACACGCAAATGGCCTTGAGGCCAATGTAAGATGTAGAATGTTAAGTGGTTGATGTAAGACCACACCATATACCTAACACTAATGGCATCTCCTAGCTACATCCATGCAATATTTTATCATCGAAGGCTAGTAGTATCCTAGTCTCTTGATCTTCATATTCATATTCAGACTAGATAGATGCGCACCACATAGACATGAATGTACCTTAGTTATAATTCTATGGGCTTCATATTTATCTAAATAATGTAACTAAATTTGATCAAAGGATCGTTGGTACAGGGTGCCATTAATGAGAGCATAAGAGAGAGAGCTCTTTATTTCACCTGATGGGCTTGTGAATTTTCTTGAGGTAGTTTTTTTTGTGTTCAAATAGTCTATGAATGGTTGCCTCCAATCCAGCTCCTTGCCCTTATATGCAATGACAACCTCCCCTTCAAAAGAAAGTCTCTCAATGAGTTCAATATCAATAAGAGATAGGACTTGTCTATTTTGGACCCTAATTGGAATGGACTCATCTTCCGGACATGCCAACTCTTTGGCAAGTTTGGCCAAAATATTCGCACATTCTCTCGCTGGGGAACCTTGTAGATGGTGACTGGGGATTTGGGCCAACAGCCTTCATTGTATACTCATGGTAATGACGAAGCTTGGGTTTGAGAACCTTATAAGACCCAACAATCTGATTGATGACCAACTGAGAATCCCTAAAGATGTTGATGCTCTTGACAGTGATAGTGGTGGCTAACTCTGGACCAGTAATCAAAGCTTTATACTCATCTTTATTGTTGGTGCAGGGGTTAGAAAGATAGTATGAGAATCCATCACATCGCGGTCTGAAGTTAGGAGAACTATTCCTACCTCTGGACCTTTCTTGGAAGAGTAGATCATGGTGTTTTCCCTTTATGAAAAGAAGCTACACCATCAAAATACATCTTCCATCAGCGATTGTCGGCCTCCCCTAAGTTCATGATTTTTTTCATCAGGGAGATCGTCATTAAGCGAAGCATTAGCAAGAAGTGGGTGTGCTGCTAAGAAATTTGCTAGTGCCTATACTTTTACTATACGGAGGGGTACGAATGTGATATCAAACTATGAGAGAATCATTACCTAGCGAGCCAAATGTTTGGATAGCATTGGTCATTCCTTGAGATACTGTAGTGGATTTTTTCAGTAGATCAAGTTCATCTTATGAGGAAGCATATAGTTCCATAGCTTTTTGGATGTAAAGATCAAAGCTAGGCAATATTTCTCAATAGGTGGATAGTTTGTTCAGAGATCGATGATGGCTAGGTAGTAGAGAGCACTCCTTCCTTCATCAGCCAGCCAACAAAGCATCGAAAGAGTTGTCCAATGCAGCGGTGTTGAGGATGAGTGGCTTGCCCAGAATAGGGGCTACAAGAATTGGCAGCTTCACCAAACACTGCTTGATGCCTTTGAAGGCATGCTGGCACTTGTCATCCCACTTGAACTTAGCATCCTTTTTGACAAGTGCTGAGAATGGCTTGCATCTCCCTGATAGGTTCAAGATAAAGCATCTCAGGTATCCTAGCCATCCTTGAAAGGATCTGAGTTGAGTTAAACTCTTAGGAGGTGGCATTTCTAAGATGGCTTTGATCTTTTTAAGATCTATTTCTATTCCTTGATGTCGAACAACAAACCCAAGGAATTTCCTTGAAGCTACTTTGAAGGCACACATTAGGGGATTCATTTTGAGGTTACATTGCCTTAACCATTCGAAAACTACTCTCGAGTTAAAGAGGTTTTCTTCCTTTTCTCAGCTCTTGACTATTAGATTATCAACATAGCACTCAACCTGATGATGGATGAGTTTATTGAAGATCTGAGTCATGGCCCATTGGTATGTAGCACCAATATTTTTAAGGTCGAAAGGCATGACCCTATAATAATAGATTCTGATCAGGATTTGAAAAGTAGTGCTTCTTTCATCCTTATGGGCCATCTTGATTTGTTTATAGCCAGATGACCCATCCATGAAGGAGAAAATTGCATGAGATGAGGTAATGTCCACCAATTAAAGTATAGAAAGGAAACTCATCTTTAGACATGCCTTATTTAAATCCTTAAATGCATGCATATGCAAATTCTTCTTCTTATTAAGATGACACTACTAACCATGTAGATATTTTTATTCCATGATGAAATCAAAGATCAATCACTTGACTTTAAATGACGATGTTCAATTTCTAATCGCATGCATCTAGGAGCTTGCTTAATAAGGGTAGCATCAAGATCTATTGCTAGCTTGTGGACTGCTATATCAGGAGATAATCTGGGCATCTCTTTATAACTCCATGTGTAACAGTCTTTAAACTCAATCAACAGCCTAACTAAGCCATTGGTTTCTTCTTCATTCAGCAATGAACTGATGTATGTCTAGCATGAATTTTCTTTTATCTCAAGGTTGATTTCCTTAAGTTTGTCAATTATTGAATGGATCTCCTCTTTAAATTCTGGCGGTGCTTCTTTCATTTGGAAATCATCTGGATCATCTGAGATTTCTAAACACACATTCTCATAAGAGTTAGTGTTATGTGAAAAGAATCTATCAAGCTCCAAATGATTGGTAACAACTAAATAGCAGTCATCATCATCAACTAAACCCACTGTATTGAATCCTAGTCATGCTCTTGATTGTGCTTCCCTGCATGTATTATTCCACAGCTTTTCAAAGTACTCTAACCTGTGCCTAGACCATGTGTGAGGAACCAAACCATTCTATATAAGATTATGAACACAAGTCAAATGGTAATTCCATTAATTCTTTAAATGTATCCTCCTCAAGTTCTACATCAACTTCAGGATTTGAGGATGATGATCCCGAAAAAATCTCTTCAGTTTCGTATCATTGGAAGACTTAGGGGCTTCCTTAACTACTAAACCTTCAACTTTTTTGGGTGAAAGTGAGGTTAGAGCTAAGGTTCTCAGTTGTTGCCTGATAGTTTTACATACATCTGATTTGAACACTTTGCTTTATCTGGGATCTTCATCTGCAGATCAAAAGTCACCTCTAATGAACCCACCGGAGGGGTTGGTTGGTATACTAATCACATTAGATTGTCCTCCAAGTGGATTCCAAGTCTATATAAATGTATTCTCTGATGGGGTCCCCACATCTCCCTAACAACTACATGGAAAAGTACATAAGAATGATTATTTTAAAGATAGAAATCACCCTATAATGGAATTTACCTATGGCTATACTTAGATCTTCATATGGAAAAGTGGAGTTTCTGTTTTATGGAGACAATTTTATAAGTAGAAGGTGGAAAGATTTCAAGGTCTAAGACTATCAAGATTGGCTATTTTAGAAAATCAAATGGGATAGATCAAGAAGAAGACTTACTTTTGGAATCAAAAGGGAGAAAGTTGCAAATGCTCATGATATTAGGAAGCCTAGTGAGCATTCCAATCTACCCTATAATTGAGCTTTATATTTTTAAAATTGGAGTTACTTACTTGAATTGATATTTTATTAGATTGCTAGGGCTTATGATTCCACAACATAAGATTATGGAAATGCCTAAGAGGTGAGGATTTATGCTTGTAGCCCGAAGTAAATAGCTACCTCAGATTCCTAAACTAAGGAGCCTTGGTATAAAACAAAGGAACGACCTAAATCTAAGGCGAAAATGGGTATATGATTTACCTTCACAAGAGAGAATAAACCACACTGGACTTATTACCACAGTGGAGTCCTCTAAGTCCTCCTACGCTTTAAATCCATGTAGGCAAGCCTTATGCTTTACAAGATGGCTAGGTTGTTGTTCATTTAGAAAGGAAATTAAGTCCTTAGACTCACTCCCTAAGAGACTAGTGCATGAGTGGTATGAATCCATGACTTAATCTAATACAAATTTTATTAAATTTTCTTGATTCTTTTGGACTTTCTATTTTGACACAGGCTATGGGATTTTGTATGCCTAAATGCATGATAATTTGATTATGGGCCAAATCAAGAGAGAAAGGGGTGTCTTTCACCAAAGGCTCTCATAGGTTAAGCCTTAATTCTCTGGCAAGGATGGAAGCCCTCTCTTAACAAGAGTGGAAGAATATGACATGCATGATATTATACATTCATTCATCCAGTTAAGGGGTTACTAAGAATTTTTTTATCTTGATTTAATTCCTAGGCTTTTATGTTAGGTTATGAGTTATTTTAAAATTTTAGTTATGAGTTATTAATTAGGGTAGAAAAATTAATTTTATCCTAAGAGCATATCGCATCCAGGCCACACATTGAAGCATCAGTCATAAAGAAACTATGAAAAGCATGATGTTCAAATGCACAATCTAAACACAACATCAAATACTTTTATAGACAACCATAAAAGAATAAAAGCGTACTGAGACACCAAAAAGAGAAAGAAAAGATGGGAGCTCTACCCTTATACAACTGGATTACAAAAATACATATGCTATGGGGGTCTTCTTTTCTTCATTTCTTCATTCCTTTTCTTTTGATTTGATTTTCTCCAAAGGCATCATAGGGAACCCCAGGGACTAAGCCTTCTGGCCACTACTCATCCTAATCCCCTATAGCACTAATCCTAATTCTTAATGCAAAATTACATCAAAAATAGGAAAAGTAAATCTAGCTACACCTGCAAAATAAATGTTAGCTAAACACACCATACAACCCAAGTAGTTATAGGACTAATTTGGACATAGCACCCACATATGGGTAACCAAGACCCACCAATCCTAACATTGGTTTTGCTTAGGGGGCTAAGCAACATGCACAGTAAAAGCATTTATATTTTTATTATAGCGGCCCCTTAAGCACAACACTCTACGGAAAATATGATTAGGCTAATAACGGCCTAACATCCAGTTATCGAAACATATACCCAAACATCGAGTCTAAAAAATTACATCACAAAACAAAACACAATATCATACATACAACGCCCTAACTTAGCACTAGAAGTGGTGACTTAGTATTCTAATGTATGTGCTTAAGGCTTGTGTAGCAAGACTTTACTGGGCTTCTTTAGTTTAAGTTTCAATTTCGAGTTTAAATTTAAATTTTACCTTTGGGTGATTTCAATTTAAATGATTTAATGATCTACTTTTCATTTTAGTTTAGTGTTATTTGGTTCAAAATAATATTTAGGTTCTCAAGAATGAAGAGTAGGATGAATTCCATCTGTAGACAGAACTCATCCTATTCTACATCCTAATTCCTAAAGAGTCTAATTAAGGTCCTTAAGTATCTTAATTAACCTATTTGAATTTATGTAATTCATTTGATTTAATTTATTCGACTTGATTTAGAATTTAGAATTTATAATTTGAGTTTTTTTTTAAAGTATTTGTTTGATTGATTTTAGATTAGATGTTTTAGTTTAATTGCATCTTGATAATTCAATATCCTTAATATCAAATGAAGTTTAAGTTTGTTTAAGTTCATGTGTTTTTGGTTGATTAATTTTAGATTGGATGTATCGATTTAATTCAATCTTGATAATTCAATATCCTTAGTATCTAATAAAATTTGTTTAAGTTCAGTGCTTTTTTTTTTTGTTGATTAATTTTAGATTAGATGTTTCAATTTAATTGAATCTTGATAATTCATTATCCTTAGTATCTAATGAAATTTAAGTTTATTTAAGTTCATATTTTTTGTTGATTAATTTAGATTAGATGTTTTGATTTAATCAATCAATAATTCAACATCCTTAATATCTAAATTTAAGTTTTTTAGTTCATGTTTTTTTTTGGTTGACTAATTTTAGATTAAATGTTTTGATTTAATTCATTCTTGATAATTCAATATCCTTTAAATTAATATTTAACTCTTTTCTTTGATCATTGTGTGATTTAACTTTATGTTTATTTAATTCAATTGTGGTTCATTTATTTGTAGTTTGATCGAATTAGATTAATTGAGATTTAATTTTAATTTTAATTAGGTTTGATTCTTTGTAATTAGGATTTTATTTTTAATCACATCCATTTTTCATGTTCATGAAAGTTTGGTTTGTATTTTGATTTCATACATTGGATAGTTGATTAGTTTATCTTATTTATGTAGGTTGAATGAGATTTGACTTGACTACATATTAAATTGATGAGAGTCTTTCTTAATTTAGTTTAATCTGATTTAATTTGATTTGATTAGCTTTATTGTTCTATGAATTTGCTTAGGTTCAATGTGATTATGTGATTAGTTTAATTAAGAATTGTATTTATGTTAATTATAAAGGTTTGTTTAACTTTTAATTTGGTTTCATATTTGTTTAGACTAATGATGTAATTAATGACTTAATGGTTTAGGTTTAATTTAAATTTTGATTAGTATTTAATTGCATTTTGATTGATTAAATTTAAGTTTAATGTGATTAATTTGATTAACTTAATTAGTTTGTTTAAAAGGTGTGATCAAAATTACTAAATTAAGTAAAGATTTGTTTAATTTTATTTGATTTCATATTTATTTAGGTTAATGATGTAATTAGTGAGTTAATGATTTAAGTTTAAATTAGGATTTTATTAGCATTTAATTGCATTTTATGTTTAATTAAGCTTAAGTTTAATATGATTAATTTAATTTACTTAATTAATTTGTTTAATAAGTGTGATTAAATTAATTAGTAGACTAATCAGGTTTTTGATTTAGATTAATTTCAATGTGATTTGTAAAATTAATTTGGTTTATTAAGATGATGGATTAATTTATTAAGTTTACATTAATTAGATGTTTGATTAATTAGGTTTGATTAAGAGTTGATTAAATTTTAAATTATTAGAATTAAGGGTTTGTTTAATAGAAATTAATGACTTAATGATTTAGGTTTAATTTAGATTTATTAGTGTTTAATTGCATCTTAATTATGTTTAAATTAGATTTGATATGATTAATTTCATTAACTTAATTAGTTTACTTGATGGGTATGATTATTAAATTTAATTAGGGGTTTGATTTAAGTTTAATTATGGAGTTAGATTTAATGTAACTTATTTAAATTAATTTAATTAATTAAGGTAATGGATTAATTTATTAAGTTTGCATTAATTAGATGTCAGATTAATTAAGTTTTACTAAGGGTAATTAAATTTTTAAATCATTAGATTAATTAAGGGTTTGTTTAATTAAAGATTAATGACTTAATTTTCCACATGTGAGTGATTTTGTTTAGATAAGTGTTTTCTTTAAGTTTGATTTGATGAAAGGATTATTTTTATTACCATCATTGTTATTAAGTGAATTAATTATTTATTTCATTTTAATTAAGTTTGATTATTTATGATTTGAGTTTTATTTAATTTGATTCATTTATTATGCTTGTTTGATTTCATTGACATGTTTGATTTAGTTATTAGGTTGAAATATTTATTAGTTAATTAATTATCTTATTCCAAATGGATGTGATTTAATCATATGTTAATTAAGTTTAATTTAAATTTTTTTGGTTTAATTTGATTAGTATCAAATGATTAAAGTTTCATAAATTTGTTGGATTTTGGGTTTAATTTAAGATTTGATCTTTTAATTGAGTTTTATTAACCTAAATAGTTTTAATCATATTTAATTTAATCTTCTTTCAAGATGATATTTTTTTTGATTTGGGGTTTGATTAATGATTGCTTAAGTGTCATTTCATTTCTAATTTTGATTTAGTATTTAAATTATTTTTAGATTATATTTTAATTAACTCTTTAATTGATTAAACTCTAATCTTAAGTGTTTATTTGGGGTTCATTAAGATTCAAAAGATCACATTAATTTCTTAAGATTTCTAGCTATAAATTGAAGTGATTTAAGCCATATTGAAGATTTTTGTAAATTTTTGAATTTTTATTTAATTTATTTGATTAAAATGGACAATCTGAACTTCAAAATTTAATTTCTCTTAATCTAGAAATCCTTTTAACTTGAAATTTTTATGGTAAGTGTGTTTTAACTTTGGTCTCAATCCTTAAAAATTTCAACTTAATATGACTTATATTTTTGGTTTAATTAATGAAATAATTTTTACTAAAACTCAAATTAAGCTCAATACTGAAATTGAGATTTTTTTTGGATTCCTCTTGGAAAGATGAATCCAACGAGCTCTTGTTTGTAATTTTTGGTTAAGTATTTTAGTTTTTATAATTTTTTGAAATTTTAGGTGATTTAAATTAATTTTTTATAAATAAATACGACGCGTTTGGCGAAGAGAAAAATGACCATGGCTCGCTCACGTCATCGCAGATTTGATGGTCAAATTTGAGCGATCCGAGGCTGGATCGCGATCACGCATCCGATATGATAATCGATCGGATGGTCATCGATCGCATCCAAGCTCGACGATCATGATCGAGCCGCCCGTCAATCGCCGGGATCGAATGGTCCATCGGATGCATCCAAAAGGCCGGATCATGTGATCAATGCATGATTTGAGCCATCTGATCACATGAATAGGACGATGGTGAGTGATAACAAGATTTTAGGGGTTTTAAAAAAGAGAGTTTCTAAGCCAAAACTCATTCAAATAGACCCATTTTGCATCGATTTTCACCAAAAAAAATCTTATTTCCTAATTAGGATGATTTACAGTAAAAACACTAGATTATCTAAGAAAAATTTCTAAGATCATGAGAAAATTAATACAAAATGGAACCATCTTACCAACAAAATTTATCTCATTGGGGATGATTTCTGGTAGCAGTGAAGATTTGAACGAACTCCTAGGTGTGTGAGGAAGCTTTGGAGTGATCTTTAGCGCTTGCCTCCCTTCATAATGTTTCCTTCTCCGATGTCTACCATTGCCTCGCTGGAAGAACAATTATTTGAGTTTTTGAGCTCAAAGAAGTGGGGGTTGGATTCCTTTTACTTTGAGGAGCTTTTGGGGGCTGAATAGTGGTGGAAGAGATCTAAAGCCTCATCTCTCCTTTTATAATGGCCAAAATTATAATTTTTTATTTTTTTGGCTCCAAATTGATTGCCATCTTGTTGGGGTGGTTAGGATGGATGATAAACTAATTGAGGACTTTGGATTTTTGCTCCAAAGTCCTCTCTTGTTGCCATGTTATCAGATTTATTCAATGCAGATGTTGAGGAGAAGTTAAGTGCATGTGGTGGGGGGGAATAAAATGAGGTTGGGTGGAATCCTATGTGGGAGATGATTCATGAGGGATTTAAATGGGTTGGGTTAGTTTTGGGCTAATCCCAAATGGGTTTGGGTTGGGTTTGATCAGCCCCCAATGGCTTTTAACTTGGTTTCAAGGGATTTGGCCCAATTTGGGTCATAAAGATCATTTTGGATCAACTTGACCCATTTGACCAAATTTGGCCAAATTAGCTTGGGTTATTAGTTGATTCATGTTCAATTGGCTAATTGAAGATGAATGTGGTCTTTGGTTTGAATTAATTTGGATTTAATTTGGATTTAGGCCAAATTGACCCTTTAGGCCAATTTGAGCTAGCTTGGGTCAAGTTGACCAATTGGGCTCGATTGATCAAATTGGGTTTAATTATGGCTTTGGTCAAGTTTAATAATTAATTTGGAATGAACTTCATCCATTGTCAATGGATAAGTTAGATCATGATTTGACCGATTTGGTCCTTTAGGCCAATTTGGGTCAATTTGGATCAAATGTGGGCTTTATTTTGGCCCAATTGATTGAATTGATCATCCTAGGTGATCAACAATCATGTTGGAAGATTTTGGTGAGCTTGGTTCAATCCAATTTGGGTTGGAAGTTGGCTCAAATGGGTCCTTTAGGTCACTTTGAGTCAAGTGGTCAATTGGTTTGATTTTGGTTTGATTCGAGTTTAGTTGAACATATATACAAGCCCTAGATTGGAATATAAATTCAACAATAATCAATTTGGAGTCTAAAGGATTTTGGCTCATTTAAAATTTTTAAGTCAAAAGGGCAAAGTTGGCTCAATTTAATTTGATTTGATTTGATGATTGCAAGTTTCATTTATATTTCAGTAGATAATTGAATGAATAATTAATTTAAGAGAAAATTTATTGGTTTTGACTTGATTTGGATAGAATTTGGCTAAGTCAAAAGAATTGGCTTAAAGGGTTTAGATTGAATTTGGATTTGATTTTTGATATAGTTTTGGTCATTTGAATTTGGATTTCATTTATATTTGTGAATATAAATGAAGGAATAATTGATTTATTAATAGATTAATTGAGTTTGATTTGATTTAAGGGGAGTTTTGGCTAAGCTTATGAATGTGATTCATATGGCCTAGGAAGGGGGTTTAGGATTCGAATTTGATTTTAAGTTTCAATCATTTGGAGTCAAATTTTAAAATTAGATTTGGAATTTGGAATTTGAATTTGAATTTGAGATTTGGTTTGAGAATTGAGTTTGGGTTTGATTTGAGAAAGTGTATCTAGATTGGGTTTTAGGCTATGGGATAGGTAATTTCCTTAAACCCAAGGCATCCTAATCTTATGATTAATAGTTCTAAGTCTCTATGCTTAAAGTGTTCACCTAATCACTATAAGTGTCTTATGACTAAGACTTCTATCTACAAGAGTCCCAAGTCTAAGAAGAGGTTAAGAGCTCACCCAAAAGTGAGGTTAACAATGTCCATATGATGAAATGAACTATGAGTGGAATGTGATATGCGAATCTA
Organism: Cymbidium sinense; assembly: GCA_021442155.1. Lineage (NCBI taxonomy): Eukaryota > Viridiplantae > Streptophyta > Magnoliopsida > Asparagales > Orchidaceae > Cymbidium > Cymbidium sinense. Next base: position 52,266,495 of record CM038228.1, on the reverse strand, counting down.
TTTCTTCTTCAATTCCCCTTTCTTATTTACTTAGATTTTCATTTTTCTTTTATTTTTCTTTTGCCTTTTTTTTCTTTTTCTTCAATTTGTTTTGCTTTTGAATTAGAGTTTGAATTTTGTCTATGTTCACGAGAAAGGATATTTTGATAAAGATAGTAAGTCGCATCTTCATATATCTCAACATCTCTAACTAGAAATGACTTTTCATTTCCTTTGACACAATACTCAATCACATCCTTCCTGAACTTCATGTACTAATGGAGAGAGGATAGAATTATCTTATTTTGATATATCCAATGCCTATCGAAAGCAAATTGAATGAAGTATCAATCATATGAAAACTTATTTGCCTTCCAATCACTTATCTCCAAAGGTAACACTATGGAACCCAAAGCATGCTTGCCTTGTTCATTGAATCCTCTCAACATCATTCGATCCCCTGGGAGTGTGGAGATGTTAATCTTCAAATAAGCAATGTTCTTTAGACTCATAATGCTCATTGATGCACCTGGATCGATGAGAACTCAAGTCTAATCCCATGTTAACTAATGTAGAGGACGGATGCTCTAAGTCCCTGGGATCTTCATGTGAAAGTGATCCAGCTTCTGAATAATGTGCCTTCACATAGCGGGAAGCTAAGAATATCTCGATCAAGAAGAGCCTTGATTAGTGATTCCCTCATCTCTTTGGATAAGACAAGGGCATCGTATATGCTTAGCATAGATGTAAACTTTCTTAGGTGAGAGAGGGAATTGTAGTCCACCTTGGGTTGATCCTTTACAAGTATATCCAAGGGTGGAGCATCCTGTGGAGGGGCTTCTTGATCCTCTAAACTAATGACTTATTTTCCTCTATATTGAGGTGCTTCCCTAGGAGGTAGAACCTTGCCACTATGGCGGTGATCTCTTGTGGCATGGTAATGGAGGGTTCTACTTACATGTCAAGCTCACCTACAACTTCTCTTATGGGACCCTCAGGATCAGATGATTCTAATTCTATCTCAAGAGGTGAACCCGAAGTATTCAGAGTAGAAAAATCCAACTATGAATTAGAAAGAAGAAGATCAAAATTATTATAGTTATTTTGACTTGTAGAGTTATCATTAAGAATAGAAATAAATAGCCCATCAGAAGTGACACAAATGTAATTCAAACTAGCTTTATTCTTCAATTTATTGGAATTAATTGGAGGTACAAAGTAAAAATCAAGTAAAGTGTGTGGGGTAAAGGATTTGATGCTCTTATCTGCCGATACAAGAGTTCTACTAGTAGAAGAAGTAGAGTTACTTGAAGTGGAAGAAGTCACCGGTGTGAAAGTTGCAACTATAGGCAAGAGGTGACTCATGGGGCTATGCTAATGGGCTATCTCCGACATGTGCTACGCTATCTAGCTCCCTTTCCTCGAGTTGGCACTGGAAACTTGCAAAACTTGTTTGATGTAGGAGGTTTGAGCTAACTCAGGCACCTGCAAGGAAACTTTCTTGATTTTGGAGATAATTTTCTTAAAGGTTTTAAATAAAGAGATATCCCAACCTTCTTTAGTTTTGCAAGGATCATAGTCATCCCTAAGGATTACCTTATTGGAACTAAATGGTTGTTCCACAAGGTATTCCTTCGAGATGACTATAGCTCCTATCTTGAAGCTATCTTCAAGCTAGTCCTTGAATGTAAAGCAATCCTCAAAAACATGACCTAGCATACAGTGATAAGGGCAAAAGTTAGGATCATTGCTTTTGCCCACTTTCTCCAGCCTTCTAGGTTCGAGTAGCTGGAAGTCAAATTTCTTTAAGAGATTCTTAAAGATTTTCCTAACTACCTCCCTCTTAAGTGAAATATGGTTTATTTAGTTTATCCATAAGAGTAGGTGGATAGTAGCTACCTGAAGGTGGGTATGTGTACACTTGATGATGTGGTCGAGAGGTGAGGTGGCCATGGAGGTTACAGGAGGCAGAGGTCGCTGGTATAAGATGGCATGAAAAGAGGTCTTTAAAACTGCTCTTTGGCCGATTATTTCCCCTTATCTACTTCTAACACTGGCCTGGGCTTCTTCTCATATATCTTTCATGGCTTTGGCTTTGTCGATAGATCTGGAGAAAGTAACTGTTTGGCTTCACCTTGCAAACTAGTCACTTTGTTGATTAATTTTTAAAAAGTTTTGATGCTGAAACCTTTGAGCATGAAGGCGACTGGGCCATGAATATTCTTAAGTAGAATCTCGATGGAATATTGTTCAGATAGTTGTGGTTTGCATTTCATACTCAAATTACATCAAAATGTAATCACTGGGACTCAACCATGGTTTATTGAGCCACAATGACTCACGACCATTTGTCGAGCTCCAAACATTCATGAAGAGTTGCTCCAACTCAGCAAAAGTCTTTACTAAACTATTAGGAAGTTCACCATACCAATCAAAAGCTATCCCTACTAAGCAACCAACGAAGATACAAAAGAGTAAAGAGTCATTATCACCAACGTTGCAATAATTAGCTCTAAAATGTGTCATGTGCTGCCTCGGTTTTCACTGCCATTAAAACACTTGAAGGAAGGAGGCACGAAACCCTTGAGATATTGGATTGCATCAAATTCCTCTAGGTAGGGTCTACCCTTTAGAATTGATGATCCTCTCTGGGCTTGAGCTAATGCTTCCTTTACCTACTACTCAACCATAGACTTGACATCCTTTTCCTATATGGAGGTACTATCCATGGCCTTCCTATACATGCTGGTGTTACCTTGCTCTACTAGAGGTAAAGTCTTGGCTAGGTCCAAGACATGCACCAACTCTAGTTGACTAGTCTCAGCTGTGGTAGGATGAACTGTTGGGGCTTGGTTCTGCAATGCTAAGACAGCTGCTAACAAATCCTCGAGCCTCTTCTCCATCATTTCTATGTTGTCATTCTTTTGTTTGATCTATGCTAAGAGGTGTTGGGTCGAGTGGGCCATGTCTTCTTGCTAGGGCTCAACACCTTCCATAGTCTAATGCTCTATGAGGAGGGATCCCCTATCATATAGACATAAAGTCTCCCAATAAATCATCTGGGATCAAGCTAACCTTCTCCTCATCTAACCAATCATACCCCAAAATCTCCTTCTTCTCTACAAGATAATGTGATACTATCTCCTTGAGAGAATGACCAATCTAAATGAGAACATATGATCTCTACCATGGTACTATCATGCCGAGAGGCACACTCCCTGTTGCTATAAAATCAATCATGTGAGGACTATATTCGCTAGAAGAAAGGCACTCCTGGCTATCACTGACTCTGAAATGGGTGACACTCAAAAGTTCTATCATCATATGGGCTATCATCTCCTCTACAACCGCCGCAACCATCTCCACATGTTAAACTAATAGTGTTTGTGAATGGACACTACTCGCCAATTCCTTCCACAAAGGGTAGAAGGCGAGTAGAGCTCGCCACAGGTGGTGTAGATGGAATGGGATCCTTTTTTCATAGCCGAATCACCAATGGGGTCCTCTTCTCCCCAGATGTGGCCTTCATGGCCTTCGGTGGAACTGGAGATGTTGCAAAGTGGACGGGTGATGGTGGACGAGGGGCAGAGTGGGTCATCCCTATAAGTAAATTGGAGACACCACTGACTCTCTTAGGACAGGGACCCTCTTCCAATGATGGGTCATCCCTATAAGTAAAATGCTATCTGTATGGTCGACACGTAGCACGAATGAAAATCAACGAGTGAATCTCTAACTAGTCCAACATTCACCTCTCCCTACTGGTGATATGAATAGTTATATGGGCCTCTCTAGCCCTCTCATGTTTTCCCACGCTACGGGGGATGATATATCTCAAGTCAAATTAAGCCTGACTTAACGCTCATAGCTGCCAACCGGGGTAGAAATCAGGTCGACATATGACCTCATACTCTAGCTAACTGGGTGTCAATTCCATGAGGTGAAGTATGTATCCTCCTAGCATCCTCTCGCATGAGAGTGAAATGAAATGGTTTGTAGGAAATCGAGTGGGCAACCTCCACAACTAACCGGGTAGGCCTCCATCTCCCAAGCGTGTATGGTACCACTTAATCATGCAATTTTTGTTCTTCCTCTAAGTCTTGGTGGGGTGAGCGGAGTAAGAACTAGACACAACTTCAAAAGATGGGGAGACAATCTCTAGGATCATAGGAGCCTTACCCTTTGTAAGTGCTAATGAGTGGGTACTAGCCCTTACTAGGATAGAATGGGAAACAACATGCTGCACAGCTGATCGACATTTAATGCACTACCATAAACTCACATTGTCTTCTTCTTTAGTGAGGGGATATCAGAGTCTGATGGCAAGTCAAGTTGAATGACTGGCTTCTGCCCAACCACTATGGTTCTGCTAATAGTTGTGAGGGGAGTGCCCTCACAAGTAATCCTCACCCACTCAAAGTCTCATCTGAAATGAATGATATTGGCATAATCAGCATGAGGAAGGTTGGCTTGATACATGGCCAAGTCCATCCTATGGAGAAATGTAAACATTACTTTATACATTGAAGAACCGAATCGACTTGTAACTAAAAACTATCATTGAATGAGAGTCTACAATCTTGAAAATAAACTTGAATCATATTTATGTTGACTTTGAGTTTTGAATTTGGAATTTGAACTCATACTTAACATTTTGAAAATGTTAAGTTGGGTTCAAATGATTTGGAATAGATTTCGAGATTTTGATTGGAAAGAGGAATTATTTTGGATATATAATCTACTTTCAACAAATTTGGATATGTTAAAAATGGGTTCAAATATTTTGTTTGAGGGATGCTTCATAAGTTCATATTTGAGTTTTTATTTTGATCTTGAGGACCTTTTATTTAACAAATTTAGGTATGTTAAAGTAAAGGGTCAATTTTGCTTTTGTTTTATATTTATGATTTTGAATTTTACTCACTTAGCAAATTTTGGTATGCTAAGTGAGGTGTTTGAAAATAATTTTCTTTTTCTTGTTTGCATGTTTGTGAATCATTTGAATTTTGAGAATGGAATCCTCACTTAGCAAATTTGGGTATGCTAAATGAAGAATCTAAATGTTTTGTTGTTTTTGAAAAAGTGGATCTTTACTTAGTAAATTTAGGTATGCTAAATAAAGGATCCAATGTGATTGACTTTGTTCTCTTGATTTTTGGAAAGAGGATTTCTACGTAGCAAATTTAGGTGTGCTAAATAGGAGATCCAAGTGTGCTTTTAATTTGATTTTGTTGAAAAGAGGATTCTTAGCAAATTTAGGTATGCTAAGGAAATCCAATTGTGTTTCATTTTGATTATTTTGAAGAGAAGATCATTAACAAATTTAGGTATGCTAAGGAAATTCAAATATGGTTTGCTTTTTGAAAAAGAGGATTTTCACTTAGCAAATTTGGGTATGCTAAATGAAAGATCCAAATGTTGTTTCATTTTTGAAAGGAGGATTTTCACTTAGCAAATTTGGGTATGCTAAATGAAAGATCCCAATCTTATTTTATGTTTTGAAAAGATGTTTATTGATTTTATTTTGAAAAGAGTATCTTCACTTAGCAAATTTGGTTATGCTAAATGAAAAATCCAAATGTTATTTTAATTTTGAAAAGATGATTGCTAATTTTGATTTTTTTTTAAAAAGGTGTTTGTTGATTTCATTTTTGAAAAGATGATTGTTGTTTCATATTTTGAAGTGAAATCTTCATTCAATAAATTGAGTATATTGAATTGAGATATTCATTTGTTCTTTTGAAAATATGATTGTTGATTTTGATTGAAAATGAAAACCTTCCTTCAATAAATTTGAGTATATTGAATGGAAGTGTTCATTTGTGCTTTTGAAAATATGATTGTTGATTTTGATTGAAAACAAAAACCTTCATTCAATAAATTTGAGTATATAGAATGGAAGTGTTCATTTGTGCTTTTGGAAAATGTGATTGATTTTGATTAAAATGAAAACTTTCATTCAATTTGAGTATATTGAATGAAAGTGTTCATTTGTGCTTTTAGAAAATATGATTGTTGATTTAGATTTTTAGAAAGTGAAGTCCTCATTTAATAAATTGAATAAGGAAGTTCACTTGTGCTTTTTGAAAAGAATGATTTTGGATTTTATTTTATTTTTAAATTCCTACATATAATATTCATTGAAGATTATTAGATGAGGTTGGTTTGCAAAATTTTTGTAAAAACATTTTTATTATGTGCATTTTAAAAAAGTGCTTTTTGGAAAGAAGATGTTTTTTCATAAAGGATTTATTTTTCTTTACTTTTGGAATGAACATTTCCTTACCATAGAAATAGTAAGGAGGAAGTCTTTAGTTATTTCTCTTTGTAAAATTTTTATTTTCACCTATTGGGGAAGCCAATAGGGGTTTTAAGACCTAGATGGAATGAGGTCCTAAAATCTAAAGATGTTGGCTAGCTTAGCTTAAATATGAAATAAACTAAGTGCTAATAGAAAAGAAAGATAGTCTTGGATTTATAGAAAATATAAACCTACTATCAATACTTGAAGACAATAATCATTTACCAAAGATGGAGAGAGGAACCATCCCCAGCGGAGTCACCAGAAAAATCTGTGGTGAAAATATTCCCCCCTTCATCTATCCTTTTGAAGAGGATAAATGAAAATAAAAAATATATGCCTTTGGTGGGACACACATCCAGATGTTCTAGAGAGGTATACTATCTCGAAAGATAGAAGTCACCACCATAATCACCTCACACTCAAGGACTAGTCTCCATATGTAGTAGATTCTTCCCACTACATGGAAAAGTAAAGTAGGTTAATTTTAAATTGTTCTCTAGGCAAGCCCCCATAGTCATATCAAAGGAGATTCCTTAGAATACTCGAATGTAAATGATCTTTGTCTCAAAATATTTCAATAGATAGACTATCAATCGATTAGTTTATTTTAGCAAATCAAGTGCTTGATCAAAGGAGGGAGTTCTTATCAAAGCTAAATAAAAGTAGGGATGTTTAGGATACTATGAAGCCTAGAAACATCCCAAATTATCTTATGGGCTTTATATTTTGAAATTGAGGAGAATTATTTGTTTGAGTTAAATTTTATTAGACATTTAGTATTTATAATTCCACAATACAAGGTTATGACTAAGAGGTGAGGATTTATGCTTATGGCCCATAAGAAAAGAACCAACCTAAATCTAGGGAGCTTTGGCGAGGGCCAAAAGCATGACGTAAATCTAAAGAAAAAATGGGTATTTGGTTTTCTTTCATAAGAGAGGACAAACCACTCAACTACTTAGACTTACAACTACTTGGGGGTGGCTGCCAACTAACTCCTCCTATGATTTTAAATACATGTAGGCAAGTCTTATGCTTATGCAAGATAGCTTGGATGTTATTTATTTAAAAAGAGACTAAGTCCTTAAACTCACTCCCTAAAGAGACTAGATCATGTAAGGGCATGTTTCAAATAATCTAAATCTAATACGAATCATATTACATGTTATTTTCATTTTTGGAAAATCATTTGACTCAAGCCATAGGATTATTTATGCCTAATGCATAAGAAATTAGATTATGGCCAAAATCAGCAAGATGGGAGGTTTATTTCCACCATGGCTCTCAAAGGTCAAGCCAAGTTCTCTAGAATGGGTGGAAGCCCTCCAATTCAAGAGTGAATCAATATGTTGTTGTTCATGATGTTGTAAAATAAATACTCATCTAGTTAATGTGTTGTTAATTCTTTTATCTTGATTTTAACTTAGGCTTTAAATGAGATTATGAGTTGCTTATTTTTAATTTTGAGTTGATTAATTTGATAGAAAATTTATTTTTCCTTAAGAGCCTAATTGTCATCCAGGCTTTATATCAAAGTAAGGAAGAAACTATGAAAAGGATGTCTTTCTAAAGCACAAGCTAAACAAAATATCAAACATTTTATAAAGCTAATGCAAAAGAATAAAAGGCCATGTGTAGTTGGGCACCACCACACAAACCCAAAAATAAATTGGGTAGCCGAGCTCTACCCTTATACAACCCAGAATACAAATGAATTAAGTACAATTAAATAAGGAATTCATTGTTATGAGGATCTTCAAGCTCTATTTCTTCATTCTTCTTTTCTTCTTTCTCCTTCTTTTTTTCTTCTTCTTTCTTTGATGGTTTGGTGGATGTGCTCCAAAGGCTTCACATGGTACATAAGGTATGGCCTTATAATTAATGTTCATCCTAATCCCCATAACAATCATTCCAAAATCTTAATTGCAAAGGTACATAAAAAGGGAAAAAATAAATCTAACTAAAACATATAAAATAGAGATTAGCTAAACAAACCACACATTCCCAAGCATGTATATAAACAAATTGGACTTAACACTCCACACATGGGTAACCAAGTCCACCTGGCCTATTTTGAATTATTCTTGTAAGTATAAGTAACATGCACAGTGAAAGCAATTATATTTTTATTACAGTGCCCCTTAAGCACAATCCCCTACATAAGATAATGATTAGACTAAATCTTCCTACCATTCATTCTACACACATACACCCTAACATCCAGACTAAAATATCACATCACAAAATAAAATAAACATCAAACCATGCACCACCCTAACATAGGACTAGAAGTGGTGACTTAGCCTAATGTGTATGCCATGTAAGGTTTATGGTATGCTTAATTTTAAGGTTAGAATTTTCAAGTATGAAAATGTTTAACTTAGAAGGGTGGTCTCATTTAAGTTGTTTAGTTAATATGGGTTAATTTTTTTTGATGATTTGATTTGATTTGAATAAACTTACTTAATTACTAAAGGTTATAAAGAGAGTAAAAGGGAAGAGAACTTATTCAAAAAGTGATTTTAATGATTTTTATAAGGTATATTCATTAATGATTTTTATTTAGTGAATGTTTTATTATGTATTTTAATTAATCCTAAGTTTAGAATTTTTCTAAACAAACTTATTCAAAAAGAAAGGCATTTTAAGATTAAGCAAAGTGAATTACTATCACAAAACACACAATATTTTATTTCTTTCCCACATATGTATCATACACATGAATGATTCCTAAGCATATCTATACATGCAATGCAAGTATTTAGCACATATTAATGATGAATGTTAAGAGAGGTTGCTTAAGAAAATATGGAATGTTTCATGTATGCATGATTTTGTTAAGTAGGAGAGAGTAATTCTTTTATCCATCTTTCATATGCACATTCACAAGTATAAAGTCATAAGTGTATCATTGTTAACCAGGGTATAGGTACAAGACTTGCTTATATTCTTAAAGCTGAAGGTTGTCCAAACTAATATATCACTTTTCTTAAAGTGCATGTACAAAAGAAATACATGGAAAGAAAATGCTAAGTGAGCTACTTAAGAAAATTTTTTTTTATGCATGTTTTAAAGTAGAAAAGAGGTTTTCTTATCCATTTTTCACATGCACACATGTATGAAAAGGCATAAGTGAGTATGAAGTCATTGTTAACAGAGTGTAAGGTACAAGACTACTTAGCTACTTAAAGCCTCACAACCCTGAGTTGTCCAAACTAATATACCACTTTTCTTAAATACATGTGCATGTAAAAAAGAAATTCATGGAAAGAGAATGCTATGAGCTACTTAAGAAAATTTGAATGCTATGATGCATGATTTTCATTTAGAAAAGAGGTTTTCTTATCCATTTTCACATGCACACATGTATGTATGAAAGACATAAGTGAGTATGGCGTCATTGTTAATCAAGGTTGTAAGGTACAACACTTACTTAGGTCTACTTAAAGCCTCGCAACCCCAAGGTTATCCAAACTAATATACTACTTTCATTAAATACAAGCATATGTACAGTAGAAATGAATAGAAAAGAAAGATGCAAAAGTGTGTACTTATGTTTGAACTTGGTTATGCAATTTATATATGTAAGGATCTTTCTTAAGTCATAATATGGAAGAGGATAAAAATAGATTTATTAAGTGTTATGTTCTTTAAAAGAACTATACACTTTGCAAATCTTATTCAAATCCATATTAAGAAGAAAGAAAGGAAGCAAACACAAGACATATTTTTATATTCACATGCAAGCTTATAAATAAACTATAAGTAGCACACTTTCAGTTTTAGGTATTTGATTTATAGAATTCGAAAATAGTTTTGAATTTAATAGTGATAATAGCCACTCATATTTTTATTTTAGCCAAAACATGCAATTTGACACAGAAAATATTTCATTTTGAATTTGATTTTAGAAAATAATGAATGCATGATTTAGCATGCTAAAAAAGAAATAAAATGATATAATCATGTAATTTCATTCACTCTAATTAATTCCTAAAGACAGTCTTATGAAGTAAGATTATTTAAAGAGAATCAAAAGTTGTTTAAAGAGACATTCAATTTGTTTTGAGTTTGATTTGAATTAAAAGTGTGAGAAGGTTGTCCTTACCCATTCCACATGTGTGTATTATTTTAGTTTAATTTTAGGTGATTAGATTAATTTTATGCTTTGGTTAGGTTAAGGTGAAGATTAAGTTCATTAATTACCCCTTACCTATACCACTTTAACATATTTAATCAAATAATTATGAGCTAATATATGATATAAAATTATAAGGAAATTAAATCAGTAATGCATCCTAGAAAATAAAGGTACCTAATGTAATTAGCTCACAATTAATGATTAATTAAGCTAAAAAAAATTTAATTTAAGTACTTTCATAACCTTTCGCACACATGTGGTTTAGGTATGATTTCTTTAAGTTGATTAGGTTATTGAACACCTAAGCATCTACCCAAGAAGGATTAGTTAAGTTTTGGAAAGTTTTGAAAATTTTATCAAGTTAATTAAGTAGGTCATTAGTGGATTAGCCCTTAATTAATTTTAGATTAAGGAAGGAAAGGGGTTTAGGGAATAGCTTAAGAAAAATATTCCAAAATAATTTTATAAACCTCTTAATTACTTAAAAAAAGTTAATTAACTTAATCAGGGAGTTAAACCACTGATCAAATTCTTAATTAATCTTAATTACATTAAGAGAGTGATTAGGGATTCATTAATTAATTTCCTTGATTAATTCATTAATAAATTCCAAGAAAATTAGGGGAGGCTGAAATCATCCCACTAAATATGCCTGAGAAGTTTAGAATTAATTAATGAAGTTATTAGGGAGTAATAAGGGTTATTAAATTTTCTAATAAACCCTAATTAAGAAAAATCTACTGCTCAAATTCAATTAGAAATAATTTTATTGGATTCTCCTCTGAAATATCTTTAAAATAAACCTGAGTTTGTAATTTTTTTTAGATTTTTCTATAATTATTTATGAATTTAGGAAGTTTCAATTCATTTAAGTGATTTTTAAGAATTTTGTTAATTTATTTTTATTAAAATAAATCATTTGACACTCAAAATTTAATATCGTTTAATTCAGAGGTCATTTTGACTTGAAATTTTTATGGTAGATATATTATAACATCAATTTTAATATCTAAAAATTCCAACTTAATCTGACATGTATTTTTGATGTAATTAAAGAATTTTTATTTTCATTAAAAGTCCAATTAAGCTCAAAATATTTAGTGAAATTTAAAGATTTTTGGTTTGTTGGATTCCTCTCAGAAAAACAAATCCAAGGAGGCCTTATTTGCAATTTTTCATTAACTGTTTTATTTTTTATGAATTTTTGAAGTTTTAGGTATTTAAATTAATTTTTTAAATTAGAAAATTCATGCAAAGCGACGTATAGCATACGTGGCATCACGCGATTGGAGGGCACACGCATGATTCGCATGTGGTGTAACATCAGCGGTCATAGCAAAAAAATTGGTCAAATCATGAAAATCAATATGCGGGTCGCTCTAGACCATCTGATCGTCGATCACATGGTCGAAATCAGATCGCATGATCCGAAGGCCCAAATCGTGTGATCGGCACTTGATTTGAGTCATCCGATCGCATGAACCGTGTGAACCGAGCTACCCAATCCTGCAAACCGTGGGATCAGATGGTGGTTGCTTCGCCGCTGGTGGTGAACAGTGATTTTAAGCTTTTTAAATGGAAAATAAGAGTTTCTAAGTGAAAACTTGTCCAAACAGACTCGGTTTTGCATTGATTTGCACCAGAAAAATTTTTTTTCTAATTGGGATTATTTAAAGTAAAAATGCCATATTATTTAGGGTAGATTCCTAAAAATCATGCAAAATCTATCACATAATGAAAGATCCTAAGGCAGTTTTGAAGTTAATGTTACCTCAGGATGATTTTCTGGTGGTGACTTGAGCGTTGGGAGTGGAAGACTTAGACTAAGCTTAGATCCTCACCTTGATGTTGAAATAAAGTTTTCTCCGGTGATCATAGTTTCCTCGCCAAAATCCCCTTAGTTTTGGAGTATTTCTCTCCAAAATGAAGTGGATGATTGCTAATGGATTTTGGGAGCTCTAAGATGAGGAGAATGAAAGGAATGAAGATTTTCTTTAGCCACTAAAGCCTTAGAAAAAGGTGAAGTGAAATGAGCCTTTTTTTCACTTTTTGTTTAAAATTTGGCTCCAAACTCATGTCTCTTGGCTTAGGGTGGTTGAGAATGGAAGAGAATCAACCTAGGTGGCTCCCTATGGTTGGCTAAGGCATGGAAAGTGGCTGCCATGAAGGACAAAGCGGGTCCTAGCTAAGGAGAGGTGAGTTCATGCTAAGTGTTCCAATGGGAGAGGTGGGGCGATTTGACCTCCCCATGAGTCATGGTTGCCACCATCATGGTTGCCCCCACCACTCCTTGGGTTAGAAAATCAATGTCCTTGGTGCCTATGTGGACCAATGGATGAGTGCCAAGTGGCCAAGGAAGAGAAATGATCACTTGGAAAAGAGTCTTTTCTCATGGGATGCCCTTGACCCAAAGGCAAAGTGCTCATTTGACATTTAATTTGATTTGGGAAAATTTAAAATGAGTTAAAAGTAAGTTGGACCAAATTTCTTGTCATTTGAAGTTCATTTGGTTTATTTTGGGTTAATTTGACTCACTTGGGTCAAATCAGGTCAAAAAGGGTTAGGTTGACCAATTGATCAAATTGGGTCAAGTTCAAATGACTATTTTGAGTATATTAGTTCAATTGGTTTCAATTAGTTTGGTTTAATTTGGATTTAATTTAGATTTTTGCCAATTGATCCTTTAGGTCAATTTGGGCTAAGTTGACCAATTTGACCCAATTGGCCAAATTGGCTTGAATCTTGGCTTGGTTTGGATTTGGTTGATCATTTGAAATAGATTGGCATCTTTGTTTAATCAATTTAGTTTATATTTTATTTTTGCTTGATTTGACCTTTTAGGTTAAGTTGGGTTCATGATCAATTGGGCTAGGTTGGGTGGGCCAATTGGTCAAATTGGGTTTAATTGGCTCAAGTTTAATAATCAATTTGGTGAACTTGAAAATTGGTTTCAATCATGGTTTGCTGGCTAGCTATGGGTTCATGTGTTAAAGGGTTGACTTGGTCAATGAGGATGACTTAGTTTGATCAATTCATGATAATTGATTAACCTATGATGATCAACAAATATAACATGAAGTTTGGATTGGCTCAATTTACTTTGATTTGAATTGAGTTGGATTTTAATTTATGTAGGTCAAATTGGCCACTTTGGGTCAAGTGAGCCAATTGGGTTTAGTTGGCTTGATAAAGGTTTGATTCAAGTTTGGTTGAACTTACATATGGATTTATAATTGAATTATAAATCCAATTTGCAAAAAATTTGGAGTCAAATGGGTTTTGATTCATTTGATGATTTCAAGTCAAAAGGTGAACATGAGTTTGACTTGGGTTTGATTTTTGAATTTAGTTTTGGTTTGATGATTGAATTTTATGTTTATATTTAGATTCTTGGTTGTAGGATTGATTGAATCATGAAGAAAAATCAAGGGTTCGGCTTGATTGGAGTTTGATTTGGCTAAGTTCAAGATTTTGTCTTGAATGTTTAGGTTGGATTTTTGATTGAATTTGGAATTGACTTTTGAATTGATTCTTGGATATTTAAAATTATAATTCATTTATATTTGTGAATTTAAATGAGAATATAAATGGGTTATGAAAAAAATTATTGAATTTGAATTGATTTGGGTTTGATTTGAGCTAAGTCCATAAGATAGAATCAAAGGGCTTAGAAAGATTTTGGAATTTGAACTGGATTTCAATCATGGGATTCATTATTTAAAAATTGATTTATGATTTGAAAAAATCAAATTGATTCAAGGTTTGATTTGGAGTTGAAGTTGATATGATTTTGGATTTGATTTAAGTTATAGGGTAGACAAATTTTCCTAACACCCCTAAGGCATGACCTATTCCTATGGCTAACTCTTCTAAGTCTCTAGGGCTAGATTAAGTGTCAACCTAATCACTAGATGTGTCTTAAGACTAAGGAATTCTTCAAGTCTAAGAGAAGTCATATGTCTAAGGGAGGGGTTGAGAGCTCATTTCAAAAATGAGGTCAACAAATTCCACACTAAGAGTATTGCTTGATAAGTCTATGCTTTTCAACTGAATCACATTTATAATTTATTTAAGTTGTTGTCCCTTCGTAGTAAACATCAAGGGAAAATAGGTAAAATGATGAGAATAATGTGTAAGAAATTTTTGTATTCTTTAAAATTTCTTTTTCTTAATCATACAAATAACATAATTGTATAAACTCATAAACCCATTATCTTGAACAAAGTGATTTTCACAAAAAGTTTAATTAATAAATAAATCACATACCTTGATTTGTCATGAGTTTGTTTGAATTTGTGAAACTAGGGTTTCTCTTCCTTCACACAAATGTTCTTCATGTAATCATTTTGATGGAGAGACACTTACACATTAAAGGGTAGGAAGAGGACCAATAGTTTCTCTATGAAGAGACACTTTGTTTGATCAAACGATCCATAAACGATCGATCAAACTCTCTCTTGACTAATGAGATTTAAGTACATAGTTAATTATTAAATAATAAAATGAATAATAATTAATGTGGGCCACACTTCAGAATTAATTACATAATTCTTGCATTCTCCCACTTGGCTCATATAATATTATTCAATTTAAATATTTAATAATTATATACATAAACATAATGTGCATTACATGTCAAATATTTTTCTTAATTTGGTCAAATTATAATTCATTATTAAGTAAAAATTAATTGGGATCATGGCGGTTATACATCATTAATGCGACATATTTCACATGTATCACATTAATATTAATTTATACTTAATATGATAATGAGAGCTAATCATAATGGTCCAACATTAATGTCTTTATAAAAAAGAAATCTTATTATCATTTACATAATTTTTTCATGTATATACATTCAAACATAATAAAAATAAAATACGATAATATGTCAAAAATAGTTCAATAAAGAGCTCAGAGAGTCAAATACATAAGGAGCATAGTAAATTCAATAATGCTTTTCACTAATGCCTATCTTTTCAACATGTTCATTAAATAGTTTAGGCTTTAATCCTTTAGTTAAAGGACCAGCAATTATAAGATTAGTGCTAATGTGCTCAAATGATACTCTCTGTTTCTGAATTTTTTCTTTAACAACAAAGTATTTCAATTCCATAGGTTTAGCACCCTTTGAATAGTTGTCATTCTTTGAAAAGAAGGCTATGATATCATAATATTAACAAATTTTCTGGTTTATTTAACAAATACAAGTCTTGAAATGAAATTTTGCACCATAACCCATGAATTGTGGCTTCAAAACATGCCACAAACTCAACTTCCATAGTAGATGTAGCAATGATGGACTGCTTCCCACTTCTCCATGAGATATTTCCTCCAGCTAGTAGGAACAAATAGTCAAATGTAGAGTTTTTAGTATCCACACATCTAGCAAAATCTGATTCTGAATATCCAATCACCTCAAGATTATCAGATCTCCTATAAGTGAGCCTATGTTCTTTCGTTCCTTGTAAATATAGCAAAACTTTCTTTGCAGCCTTCCAATGATTAATTCCAAGATTACTTTGATATCTACCCAACACTTTCACAATAAAAATGATATCTAGTCTCATGCAAGTCTAAGCATACATCAGACTTCCAACAATAGATGCATAAGAAATTTCTTCCATTTGCTTACGTTCCAATTCATTTTTTGGGCATTGTATAAGACTGAATTTTTTCCCTTTCTGAATTGGAACAATACTTGCAGAACACTTTTATATTTTAAATCTCTCTAAAACTTTATTGATATATGCTTTTTGAGATAATCTTAATAATCCTTGTAAACTATCATAAAATATTTTAATTTCTATCACATAGGATGCCTCACACATATCTTTCATTTCAATATTTTTTTGAGAGAAATTTCTTGGTCTCATACACTAATCTAAGATCATTAGTTGCAAGCAAGATATCATCAACATATAAAATCAAAAATATAAACTTACTTCCACTGACCTTTAGATATATACATCGATCAACAATATTTTTTTAAATCCAAATGTAGTAATAGTATCAATAAACTTAAGATACCATTATCGAGAAGCTTGTTTAAATCCTTTTACACAGCATATGTTGTTTCCCTTTAATTGAAAAACCTTCAGGTTGATTCATATAAACTTCTTCCTCTAAAGGCAGTTTTCACTTCCATCTGATGTAGCTCCAAATCATAATGTGCCACTAATTCCATAATAATTCTTAATGAGTCTTTTTTGGAAACAGGAGAAAAAGTATATTTATAGTCAATACCATCTTTCTGAGTAAAACCTTTGGCAACAAGTCTCGCTTCATGTCATTCTATATTATCATTAGAGTCATGTTTGGTCTTAAAGACCCATTTACATCCAACTCTTTTAGAACCTTCAGGCAATTCAATGAGATTCCAGACATTATTGTGATCCATTAATTTTAACTCTTCTTTCATAGCATCTAACTACTTTTCAGAATTATTACTTTCAATGGCCTATATAAATGAAACTGGATCATCATCAATCCCTAAGTCAAATTCTGACTCTTGTAAATAAATAAAATAATCATCTGAAATAGTAAATTTTCTTTCTCTTTGAGAACGTCTTAATGCTATTCCTTATGATTCATCAATTATAGGTTCATTGGCGATAACTTCATTATGTGGTGTATGTTCATTTATTTATTGTTCTTATAAATTGTCAAATTGTTCAACAATTATTGGAACAACAACTTTAGAAGAAGTAATTGATAAAGGAATTTTCACTTTAGCTTCTTCAATTTTCACATTTCATAGTTCTGTACCCCCACTAATATCACCATTTTCAATGAACTTAGCATTTCTAGTTTCAATAAATTTTATACTGTGATTAGGAAAGTAAAATCTCTACCCATTAGATTTTTTTGGATAACCAATGAAATGTTCACTAATTGTTCTTGAATCAAGTTTCATTTCATGTGGATTATAAATTCTTAATTCTGTTGGGCAACCCCAAACATAACGATGTTTTAAACTAAGCTTCCTTCCTGTCTACAGTTCAAAAGGAGTTTTTGAAACTACCTTACTAGAAACCCTGTTTAATAAATATACAACAGTTTTTAAAGCGTATCCACAATGATAAGAGTAAAGTAAAATAATATAACATGCTCCTAACCATATCCATTAAAGTACAATTATGCCTTTCAGCAACACCATTTTGTTGTGGTGTTCCTGACATTGTATATTGAGCACAAATATCATAATTTTCTAAAAATTTAGCGAATGAAACAGGGCATTGTCTAGACTCATCAAGCCTTCCATAATATTCACCGCCTCTATCAGATCTTATAATTTTTACTTTTCAATCTAATTATCTCTCAACCTCATTAATAAATGTCTCTAAGACATTTATTGACTGAAATTTTTTATGCAATAAATAGACATAGCCATAACATGAAAAATCATCAATAAAGGTGATAAAATAATTTTTTTACCAAAAGTTGGAATATCAAAAGATCCACAAACATCAGTGTGTATAATCTCTAAAAGTTGTGTGCTTCTTATGACCGCTTTCTTAATTTTGTGTTTTGTAGATTTACCTTTAATACAATCCACACATATACTAAGATCAGTAAAATCTAAATCAAAAAGAATTTCATTCTTTACTAATCTTTATATTCTTTCTTTAGATATATGACCCAAATGTTTATGTCACAAATAAGCTAATCTTTCATCAACCAAACCACATTTCATTCCAATATTATGATGGGAGGTTAATAAATTTTCAACAAATAAATTATCAAGCTTAAATTTATATAAATCATCACAAATAACACTAGAGATTAACTAAGTGAATTCCTTGTTTCCTCTTGAATAAGCATACTTTGTAATTCAGTCACATTCCATTTATCTTTAATAGTGTTATAGTTTATTTGGAATGAACCATATTCAAGAGCCAAAGAATTAACAATAAATTGTACAAGAAAACTTTCACTTACATTCATTCCCATGGTGGTTAATCTTGCTATAATATTTATCATTTTAGTGATGTGCTCATGCATGGTGCAAGAACCATCAAACTTCATGGTAGTCAACATACACATTAATGTCCCAACATATGACTTATCAGCAGACTCAGATTGAGATAAATCTTTTGCATACTTCATAAATTCTTTTGCATTATTAGTTTTGGGAATTGTTGGCTTAATGATTTCTACTACAATCATTCACATAAACATTAAGCTAAGTCTATTTGATCTTTCCCAAGTATCATAAAAAGACTTTTGTTCATTGATGCTAGTAGGAATAATAGTATCGGTCTTATCATTAAGGAGTGCTAAATCAAGGTTCAAGACATCTAAATGGAACTGAATTTGTTCATTCCATTCAGTAAAATTAAGCCCATTGAACTTTATAATAGAAGAAGCTTGTGAATGAAGAGTAACAGAAGTAGATGCTGCAAAATATTAAATGCTCACATATTAATGTTTGAGTTATAAACACACACTTAAACAATAGATCCAGATAACATTCATATAATCACAAAAATGCATATTGAAGTTCTCTTTTGGGTGATACTACAATACGCAATAATAAACATAATTGATGCTTAATATCAATTTCACATAATTGACAATTACATATACTTTAATTAAATATGTTTGCTATCTTTGGATATGTTAAACATATCTAGCCAAGTATATAAATTAATCATAATTATGATCATAATTACAAATTGACTAATCAACCTTTTGGCAATTCTTAAATAATTTATAATCATTGAACTTTAATTATACATGATAAATTTATAAAAGTTTATTATGTCATTTCATTATTAGTATCACATGCTCATGAGTAATTAAATAAATTTAATTTAACATTTTATAAAAACTATCTAATTTGATCATTTTGGTGATTAAAAATTAGGATTGATGTAAATATCAAACTAATTAATGATAAAAATAGTTATTTCAATTGAATGAAATACATAAAGAAAATCACTAATATGTATAAAGTGTCATACATGAATAAATCCAAATTTAATATATATACATGCAATTTTCTTAACATAATTACATTAATTCTTTTCAAAAGAATAAATGAAAATTACATTCAAAATTATTTTTATGTATACTTTGTGTAAATCAAAACATAATTTTCAAATTTATTTGTATACAGAAAATTTGAAATAAATAGAATTTATAACATTAAAGATATATTCTACATATATCCGAAAGTTAAATAAATGAAAATATGATGATTTATATTAATCCATAATATATGTTATAACATCCTTAATGAGCAACAAAATTTGATGTGTTCAAATTCTCAAATATCATTTTACCTATATAGGTTTTAATGGGTTCATTTATTTTTGTACAGCTAAAAAAAATACTTTAGAACTAAAACATTTCTCTAAATAAAATGAGAAGATTTTATTACAGTAAAATATAAAATCAAAGAAATTTAATGATTATGTTAAATACATTGAAAATAATAAATAGTCAAAAGAATATACTTAAATTGAAAAACGTTGATCAAGGATTATGACAAAAATGGGCTACTAGAATATGTGGAATTAAATTTCAGCGATCAAAAGATGAATCAATTTTTAGTGGAAAATCATAAGTTCTTAAACCGTGCTCTCATACCACTTGTAAGAAATTTGATTGTATTTATCAAATTATTTTCTTACTCATACAAATAACATAATTATATAAATTCATAAACCCAAGATCTTGAACATAGTGCTTTTCACAAAAACTTTAATTAATAAATATATCACATACCTTGATTTGTCATGAGTTTTTCTTTCTTCACCTAAATTTTCTTCATATAATCATCTTAATGGAGAGATACTTACATATAAAAGGATAGGAGGAGGATCAATAGTTTCTCTATGAAGAGATACTTTGTTTGCTCAAACGGTCTATAAATGATCAATCAAAATTCTGTTTTAACTAATAAAATTTAAGTATATAATTAATTATTAAATAATAAACTAAATAATAATTAATACGGGCACACTTCGTAATTAATTATATAGTTCTTACAAACAACGCACAGTAAAAACAAACAAAAACAAATATTTAAAAAAATGAATGATAGAAAGCATCCTGGAGTTGTGGCTCAGCGGCATTTTGAAAGAATTATTATTTTTTTGATTAATTTATATAATTCATATAAGAATAAAATGTCAACTCTGATTAGTAAAATATAATTTGAACATATTAGAAATGGACGGCACTTTGACGAAAATAACATAGCCGTGCATATATATATATTTCTTTTATATTCACGTAATATACATTTTATATTTTAGATAAAATTAAAATGGGACGCAGCTTAGAAGTCAGAACTGCTCACATCTTCCAATGCAATACAATAATATTTTGATTGTTGCATAATGAAATAGACTAAATAAAGTAATAGAAAAATTTTTTTTTTCATTTTTTTTTTTTTTTGGCTTGAACTTTGTTTTACAAGAGTCCACATTTGCATTGTACATTAAAATTTTTATTTTAAATGGTAGAAATAATGCAACACCAATCATTAATGATAGCATGAGAGGCCACTTTTAAACTAAATTTTAAATCTTTTTAGTGTTAGTGTTATTTTGTGGAGTTTAATTATATGGATCAATTGAGAAAGTATTATCGACTAAGTCCTCAATTTCTAATATATTGTGGAGCTTAGGAGTTGCATTTGTAGCACTTCAGCATAGGGCCTCAACACTAAGGATTTGTTTGGCTAAGTTTTGAGATTCTTAAAAAATCTCATTTAAAGATTCTAAGTGTCAATATGGTTTTATATATTTTTGAAAAGTTTAGACAATTGTTTGAATAAAATAAATTTTTAAAATCAGATTGAAGATTCATATTATAGTAGAATGACAAAAATGCCTTCATCTCTTGAGAAATATTCCTAAAAATACATGTGAGATGTTTGGCTATTCAAAATATACACATCGTTATAATTTTAATCAATCTCAAATTAATTTTTTTTCTTCAAATTTTTTTAAATTAATATATAAACCTCAATGTCTTCTAGCATATTTATTTTTCATTTACTATATATATATATATATATATATATATATATATATATATATATATATATATATATATATATATATATATATATATATATACATATATATATATATATATATATATATATATATTTTATGTAATTGAATAAAGTTTAGTATATCTAACAAATATGTTATTGTTTAAACAAAATTTACCAAAAATAAACATAAATATATATTAATTACAAACAATACTATTATCTTCAAATAGCAAAATTTCTTATCATAAATTTACGAAATATGATAGACAATATGATATATTTTTCATTAACATATTTTTAAAAGTATTCATTCAAATTTTAAATTTATTTATGTCGTATATATAAATATTATAATATTTAATTAGTTTGTAGAAAGTGTATTAAATATCATAATTATTTGGAAATTTCTACGTAAATTAAGATTTCATAATTACAAACTATTTAAACAGACTTTAAATAATAGCAATCATTGTAATGCAATATTTTTATTATGAAATTGGTAAATTGTAATTTTATAAACATATTAAACCTCTTAAAATCTCTTATAAATTGAGCCGCAATAAGAAGCTTGAATAAATAATTCATATATGTACCAGCTTATGCAAATATTAACTTCCAAACAAGCCTAAAAAAAAAATAATGGAAATTCCAAAAAAATTAACTCTAAAGAGAATGGCCCAAAAAAATTTTGACTAACCATTTAATTAAGCAAAAAAATGAACTAAATGCAAATTAATTGTGATGATTTTTCTAATATTAATTAGAATCAACTATATTTCAAACTCTACTAGTATGACTGAATATTACATAGTCCACATAGAGAATACTTCTCTTATACTAATTGTCAAATTGATACTTTTGCTTGGTTAAAAAAAACAGTCCAACTAATAAAAATAAAACAATAAAAATAAAGGAAAAAAAATTCTTCCCAACATTAGCTCTCGATCCACTTACACGACTCAAAGTCTTTCAAATAATACCTACAAAATTCAAAAACAATTATGTGCACAAGATAATATATGAATGAACATCTAAATCAATAAAGACGCATTACCAACAACAAGATATCAGGTACATGATACTCCACCATTAATTATCATCAAAATGAAATTTATCAAACAATAATTATAAGTTTTATTTGCTTATTACTACTCACTTTAAAGGTAAGATTATCATTTAACAAACTGATATTATCACATACAAAATGAAAATATTACACATTTCAGTAATCTGCAATATTATCTCAGTTCATTCTCTTTTCTCTTTACATCATTTACTTAACAATCAATAATTTTAGTAGGTTTCACGAGGTCAACATCTATTATGCTACACTAAATGTTAAATTGCATAACACCAAATTGACATGAAGTCCACTGCGCTCCAAATATTCAAATGTAAGCATGTTAAAAAAAATGATGCAAACTGAAAGTAAATGCAATGCAAGCTAATAATAGCCTCTCTAAAAGTTTACTTTTTGTAACAATGAGCATGCACTTTTAGTTTTTAATCAATAGTTTCTTCATCCTGTATTGCTAAGTATGTTCTTCGGTAAATAAAATTCTGTTGTATGTTCAAGTTATTTTATTTTATTTCTGATAATTAACTAGAAAGCAAATTACAGTCTCAGAACTTATCCTCTGTACTGTGCAATAGGTGATCCTGATTTTACTTATTCTATATGCAGTGGGGCTTGTTAAGAAAATCACTAGCCGCAATGCTTCAGGAGTTGGCAGATCCATTGAGAGCATGATCAAAATTGGAAGACTGGTCACATAATTTGGTCGTGATTTGCCTCAGGTATTAGTGGACAGAGCAATTGTATGGACAATTGATATCATGATTAATTGATAGTTACCAACTGTGCTTGTGTAGCTCATCCTTGAACTTCTTCTGGATATTATATTAAATTTGCTGAGAATCTATTTTACATGAGAATCTTGTAAAGGAAATTAGCAACATCTCTATTCTTCCACAAATGGTTAATAAAGTAATGCTGAAATGTAGGAACGAACCTGGGAGAGCAACCCTAGGAAGACGAAGAGCTGCTGGGGATTTGCTCGGAGATGCTCGGTCGATAATCGAATGCTGCACCGTCGTGCTTGAGGGATTTCGATCGGACGAGGAGAAGAGTGGATGAGGCGACGGCGAGAATGGTAATGTGATAAGGGATCATGCAGTGACAGGGCACATACGTCATTTTCTTTTCCAAAATGGCGGACAATCGGGCAAAAGGAGTTTGCATTACGCGTTCTGAAATAACCCTAAAACGGAGGTTTCTATAAAACGCCATTTCGAAAAGCACATTATTCAAACGGGTATCAAAATCATAAATACACGCTTCCAAAAGCAAAATGCACCAAAAAAGCTTAGCTAAACGGAGCCTAAGAAAAGATGATGTTGTGCTCAGGGATAGAGAAGCTGGTGCATTGATACTATCTTTTGGTACGCCGCAACACTAAATTCATGAAGAAAGAACGATAGAATGGCCAAAAATATTAGTACAGTGTTGTGGTGCTATAAAGCAATAAAATTAATTTTTGAGCGATTTAAAGCATTTTCAAGTAATTATTTTTCTATTCTTGACTAGTGTAATTATTCCCTAGAATATGAGAGGTGTGAAAACTGCTAGAGAAGTTTTATTGAAGAGAGATTTGTAAAAATTTCTTTAATTTTCTTTATAATGAATTTCTTAGTGTAGTATAACTCCATGATTTTCCTATATTCTAGATTTTTTCATGTAAATATTGGTGTTCTTTTGGTTCTTAAATTTTTGTTTTGTTTTGCTTCCATCTTTATTTGCTTATAATGAATGATTACCTTTCCAAGGATTAATTTTGATAGTTTTACATAGGGTTTAGCAAAAAATCTATTTAGATTTTATCAAAATTTGCATAAGCAAAATAAATTATAGTCTATGATAATTCTGAAATATTAAAATTATATTATTTTAATTGATTTAGCCATCAATCCCTCAACTAATTTTATCAAAGCATAAGAGCTGATGACTTCACGTATTTTGACATAATTATGATAACAACATAACAATAAAAGAGACAATAATACAATATATCATTCAAAAACTTATTTTTAAATGAAATGCAGATAAATAGAAAAAATTGAGTGTTAAATAAGCTCATATCATAATACAAATTTTAAGTTAAGAACTTAAAATACATTGCATGATTCTATCAATACATATAAATTCAATTAAACGAGGTTAAAATATAAATAACAAAGAAGAAAAATATCTGAAATTAAGAGCAAATTTATTTCCATTTTGATTACTTTTTAGTCAGAATATCCAATCATAATTTTTTTTTTTTTTGATATAATAGATATTTGCCAAATGCATTAAACGTTTAGATCTTTAATTAATTATTTTCAAAAGCTAATAACTTTTTTTTGTCAAAGAATTGGTCTGAACAACAACAATAAGAATTATTCAATTAATTATTTTACTTGTAAGTGGATTGCAGCTCTAATTTTACATACATATAACATTAGTATACACACACACACACACACACACACACACACACACATATATATATATATATATATATATATATATATATATATATATATATATATATATATATATATATATATATATATATATATATATATATATATATCGAGGAATGACAACAATCTACCTAGTATTTTAAAGTTGAGCAAATTTTTAAAATAAATATTATATTAACTATGCGTAAAAAAAATTTAATTTTAAATCACCCTCATAAGTGTTGACTACCACCTCACGAGGTGAGGCGTTGCCACTTATGGGGTAGCTCCGAAAATTCAATACCGATCTCTTCAATGAAAAGAGTATTTTAAAGTATCGTAATTTTGAAGGCGATGAGAGCAAGTAGATAGACACCCAAAGATTTACCACTCGAGAACTTTAAATCGATTTGTTTCTATAGGTGCAAGCCCTTTATAGTTACCCTCTCAATAAGTGAGAGAGAACTTTCAATTAAGACTAGTCATTAGATCGCTAAATGCATACAGATATAGCGAAGATATAGGATTTGAATGGATTATGAAATTCATCATTATAGCTTAAACCGGATGGTTGAGGGAATGATGACGTGCCCGATCTAGATCCCATGGTTCAGTCATCCCGGGCAGTCGCGGTCCCTAGTTTACTTAGTAAGAGGAGGTAGTCGACCCAATTTGAAGGAAGGATCCTCATCAACAACACATGAGTTATGTCGTCCAAGAAATCCTTGTAGACCTGGGGTGGTGTTTATCTAAGAAGACAATCTTAAGTCTACCTTAGCTGATAGAGGGTTGTTTGCCCTATCAAGTATACCTTATGATTCACAACTCAAAGGGTAGAGTCATTGGGGAGCATACGGGTTATGGTCATGATCGTAATATAATGGAGCCAGACTAGCCAAACCACCACCGAGAGGACTCACCGTAACTACTTCATCTGGAGCCTCGCCAAGCCACACAGTCAGAAGACACGGGCCACATCCTTACTAGCTTGAGACCGATTGAGAGTGAACATAACATAACACTTGATTTGACATTGACTTCTTTGTGAGCTAGAGTTTTCTTAATTTATCACTCCTGACAAACTGTTGCAGAAGTTGGATAGATTGGATTTTGATTTAAGTTTTTAATGATAGAGTTTCATTTAAGTAGTTCAGATTGCTATTTAAAAATTGATTAATTAGAATTTATTTAAAAGTTTTAGATCTTGTCAACTCTGTTTAGCTGCTAACAGGAGATTAGATCTACTATCACCTGATAGAATTAGTTTCTCAGATATTTCACTAATTTGAAGCTCTTATTATAGGTTTTTTAGGTTTTGTTAACCCGGACCCAGTCCTAAGACTAAACTAGGAAGCAACCCACGTAACATCCTCAAACACTTGAATTTAAACATTCAGCGTAGTGTCAGGGAACATGTGGGTGTATATAGATTAGTTATTTATCTAAGGAGATAATCTTACGTCTACCTTAGCTGATAAAGGGCTATTTGCCCTATCAAGTATACCCTATGATTCACAACTCAAAGGGCAAAGCTATTGGGGAGCATATGAGCTACAGTCGTGATCATAATATAATGGAGCCGGACTGGCCAAACCACCCAATCAGAGGACTCTAATCATAACTGCTTCATCTATGGAGCCTATTGGCCAAGCCACGCAGTTAGAGGACACGGGCCACGTCCTTACTAGCAAGAGATTGATTGACAGTGAACATAATACAACACTTGATTTGACATTAGCTCCTTTGTGAGCTAGGGTCTGCTTAACTTGTCACCCCCGACAAATAATTGTGGAAGGTGAATAGATTGATTTTGTTTTAAGCTTTTAATGATAAAATTTTATTTAAGCCATTTTTTTAGATTGATATTTGATTTGAATTGATTTGATTATAAAAATTGATTGATTTGAATATGTCGAAGAGCTTTAGATCTGCCAACTGTTAGCTAATAGGGGATTAGATCTATCAGTGACATGTTCAACTTCTGATATTTCACCGATTTGAAGCTTTATAAGTTTTTAGGTTTTGTTAACGCACCGTCCCCAAGACTAAATCGAGAAACAACCCGCAAAGATCCTCATACTTGAATTCGATTCAAACATAGTGTTGGGGCACATGTAGGTATATAGTAATTTTAGTTAATTTTATGTTTGAATTATGAGATTGATTTCAAATTTTTATTTTTTATTCCAATTTAGTCTGTGTAGCCTTTTTAGTCATTAAAATTTATACTTGAAATCTCTATGTCCGAGCACATGCTTGTATTTATAGCTTAGTTAATTTCATCTAATTAATGAAATTATTGATCTTGAAAATCATAATTATGATGAAATTCATTAATTTTTTACTAAAGGAGGCCCTATGACTTTTATAGATTTGGATTTAGTATCGCTTATCATCTGCAAAGGATCCGAATAAGAAGACATTTTGATTTAGATTGTAGTTTAACACATTATTTTCACTTAGTTTACTTGTTAAGTTTTTATAGTTTTCTTGACTTGATTACACTCAATTTGCATCAATTTTGATAAATTTTACCAATTTCAATGTTTGTTGCTTTAGCCCCACTTATGCTTATTAGCTAGCATAGTAATCACCTCCATATTTATATAAGAGTTATTAAACTCACTTTGGACTCATCCTTTGATTTTGAGTTTATTGCAAGTTTGTTATGAATTTAGCATTAGGAACACACAACACACACAAATTCCAATTAAAACTTGTTTAATTTTGAGGAATTTGAAAGAAAATGAACTCACTTACCATTTCAAGCCATGAGATCTATTAGAGCTTGTGAGTTTAATATTAGCCTCTAAAGTTTGTAAGTTTAATATTAATCTCCCCCAAAGTTTGTGAGTTTAATATTAGCCTCTTCCAAATTTCACTTAGATTTTGAATAAATATTCTATTCTTTCCCAAATTTTCTTTAAATGCTCCCCCCACACACTTTTATTTGACACTATAAAATTAGCTGCATGTTTTCCTACTTAGCGCTCCTAAGTTAGCCTATTTCATTCTCTCATTTCTCTAAGTCAAAATATTTTGAATTTTGACCTCCCATCATCCTGTAGTGAGACGTGGGTGTTTGACTTGCTCAGACGCCCTAGAAAGCATAACGAGGTCTTCAGAACATCATACGGTTTTTTTCATCTCGGCCTTGAAAGCAACAGGCCTTCAAACCTGTAAAGAATACATACAATGCAATATATAATCATCCCCTTTTTTTCTAACGAAATTACAAAATTTGTAGATTTTGTCTTGGGGAGACATCTAACAATGTTTACTTTAAGACACTCTCAGGCATGTGGCTGTCTTACACCACGCCCTATTTTTTCATCTCGTCATACCTCACGAGCAACAACAAGATCTTCAAACCTGAAATACAAGATACATATATATATTCACATTCACAATCCACATATTTTGCCATGAGAGGAGGCTAGCAAGAAGGGATTTGATATGATGTAAGGAATGCTGACACGCCAAAAATCAAAAGGAAGAATTATTGACGATTTTTCCCCGATTTACAGAGACGGCTAAAACGAGAGATTGCTATGCTTAAAATTGAAGGAAGAATTCACTTGCTAATAATTTTCTTTCTCGGTTCATGGCGAAGTGAAAAGTGGAAGGGTTACGGGGTGCGCGACGTCGAAAATCGAAGGAAAAATTCATCTGCAGAAGATTTTCTTCCTCGGTTCGCGGCAAAAATGAAA
Source organism: Cymbidium sinense (assembly GCA_021442155.1). Classification (NCBI taxonomy): domain Eukaryota; kingdom Viridiplantae; phylum Streptophyta; class Magnoliopsida; order Asparagales; family Orchidaceae; genus Cymbidium; species Cymbidium sinense. The sequence continues at coordinate 52,237,840 of CM038228.1, read as the reverse complement.
GGATTTGCGTGCTGGATTATACCGAACGGGCCAAAATAGTGGGTTGCAGGCTTAATTGCAATGGGCAATGAGTGAAGTGCTGGTGGGCCAGTGGGGCTTTATTTGGGTAGCCCTTGGGCTAGGGAAGGATCTGCGGGTCATGATTTCGGGCCAGAACAGAACGGGAGGGGGCAGTGGGCCGCAAGCGGGCCGACAGCAATGGGTTTGGCACTAATTGGAGGCACGAAACAGCCGCTGCGGTGGACGGGTCGGGTAGGAGGCACGACACATGCGAAATGGGCTGGCTACAACGCGTCTAGAGGTGCGGGATCACAGAGCTTGGTGGGTCACGGCGGCGGACGCATGGTGACGGTGCGGGTCGGATCGCAAGAGCGACAACAGAGCGGGCTGGGCCGCGGGTCGGCGAGCTAGACTTGCAGCGGGCCGTTACGGGCTACGGGCAGGGAGCGGGCTGCGAAACAGGCTTGAGTCACAGGCAGCGCAGAACGGGCGCTGGGCCAGATCGCGGGATTTGACGGGTCGCGCTGAATTTGTCTGGCAGCGGGCTTGCGCAACGGCGCCGGCGGCGGGCCGACGGCAGAATCGGCATAGTGGAAATTGAGTCAAGGAGGAGATTTACATGTTTTTTTCTTTTCGTTCTCCAATGGGAGAGAGAAAGGGCTTTTGGAAAATGAGAGGGAGTGGAGAGGAGGAGTTACGTCCTTTTCCTCATGCATGCGGTTTATTCTGAGAGAGAAAGAGCCGAGGGCGGAGAGAGAGGAGCGACCATTAGAGATAGCCTCTTCTGAGCTTCGATTTGGTCATCAGTCTTGAGCATCCACTTCCATGTCTTGTTGAGAACCATCTCAGCCCCCTCTTCGGCGTCCGTTACAGTCCTCATGCTAAAGACAAAGTCAACATCGGCAATCTTTGCCACCACGGGCAGCGTCTCCTCCATTCTCTTCATAATTACATCGCTTCTTACTATGGAAGTTTCACTCCCCTCTAGCGATGACTGCTCATAGAAGAAGAATATCTTTGACGGTGATCTCTTCACCAGTGACATCTTGTGGTGGAAATTGATGAATTAATGGATGGGGGCTTCGTTAGCCGTGAAGACATGATCGGAGACTTTGATGTGGGTGGTGCTACCGATGTGGGCCATTGGCTCCCACCCGAAGGCCTCCACTACACGCTCAAAGTCCTCCACGGATGCAACCTCAAAGCCGCGGAAGAACACCACGCCATGGTTTTGCAGCGTATCTAGAATGTATTCGTTCTCCAACCGAATCATCTCCGCTAAATCTATGGCCTTATTGCAGCCCGCAGGCGGGATCGGTTTCTTGCCGTTGAGGAAGTTATCTTTTGGCTTGTGGTTGTAAGGAAGGGGAAAAGTCGTAGCGACTGCGGTTGGGAAGAATTTGAATGGGAGAGTGGGAGTATTTTCTGCTAAGAGGGAACGGTTGAGAAGCAGCAGGAGCAGTTGCATGCGAACAGTGTGTGCCGATTTGAGTTATGGGAAATTAATAGACTTTTTTTAATTAATTTTTCAAATATTAATCAATTTTAAAATGAATTTTATGCTGACATCATTATATGGTCAATATATATTGATTCAAGATTATTTCAATATTTTGAATGCAACAACGCAATTTTGGACGGTCGTGGCTTAAAGCCGCGTAAAAGTCCATTTCAACTCAAAATGATACCATTTTTTATCGCTTGATATGGTGGACTCATCCAAATTGAGCGTAATAGTCTTTTTGATATATTTTGGTGTTTCAAAGTCAATGATCATTTCACGAATGTAGATTGCTTTGATTTCAGACGCTTACCCTGAGACATATATGCACGTATAACTGAAAACCAGAATGCGCAATATTTATATTCACAATTTTGACATTCTAAATGCAGTTCTCACCACCATCTAGGAGGTCATTTGAATTGATTTTGATCGTATCGCGATTTTAACTCGATGGTATCGCTTCAAATCATTCGACATTTGTACGACTCATCATTAAATAGATAATCTCATTTTGATATTTTGATATTTTGAAGCAAAGATGATCAATTTCATAAACGGATCGTTTGATCATCGCCAGCTTTTTTAACTTTGATATGATCAACAATTTGATATTTCGATGAATATTGATTTTTTACAATATTATATTTCAATCTCAACATTCTAAACATTCTAATTAAGTCCATTCATCGATCAGAGGTCATTTTGACCAATTTTGGTGATGTCCGGTGCATTTTAAATCCTTATTTGCACACTATCACTTTCGAAGTCCATCAAATTTAACTTGTGGGCTTGTCTTGATTTATGACGCATATGTGGAGGTCAATAAATACCCCCCCAACAAATGTGATTCACGCATGGAGTGAGTCATGTTTACTGAAAACTAGTTGACAATTTGGGTTGGCCACAGAACTTGGATCATTTCAGCTTCGATTGCAATAGCTTACGGAGCTTTGACAGGATTTGTCATTAGTATATTGCCTTATTTAGGACATGCTAAATGACGGGCTTGACTGATTTGTCCGAATCGACTTGTCGGATAGATAAAAGTTCTTGCACCATCTACTATCTACTTCAATAGTTTTGCTGAAGATCTCTTTCTTTTAGGTCATTGCAGATTTGGGTCTCCTCCCACCCCTTTCATGCTTGGTTGGGTTTGATGGAGGAATTCCGCTTGTTTTGAAGGACTCCAGGGAATCGTTTATCCATGCTTGCTCGATTTGAAATTCCTTATATCCTAACTCTTTAAGCTTAAACTTGATGAAGGATTGACCTAATTTGTCCATTGACTGTGAAGTGCATGCCATAAACTCCTGCTTGCAGATGTGATTCATTGAAGGATACATACATGACCCCCCTTCCAACTTATATAGGTCAATGTTGAGTTATTAGCCCAACAACGCATGCTTTAATGTGAATAATAACCATAAAATTTTTTAGTTCAACATCACTTTGTATGAAATATGGAATTGCTCTCCCGCAGATTTGATGGACTTGATGAGGAAATAGGCTTTGATCTATGCTTTGAGCTTGATCAGACCATTTGAGAATAGATTAAAATATCACCTTGCACATAATATATAGATACTACCTAAATTGAGTGTTTTCTCAGATTATCTTGATCTATTAATCAAGTAAAGAGATCTCTTGGATCCTGGTTGCTTGTAATCACTAAGTTGGATCTGATTTGAGATTGAATAGCTATCATCATTGGACCTGATGGGGTATCTTTCACCACCTTTTCTTACGGTGAGAAGAGTGTCGAACTCGGCCATTTGTTGAATTTGAAATTTAGAACCTACTCGTCTTAAACTTAGGGTGGGTAGTTTTGTCATCGACAATTAAAGGGGCTCTTTCACTACGCCTTTTCTTGCGGCTTGTTAAGTGAGGAAAGCAACAACTCGACCATTTGTTGTTGAGTCCAACCTAACCATCATCTGTCCCTTCGTGATGAGAGGTTGATGTTTCTCCAACTTGATTGAAGCTCAAATTGGGAGTTCTTCTAACTTGATCTCCAGAATTTAGTAAATCTAGGAAATAACTTTCTTGACATTTATGGTTATCCTTTTATGTGTAGAAATAGATTCTTTTTATTCCTGTAAGACTCTGCAATTTGGTAATAGTAATTATAGATATATCTAGGGATTTTGGTGTAATGCTCGATGTCAACCTGAATAAGAATATATTTGAGGATCTCATCTTATGTCACGATGTCAACTCAAATAAATTTGATATAAAATAAAAAATGTCCTATCTTGTAGGGGGAATTCTAAAGTATATTTAATAGAATTTTCAAGATGAAAATATACAAATACATCTACACTTGACTTGATGAATTCTAAAGGAGATTTTAACATATAACATTGATTTCATTTGTATATGATAATCTAAAAATGCCCCTTATGTAATAGGGGATTTTTCACAGAAAAGTTCTTCATCTAGAGTGCATTGATTTAGGGATCTCGACATGAAGCACTATATCAACCTAAATAGATATACTAAAAAAAATGCCCCTTGTCTTGCAGGGGAATTTTTATTGTACCTTGGGAATGTATTTATAACGTATAATACTTTTTCAAGTAACGACCATTGATTGGTGGTATTGGACTTTCACCCTTTAGGTTGATGAGTTGGTATGCCCCTCCTTGATTCTTTCAATGACAAAAAAGGGTTCCTGTTAGGCTCAAATTTGCCACCAAATTTTGATTGGGAATAATTGGTCTTCTCACACCACACCTCCTTTGAATGTTCGAGGTCCACGTATGGTCAAAATCTGACATCTTTGCTCGATAGACTTCCAGATTTTGATGAGCTTGTAATCTAACATCATCAAGTGTATCGAGCTACTCCATTCTCAGATGAGCATTTTGATCTTCAGCTAGATTGTACTGGATAGCTACTCGAAGTGAAGGCAACTCAACTTCAAGTGGAAGAAACCGCTTAGTTCCAAATACCAATGAATAAGGAGTGGCTTTAATGTCTTGTAGGTAGTTCAATATGCCCATAGAGCCTCTACTAGCTTGGTATGCTATTTTCTTTTATTTTTAGTGAGAATCTTCTCGAGCAGCTTGTCTAATATCTTATTAAAGGCCTCCGCCAAGCCATTTGCTCTTGGATTGTATATCGAAGAATATCGCCAATCAATTTTGTGTCGATCGATGAATCTTTAAATCTTTGCACTTTTGAAAGCTATGCCATTATCAAAAATTATTCAATGTGGCACTCCAAATATATATACTAAATTATGCATGAAGAAGTTGATCACTCGGTCAGCAGTAACTTCTTTAAATGGAGTAGCCTCAGCCCACTTAGAGAAATAATCTAGATGAAGCGATGTCCACCATGACGGGATCAATTGGTCCAATTATATCGTACCCAACATTCAAATGGCCGTGATGCTATTGTTGGGTGTAATGGATTTGGAGGTTGATGGATGAGATTTGTACTTGACACTCATGACACTTCTTAGCATGATGATTAATATAGTCTCACCATAGATGGCCAATAATAACCCATCCTTTTGATCTTTACTGTCATCTTGGGACCTGACTGATGTGCACCACAAAGTCCTTCATGAACTTCAATCATCACTTTGCTAGCTTCATCTACACCTAGGCATCATAGCCACATTTGTTCAAAGGATCTACGATATAAAGTGTTGTTGACGAAATCATAGCGTAGCATTCTCTTTTGATTTGAGCTGCTAATGATTTATTACTTGGTAATTTGCCTTCTTTAAAATAGTCGATGAAGGATAGCCTTCAATCATGTGACTCTTCTACAACAAAGGCTTCACACTGCTTTTCTGAGGCAATGTCATTCTTAGCTCTTTTTGGTAGAACTTCTTGTTGATTTTGGAGAGTACGAGGAGCAACATGAGTCGATCTAGGGTCAAATTTGGTAACCTCTACCCAAGGGATTGATACTTTATCCTAACTCATCGAGGGAATATGTGATCATATAATCACCATTCATACTTGCTATTTCCTTAGCTAATTTTGCAAATAATCCATATGATCGCCTCATTATCCCTCCTTGGTGTTATGATGATGTCGATTCTCGCTCTTAGAAAATTTAGATGTTGGACTTGTTTGATCGATGAGGCTCCATCAAAGTACATTTTTCAAATTTGCAATTTTTTTCTTTCATGAATGAGCATAATTTTCTCATTAGGTAAATCATTATTAAGAGAAGAGTCTGCAGGGATAGGATGTGTAGCTAGAAAATTTGCTAAAACTTGTCCCTTCACTACTTTCTACAGAACATATGTGATATCAAATTGTAAAGCAATACATCTTGCCATTTAACACACCGATCTTGTCATCAAGTACTTCACAGACGATCCTAGAGAGATGAGGGTAACCTTGTGAGATAACATATAGTGATGAAGCTTTTGGACATCTAGAACTTTAGATTTTGTCGAAGCTTGGTGTCTCCACCTCATCAAGTCCATAAAATTCCTCACATCCGTAGATGTATAGACATTCTCATCTTGAGTAGATTATGTGCTGAATGACTACTCGCATCAAGGGGGCTCAACTTCAAGTGGCAAGACCTGCTTTTGGCCCAAATACTTTAGCATGATGAGTGGATTTTATGGGGAGTACGCCTAGATGTCACATTGTTGTTTCTGTAAGCAATTTCACTTCAAAATTTTGGCCTCCAATTTTGCTCACCTATTTGTCAGGACCTTTCGATGGCAGATTCCTGGACCTATGGTCCAAGTGTCACGCATCGATGCTCATCATGCGAGACTTGAATTAATCGACATCTTGCCAGGGTTATAGGAGGAGGTCTCTTTGGAGGAGCAACTCTAGTCTCCCTAAGGATAGGACCTTCATATTTTCTTTTTATTAGTCCTTTCTCCTTTGTAACTTTGAAGAACCAATGCACACTTACATATACAGTTTCAAGTTTTATCACTAGATAAGCTGTGATCTGACGTCGTCCGTAAGGATCATTGATTTAACCAAGAGTCGTCCCTTTTACCCATCTTAGTCCCCAAACTTGTTATATTGGAAAACACTCGCTCGGGTTCTACAACCCATTGTCTAATTTTCGCCTTTGAATAATGATTATTGAGCATAGCTCAACATTTCTCTTCTCTCACATCTTTACCGCTTATGAAGATGCTTTTGTACTGCTACTTCATCTCGAGGCTTTGACCTCCATATTTATTTATTTTTTCTATCGAGACCTTTCTGTAATAGATTCCCAAACACACAATTCATGTGTCACAGCCTGATGCCCACCGTGTAGGAATTACTTAGAACAGTCTTGAGCTCTTACTACCATTGATTGTAACTTTTGTAGTGGAGTATTTTTGGCTTCTTTGAAAATTGACATTTGATACCTATTCTTCATAAGACATTTTTTCTTAACAACCTTAAGAACTCTATGTGCTTGAGTAGATAGAGTTTCATATTATTTCTTCAGAAAGGTTGAAATTGACTGCTGTTGAGCCCAAAAAATACCATTTAACATCACCAGTAGAGCTATTCATTTTCACCCATCTTAAAATTAATAAATTTATTGTGGGGTAGAAATACTCACTTCTTGTTATAAGGTTAGTTGTATGACTTATAATTTAGACAGCAACTACTGAGCTCATAGTTTAGTGTTTCTTCTCCTTTGCCTTCTACTCAATTTTTCTCTAGAAGAGGAGGCTTCAGTATCATACCTTCCTAATGTAAAATGTTCAACTGATAGGGTTGTCGCATTCACATGTATGATAGAAACTTTCTACCTAGTGAAGGTTCTCTTCATGACTAACGTCTCAAAATGAATCAATCTTTTAAATACAAAGGCTCTCTTTTGAAGAACCTCAAGAGCAGTAATGACCATTCCAACTATCCTCCTCCATTGCATAGATTGGTGTGTATAATATGCAAATACTTCAGGTGGAGGATTATTTGCAACAGTGATGACTGGGAAGTCTACACTATCAAATTGAATAGAAGCTTCAACATCTCTAGTATTGCTTATAGCATTAGCCAGATGGAAGTTGGCTTCGCGACCTAACTGCATGATGAACGGCGTGTTATTTCAATTTTTATCAAGCTTTACTGCTACTATATCTCAATTTTGATTAGCCAAAGATGAAAGAGAATCCAGTCCCTAAAGGAGTCGCTAGAAATTTGTAGGCTCTGAAAATTTGCCACTGACCTCTTCGATGAAAAGAGTATTTTAAAGTGTCGATGTAATTTTCAGAAGGCAGATGAGATAGTAGACAAGACACTATCTAGAGATTTTTCCCTCATTTTGTGAGGACTTTAGATCTGATTCCAGGTTTCCTTTAGGCCCAAGCCCCTATAGTTAATTACCCCTCTCAATAAATGGGAGAGAACTTTCGATTAAGGTTAGTCATTAGATCACTAAATGCAGAGCATTCATGATTTTAATTTGGATTATGAAATTCATCATTATAGCTTAAACCGGATGGTTGGGGGAATGATTATGTGCCTGATCTAGATCCCATGGTTTCATTATACTGGGCAGTCGTGGTACCTAGTCTATTTAGTAAGAAGAGGTAGTCAACTCAACCTGACAGAATGATCCTCATCAGCAACATATGGGTTATGTCGTCTAATAAATCCTTGTAGACCTAGGGTGATGTTTATCTAAGGAAACAATCTTAAGTCTACCTTAGCTGATAGAGGGCTATTTTTCCTATCAAGTATACCTTATGATTCACAACTCAAATAATGGGAGCATACGCCATGATCATGATCGTATAATAGAGTCTAATGCCCAAACTACCCATTAGAGGACTCGGTTATAACCGCTTCATCTATGGAGCCTACCAAGCTTTCAGTAGTAAGAGACATGGGCCACGCCCTTACTAATGAGATTGATTGAGAGAGAATATACCGTAACACTGACGACATTCTCAGTTGAAGTTTTCTTAATTTGTCATCCCAACAAACTATTGCGGAAGGTGGATGGATTGGGTTTTGATTTAAGTTTTTAATGATAGAGTTTCATTTAAGCAGTTCAGATTGCTATTTCAAAATTGATTAATTAGAATTTATTTAAGAGTTTTAGATCTTGTCAACTCTATTTGCCAATGAGATTATATCTACTATCACCCGCGTAATTAATTTCTCAAATATTTTACTAATTTGAAGCTCTTATTATGTGTTTTAGGTTTTAATTTACCCCTATGACTAAATTGGGAAGCAACCTATGCAGCATCCTCCATCACTTGAATTTAAGCATTCAGCATAGTATCGAGGCACATACAGGTGTATATAGATTAGTTATTTATCTAAGGGGACAATCTTAAGTCTATCTTAGCTGACAAGGGGCTACTTTTCTATCAAGTATACCCTAGGATTCACAACTCAAAGGATAAAGCCATTGGGGAGCATACGGAATATGATCGTGATCATAATATAATGAAGCCGAATTGGCCAAACCACTTGATCAGAAGACTCTGGTCATAACTACTTCATCTATGGAGTCTACCGCCAAGCTACAGCCTTGAGAATACATGACACATCCTTAAAGTAGAGATTGATCGAACATAGTAGAATACTTGATTCGACATCGCTCCTTGTGAGCTAAAATTTGCTTAATTTGTCACCCCTGACATACAATTATGGAAAGTGGATAGATTGATTTTTTTTTAAGCTTTTACTGATAGAATTTCATTTAAGCCATTTTTTAGATTGATATTTGATTTGAATTGATTTGATTAGAAAAATTGATTGATTTGAATATATTGAAGAGATTTAGATCCTGTCAACTCTGTTTAGCTGCTAATAGAGGATTAGATCTATTGTCACCTGACAAATTTAATTTCTCAAACATTTCACTGATTTGAAGCTCTTATTATAAGTTTTTTAGGTTTTGCTAACCCCACCCAATCTAAGACTAAACCGGAAACAACCTATAACATCCTTGACACTTGAATTTGATTCAAAGATGTGTGGGGGCATGTGTATAGTAATTTTATATTTGTTATGAGATTGATTTGATTTAATTTTGTATTCTAATTTAGCTAGCCTTTTAGATATTAAAATATGCACTTGAAATCTCTGTTCTACATGCAAGTATTTATAAATTTCATCTAATAATTAACTAAATTATTGATCTTGAAAATCATAATTATGATGAAATTCATTAATTTTTATTAAAGGAGGCCCTATGATTTTAATAGATTTGGATTAAGACGCCTTCATCCGCTTTGTACAAATGGTCGATCCGTAAGAAGGAATTTTGATTTAGATTGTAGTTTAACACATTATTTGTACTTAGTTTACTTATTAAGTTTTTATAGTTTTTTCGACTTGATTATGCTCAGTTTGCATCAATTTTGATAAGTTTTGTTGATTTTAGTGTTCGTTGCTTTAGTCCCACTCATGCTTATGCTAAAATAATAATCGCCTTCCATATTTGTATAGAGAGTTATTAAACTCACTTTGACTCATCCTTCGATTTTGAGTTTATCGAGTTTGTTATGAATTTAAGATTAGCCACCCCCCCCCCCCTCCCCAACACACACACACACATTCCAATTAAAACTTATTTAATTTTGAGAAATTTGTAAGAAAAGGGAACTCACTTTATCGCTTCAATTTAAGCTATAGAAGATTGCTATTAGACCTTGTGAGTATAATATTAGCCTCCCCTAAAGTTTGTAAGTTTAATATTAGCCTCCTCCAAATTTCACTTAGATTTTGAATAAATATTCTATTATTTTTAAATTTGCTTTAAAGGCTCCCCCCTTTTTTATTTAATACTATAAAATTAGCTGTAGGTTTTCCTACTTTTAAGTTACCTATTTTCATATCATTTTTCTAAGTCAAAAGATTTGATGAAATTTTGATACCTCTCCCATCCCCGCAGGTCGATCGTGGGTGTTTTGTCTTACTCAGTTCCCCGCTCGAATAGTGGTGTCCTCAGAACACCACCGATCTTTTCATCTCGTCGACCCTACCGAGTATAACCCTTCAGCATACATAATATATAATCATCCCCTTTTTTTTTTCTAAGTTTAGAAATTAGACAAAAATTTTTAGTTTTGTCGGGGAGCTTACATCTAAGAACCGGTATTTACTCTAGACACCTCCGAGTGTAAATGAGTGATATTTTACGACACCACAGCCTATTTGTTCATCTCGTCATCACTGAAAGCAATAACAAGTCTTCAAACCCGAAAACATAAGCATACATATATATTCACATTTACAAATCCCCACATATTCTGACATGTTTCAGCCATAAATACAAAGGGATGGGTTGGGTATAATGGGAATGCAAGTGGATAATGACACCAAAATTGAAGGAATTCAAATTCACGACGATTTTCTTCCCGACGCCGAAGAATGAATTAAACGAGGATCATAAAAGTGCCGAAGAATTCAGATAATAATTTTCTTCCTGTTACAAAAAAAGTGGAAGGGAGTGCGCCAAAAAGAATCAATCATTGATAATTTTCTTCCCTGGTTCGCGGCGCAGCGAAAATGAAAGGATTTGCATAATGGATTATGTAGAACAGGCCAAAACAGTGGGCTGCAAGCTTAATTGCAGTGGGCTGGGCCAGGCGTTTGAAGTACTAGTGGGTCAGTGGGCTGTAGGCTTAGTTGCAATGGGCCTTGGGCTAGAGGGAAGGATCTGTGGGTTACGATTTTGGGCTAGAATAGAACGGGAGCGGGCAGTGGGCCACAGGCAGGCCGACAGTAATGGGTTTGGCACTGATTGGAGGCGCGGAACAGCGGCTGCGGCGGACGGGCCGGGTAAGAGGCATGTTGCATGTGAAATGGACTGGCTACAACGCATCTGAAGATGTGGGATCATGGATTAGGCCTGCGGGCTGGGACCGCGGGTCACAAAAGGCGGGACCCACGGCGACGGTGCGGGCCAGATCACGGGCGCGGCAACGGAGCGGGCTGGTCACACGGGTCGGCGGGCCGTTGCGGGCTACCGGCAGGGAGCGTGCTACGCGACAGGCTTCAGTCACAAGCAGCGCGGAATGGGCGTTGGGCCTGATCGCAGGATTTGACGGGTCGCACGGGATTTTTTCGGCAGCGGGCTTGCACAACGGCACCGGTGGCGGGCCGACGGCAGAATCGAAAAAATGGAAATTGTGGCAAGGAGGGATTTACATGTATTTTTCTTTGAGATTATTTTAAAATAGCTTTAAGAATCTTAATTTAAAGTAAAAAAAAATTTCAACAAAAAATGTTTACTGTCTCCGCATAACTGACGATCCACTGACACTTCCAAGACCAAATCCTGAAAAGGATTTTATTTTATTTATTTTTTTTTGCTTTTCTTTCGGTAGAGAGAGAGAGAGAGAGAGAGAGAGAGAGAGAGAGAGAGAGAGAGGTGGTGGTGCATTTTTTTGTTTTGTTTTTTGATTTCAGGAGAGAGAGAGAGAGGGGGGGGTTTATTAAGTTATTTAATTAATATAATTATTTAAAATATTTAAAATATATAAAAAATATTTTTATAAAATATTTAATAACCAAATATTTATATATTCAGTTATTAATTAAATTATTATATATATAATTAAATATATAATTTAAAAATATTTTTAATTATATATATAAATTTATAAATTTTAATAATTTTTATTAATTAATATAATTATTTAAAATATATAATTTTATTAATTTTGTTAATATATAATTTAAAAATATTTAAAATATATAAATAAATAATTTTTAATAAATAAATAAATAAATAATATAAATATTTTATAAATTATATAAATGAAGTAATTATATTTATATTTATTTAGTTATTTATATATTTAAATTATATAAATATTTTTAAGTTATTTAATATATTTATAAAATATTTAGTTTATATACATACATGTTTTATTATATATACATATTTATTCCCTTTCTTTATTTATTTAAAAAATTTATTTATTTATTTATTTTATTTATATTTTATATTTTTTTTATATTTTGTTACATTATTATTTATAGATATATATTATATATATATATATATATATATATACATATATATATATATATATATATATATATATATATATATATATATATATACATATATATATATATATACATATATATAAAAAAATATTTTATAAAATTACATTTAAAATATATTTTAAATATTTTAAAATTATTTATATAACTTAAAAAAAATATTTATATAATTTAAATATATAAATAACTAAATAAATTTATAAATATATATATAATTACTTTATTTATATAATTTATTGTCTTTATATAATAAATAAATAAATATATAAATAACTAAATATTTTATAAATATATAAATATCTAAGCATTTTATATAATTTAAATTTTTATTTATTTATTTTAACTAATTATATATTTTAAATAAATAAAATATTTTTAAATAAATAAATAACTAATTAAATATATATATATATATATATATATATATATATATATATATATATATATATATACATATATATACTTTATTTATATAATTTATAAAAATATTTATATAATTTATTTATTTCTTTATTTATTTATTAAAAAATATTTATTTATATATTTTAAATATTTTTAAATTATATATTAACAAAAAATTAATAAAAAATTATGTATTTTAAATAATTATATTAATTAATAAAAAAATTATTAAATAAATTTCTATATATATAATTAAAATATTTTTAAATTATATATATATATATATATAAATTAATAACTAAATATATAAATATTATTAAATATTTTATAAAAAATATTTTTAAAAATATTTTAAATATTTTAAATAATTATATTAATTAAAAAAATTAATAAAAACTCCCACACTCTCTCTCTCTCCTACCGAAATCAAAAAAATAAAACAAAAAAAAACGCGCCACCCCCTCTCTCTCTCTCTCTCTCTCTCCCTCTCTCTCTCTCTCTCCCCAAAACGAAAAGCACCTGGGTTAGCTGTCAATGTCCACGTTGTTCAGGTCTATTTTGCTAAATAAAATTTTTTTATGCCTAAATAATTAATTAAAATTAACACTCAGCCTATTTTAAAAATAATTTCTTTTTCTTTTCGTTCTCTGATGGGAGAGAGAGAGAGGGCTTTGGAAAATGAGAGGGAGTGGAGAGGAGTTACGCCCTTTTCCTCATGCATGTAGTTTTTTCTGAGAGAGAAAGAGCCGAGGGCAGAGAGAGAGGAGCGGCCATTAGAGATAGCCTCTTCTAAGCTTCAATTTGGTCAGCAGTCTTGAATATCCACTTCCATGTCTTACTATGGAAGTCTCATGCTGAAGACAAAGCCAACATCGGCAAGCTTCGCCACCACGGGCAGCGTCTCCTCCATTCTCTTCGCAATTACATCGCTTCTTACTATGGAAGTCTCATTCCCCACTAGCGCCGGCTGCTCACAGAAGAGGAATATCTTTGATGACGATCTCTTCACCAGTGACATCTCGTGGTGGAAATTGATGAATTGATGGAGGGGGACATCGTTAGCAGTGAAGACATGATCGAAGACTTTGACGCAGGTGGTGCTGCCGATGTGGGCCATCGGCTCCCACCCGAAGGCCTCCACTGCACGCTCGAAGTCCTCCATGGATGCCACCTCAAAGTCGCAGAAGAACACTGCGCCATGGTGTTGCAGCGTGCCTAGAATGTATTCGTTCTCCCACCGAATCATCTCCGTTAAATCTATGGCCTTATTGCAACCCGCTGGCAGGATCAGTTGCTTGTCGTTGAGGAAGTTATCTTTTGGCTTGCGGTTGTAAGGAAGGGGAAGAGCAGGAGTGGCTGCGGTTTGGAGGAATTTGAACGGGAGAGTGGGAGTAGTTTCTGCTAAGAGGGAACGGTTGAGAAGCAGCAAGAGCGGTTGCATGCAAACCGTGTGTGCCGATTTGAGTTATTGAAATTAAAAGACTTTTTAAATTAATTTTTCAAATATTAATCAATTTTAAAATGAATTTTATGCTGACATCATTATATGATCAATATATATATTGATTCAAGATTTTTCGAACTCGCTAAAGCCTGCTGCCATCGTATGTAAGTTTAATTCAAATTGAAGACATTTCAACTCAAAATATGTCATTTTTTGCTCACTTGATTTTCATGCAGACTCATCCAGTTTGAGTGGGAATAATCTTATTTGATATATTTCGTCTTTTCAAAGCCAATGCATGATCAATTTACAAGTATTTGAGACGCCCCGATCTTGATATATGCATGCAAGCTGACAACTCAGCTTGAATGGTTGCTTATATCTTGACCAATTTTGACGTTCTAAATGCAATGGAGAAGTCTGTTTGTCAATCGGAGGTCATTTGAATTGATTTTGGACGCCTGTGGCCTCGATTTGCTTATCACAAATCTTTGACATTTGCACCTCATCCAGAATTGGATGATAGTCATTTGATAGATTTTGATATTTTGAAGCTAACAGCATGATCAATTTCACAAATGGAGGTCATTTGGTCATCATCGTAGTTTTCTAACTTTGATATGCATGTCAATAATTTGATAGCTCGAGCGATTGATCGGTTGATCATTAGATTTTACAATATTTATATTCTGATCAATTTTGATGTTTTGAACATGATGGTAAAGTCTGTTCATTGATCGGAGGTCATTTCAACCATTTTTGATGACTTCCAGTATATTTTGAACCTCGCAATCGCCAAGTCCATCGAATTTAACTTGCGCGGTTTGTCTTGATTTATGACACATGGAGTCAGGTCAGTGGCTAGCTTTGCTTAAAGCAAGTCGCCGATAATTGGTCGATCGCTTTAAGTGAAGCCACCGAATCTAAAGTTATCGGTTTCACCATAAGCAGCCACCCCATAAGTGGGAGACTTTCTTGCTATGATTTTTTTTAGAAAAATAAGGAGATGTCTTTTTTACCAGCTACATAAAATGTAAATAGATGGTAAAAAATAAGTCACAAATTTAAACTACTAGCATCAAACAGATGTACTACTAATCAAATTATACCAAAAAATTTCATTTATATGTTATGTAAACTCAGTTACAAATGCAGATAATAGAAAATTATAAATATACAAGAAAATTACACAAAACAAATACATCTCTATACACTATCACCGATGGACTTATATATCGCAAAGACTACCGGAGTGTAGTGGTCAAATGGTATATGACATCAAAAATCATCTGACCAAATTTTACAACTTGACCCATCTCCATCGTAGTCTTCTAGAGATACCCAATCTGACCTGCAATGTCCATATGATCAGACTAAGAGCTCTCCAAAAAAGTAGATGGCCCCGATCGATAAGTGGATGGCCCCACACCAATGTTGTGTCGATGTGAGTCGAATCGGTGACATATGCTGAGGAGCTCTAGTCAGTGGGATGTGGGTTCTCGATCATCGTGACACATATACTTATTTATAGCAACCGGAAGTCCGAAGTCACCGGACATCCAAAGAAAGGTGAAAGAGGTCCTGCTAAAGATATTCACACATTAAACCGCTTTAAAATGTTACTATGAAAATATCTGAGACACAAGTAAGTGGCAGGTGTTATCTTAATATATGCTTAATGCGTTTTCGAGTAAGTCATTGGTGGATCAATAGGTGCCTTAAGTAAGTACAATGACACCCATGACCTAAACCATGACATGTACTGCTGCAGGGATTATTGTATGCTAGTGTAAGTTTCATCTACCATAGTAATGTGATCTCTGCGAGCCTCCTAGATAGCAATGTCTTAATGGTAACTCGACTTTCTCTACCATCAACTCTCTTGAAACTGGGATCCATCAAAGCGATATCAATGCGGAGTAAGTGACCAAACTGATGAATAACTCTATCAGGAAGGTGCCACTCCACCCTTTTTCTGCTGATCAATGGAACTCGAGCTAGCCAGATAGCCTCGCCAGCAAGGCAAATATCAGAGAGATGAGCTCTAATCAGAATGTCATATGTCTCCCAAGTCACCTGCATTTGTTAGTTGTTGTTAGATAGTAGGATAAAATATGTTTTAACATATAAGGGTTGTACCTGGCTCAGTAGCAGTCCATCTAGATCATCCCTAAAAATTCTAATATTCTCGAATGGCATTTGCTGCACATACCTCTCGTTCCACCTGAGTACACCAATTTTTATATACAAATCAGTTACTTGCAACTCAGTATATTAAAATAATTGAAATAAAGTTTAATTTTTTAACCTCAAACCAATGCTGAGCCCATCGAGATTCTTAGGGTAGGGGACATGTAATGTTGGTCTCCCTACATGAAGTCGCTCCCAAGACCAGATCTGGAGCAATTGAAGACACCCAGCCATGTTGGCCATCCTCAGTTTGGTAGACTCATGTAACTCCCTATATAAGTGTGCTAACACTGTGCCACCTACCGAGAATCTGTTGAATGTATCTAGATCTTCTAACAAAGGTAGATACTGCAAGTGCACCTCAAGCCCTGAAGTATTTGGAAGTAAGAAACTCCCAAGAAGGAACAACACATACGCTCGTACATGTCTACTGAAATCCAAATCTGTGAGGTCTGTGTAGGACTCCTTGAAAAATGTCCAACATAACCACCTAAGCGGCATGCAGGTCTGAGCATGTGCCTGGCCCATTTGAAATGTAGAATGGACTGTTGGGTTGACTGGGTCATGATATACATTATCTGCAATGGGATGTCCACCCAAGATTCATCGCACAGCTAAATCGCCATCGCTTTCCCCTGCATAACCACTCAATACAATGCCATTATCATCTATAAACCCAAGATCATTGCAATGTCTTGCAATGTCACTGTCATATCTCCTATAGTGAAATGAAAAGTGTTGGTTTGGGGAGACCAATGCTCAACTAACGTTATCAACAGGTGATGGTCAAGTTTGATGTATCTCATCTGGCTAACACAATAAAGTTTTAGTGCGCGGAGGGCAACTATGAACCGTGGGCACGTAACAGGCCACTCCCTAAGCATCAAAAAATGAGAAGCTGCCTCCAAAATAGTACCCTGCAATATAAAGAAATTATTGTGAGGCCAAGTATAATAATTGAAATATTATAATAAAAAAAATAAAACTTGAAAGTAAGTTCATACCGAATCTGGACCTATGTCTGCCACGAAGTAAGGCTATGTTGGGATGGACCTCTGAAGGTGCAGATTAATGAATGTGCAAAAAGACTTTCCTGAATTTACTGAATAACTTGAGTTTGATAAATTCCTTAAAACACTTAAGCATCATCCAATCATATTTGTTATCATTAAAATCAAATTATTATATCTTGGGGCTCATGGAGCCAATAATTTTTACCTTCTTAATGATCACAAACTTATGTTGATAGTGTAGATTAATGAATGTGCAAAAAGACTTTACATCAATTTGTTAGAATAAATTTTACATATAATCATGTACAAGATATAACAAACTATACTATGTTGTAAAATATAACTTATAACAAAAAAACATGTATTTAAATTAGTTAAAAATAAATCGATAAATCCCTAAATGTATGTATTTTTTTTTTAGATAACATACACTTTTTCCTTTTAGAAGAAGATAACATTATGAAACTCTAATGCAAACAAACAAAAACTATGTCATATGCCTCTTTTTTTACTTTCCCCCAAAAAATATCTTATGTATACCTTCTAATATGGAGCCGAGTCACAATGTGTGTGTGTGTGTGTGTGTGTGTGGGGTGGACCGATTCGTCATGAAATCGAGGGAGATCGATGTTGTGGGGTTGAGATGTTGAAAGGAACTACGCTTGCGGGGTCGAGATGTAGAAAGAAATGTCACACCTGGGGCCAACATGCCACGGTTAATTTAGATGATCCAAATAATCCGATTCAACTAGTTTCATGAAGCTAATCACTTATTAAGCTTTAAGAAACTAATCGCTTATAAGTTTTGCCACCCTTAGTGGTGAGGGTGGCCGCAAATACCCACTTATAGCAAATGTACTTAAAATCAAATTTTTTTTTATATATACTTAATATAATAATTATTTATTACTTAATTTAAAAATTTTGTCTTTAAAGTACGAATCACCAATCACTGTGACATGCATAACATCATTATAAATATTTTGCTTTATCTATTAATTGTGCTTTTAGGGTTATAGCAACTCTTGGAAAATTTTTGTTTGCTATGATTCAAGATCAGGTAGATTTGTATCTTTTCTAACATCATTTTCTTTGAAAATTAAATTTTTTTTCTTTCCAACTTATGTTAATTCTTTGCCAAAGATATATAAGCTTTCTAACTTTGATAATTTGGATCCTAGTATTAAATGATTCAAATCTATATTTGTGTTTGAAAAAAAAATAATAAAAATGTTCAACATTATCACTTATTGACGTAGATCAACCATTTCAACTTGTTAAATTGATCAACTACTCAAGCTTGCTAGTTAGAATTCATATACATCTCCTTGATGGTCTTCTAGAATCACTCATCCTCCCGAAATGGTATAGATTTCACATTACCTTGGCTTCTTTTCCCAATCTTTCATGTTATTCAGAGGTTGTCAAATATTATATTGGTTAGAGGCAATGATAAAAGAGCTTTGGGCCACCCTTAAGACAACCATACATGAAATATTCAATATCCTCTTAAAGTTAAAGCCATTTGCTACAAATGGATTCATTGACTATGATAACATTTTAGATTTTCATAAGGCATGATTGGTTGTCCTAGGTAATTACTTAAGAATATGAGGTTAATTTGGGAAAACTTTTTTACATATTACTAAAATGAATATACTTTAAATAATTATATTTATTAGTACCTCACAAAAATAGCCACTCCATCAAATGGACATCAAGAATGTCATGGTGATCTCAAAGAGAAAATCTGAATGATTTCCTAGCATGATATTTCAAGCTCATTTTCTTAACATGTTTACAAACTTAAGAGCTCTTCGTATGCGACAAAATAGACTCTTTGGGCATGATTTGAAAAATTTCGGACAACAATAAGTTATTTCTTTCTTAAGTAGAACCAATATAATTCACCATTATTTTTTTGGAAGATTTACATACATACCACAAAATTCTTATGTACTTGCATATCTATCACCTAAAATTAGATATTTACTTATCTAACACTTTTCTATGCTTAAAAAGGTGCATTTCACTTTCAAAAAGTGAGTGATAATTGTATTTTTGATATGATAATAAAGAGTGTTATATATATGTTTAGGTGTTAGATATGTAAGTACATAATTGTGTGGTATGTATGTAAATCCCCCTATTTTTTATAAGTAATATAATGGTATTATTTTTCTCCTAGTATATATTGATGACATTGTTATAACTCAGATTGATTTGACACTAATCGCTCATCTACAATATCTCTGACCTTAAGCTTGGAAGAGCACTTAATCCCTTTGGTATTTTTTTAATTCAACATAAGCATACACAAGATTTTCTTACATTAGGAATACTCCTTTCCAAGTATTTTGAAAAATGTTCAATACTTTAAACTATATGAAAAGTACATGACCTGATATTTCTTTCATTGTTTAGTAGACTAGTCAAGTTATGTAAACCCCTCATTATTTGCATTTAGATTTATTCTTCAATTACTGATGCATGCCAAGCATTTTTTTTATTTGATTTATATAATGATTGCAACTTATTCTTACATTACGCCAAGTATTTGTGTGTTCAATGAGGAGATGAAAGTAAGCAATTCAATTTACAAGACTGTAACACATTGATCTCTAAGTAGGTTACCATAATATGTGGAATCTATTGGCATAAAATTATCATAGATGTTGTTACATGACTGTAAGGCTATTTAAGTTTTCAAACACCAGACTTCCCTAATCTTCGTTGGTCACATCTAAGGCTTCTTAGACTAAACGCCCTCAAGTTCTCAATTCGCTCTTTCTTACACACACACACACACACACACACACACACACACACACACACACACACACACACACACACACACACACACACACACACACACACACACAGACACACAACTTTAAAATGATTTAAGAATGAAATTAGTTGCTAAAAAAGGGGTTAAGGTAGCACTCATCCATCTTGGAAGAATAACATTCAGTCTTAGTAACAAAAAATAGGTCAATATATGTGTCATTCATCTACAATAACCTTAACCATCAACTAGTCTAAAAAAAGCATGTACTCATGCCATCATAATTAAACAAAAGTTGAGCAAATATCCTGCAAATCCCATGACAAATCTTGTTACCAAGCCAAGATAAAACCATTGCACCTCATCATCCATGTGGTTCACCTCTTCATCATGCATGTCAACATTGCTTAAGCAATTTTCAATAGCAATATTCCTAATTATTGACCTCCACATATGTGTCATAAGTTGGGTCAAGCCCACAAGTCTAATTCGACGAACTTCAGAAGTGACAGTGCGCAAATCGGGGATCAAAATGCACTGGACGGCATTGAAAATGGTCGAAATGACCTTCGATCGACAAACAGACTTTGCCATCGCATTTAGAAAGTCAAAATTGATCAGAATATAAATATTTCAAAATCTAACGATCAATCGATTAAGCGCTCAAGCTATCAATATGTTAACACGTATATCGGAGTCGGAAAGATGCGAGGATATCCGAACGGCCTCTATTTGTGAAACTGATCACGTTGTTAGCTTCAAAACATCAAAAATTATCAAATGATAATGTTCACACCCAATTCAGATAAGTCTACATGAACATCAAGCGATCGGAAGTGATAACACACATTTTGAGCAAAAAGGGACCCGATTCGATGACGACTCAAACCAAATGGCCTCCAATTGCAAAACGGAATCCAAGCTTTTGCCTTTTCCATCACCAAGGCTATCTCCTCTCTTTACCACTCTAACATCATCTGATTCAAGGAGGTTGTGTTAACTCAGACTCATGATTGTTGGCATGGGAGCCGCTCTGGGCAGACTGAAACTGCAAATTGGGAAGACCAAGCAAGGTATGTCTTCCAGCAGCTCATCTCTAGTGTGAGCTTCTACCATTTCATGCAAATCTATCACCATGATCTAAATCTTTAGAACACACTTCTCGATGAAAACCCTGCTCCAAGGCTCAAAATCTGTGACCTCGGCCACTCAAAGTCATCGCACGCATTAGACAGTCAAGAGTGGACCCCTCGAGCTCCTGTTAATTCCTCTTACGATTTGTCCTCGCATCCCATGCTTCGATGGAAGAGTTGTGAATTTTTGGCAGCTTCTCCTTTCCTTGCTTTCATGACCTCAACAATTGTGTGATATTAATGAAAAAAATTTGTACTCTAACTCAAGTTCATATAGATAAATCGATGTCTTGATTAGTTAAGCCATCTACCTCATTTTCACCCTATTCTTTATATGTGTTTGAAGACCTATGCTCAATAGAGTCGTGTGTTAGAAAATCATGATGTCACAAGATTAATCTATGATCAAGAGATGACGAAGGTCGAATAAAATTCCCCTGCTGGAAAGACGCCGAGGCTATCAATTTTGGACTAACGGGAGACTTAAATAAAGAAGATAAAAGTGTTGAGGAGCTTAAATTGAATTTATTTGAAAATGATAATAAATAATAAACCTACATATATGTTCTTTTTATGCAAGTAAAGACTGTGAATATGCTGGTTAAAGAAGACTATAATGTCGCAAGATATCAATGCTGACGGAAGGTCATAATAAGCTCCTGCAGCCTACTACATGAGGACGACGCTAGGAGGTTATCAAATTTTGGACTGGCGGGAAACTCAAACAAGAACAAATAAAAGTATTGAAAAGCTTAAATTAAACTTATTTAAAAATGATAAATTAAAAAAAATAAACCTACATATATGCTCTTTTTATGTAGGTGTTTGAAGACCCTATTATGCTTAGTAAAGCTGGCAAGTTAGAAGACAATGGTTGTAAGAAGACAATTATGCTCAAGAGGAATTACCGGATCAAATAGCTCTCCAATACAACCCCTATAAGGGAAGATCTAAGGTCACCAAATTTTGATAGATAGAAAACTTAATTAATTTAACACAAAATGAACTATAAACTCAAAATTAAAATCTGAGTTAAATTGCAAAATTGAAGACTCAAGTATGCCTGTGAGGTGGGAAGAAGACAATGGTCAGACACTAATCTTTATGCTGGGTAGAGTCAGAGAAGGTTGAATAGGAAGGCGCTGGGGAAGACGCTAGGAGGCTACCGAAATTTGGATTAACATAAAGCTTAAATATGATTAAATAACAGTATTAATAAGCTTAAATTAAACTTAAATGAAAAATGATGAAATGAAGCTAAACTTACTCACAAAAAAATTCTAAAGGTCTTTAAATAAGAATGAGTCTGTAAACTTCTTAGCGATCACGAGCCAAGTTTCACTAAAACCTAAAGAGCTCAATGAGCTATGAACTAGATGCCAATGAATAAATATTAATCTAAATAATTGAACAAGATCTAAAATATCAAATGCCACTAGATTCGCAACATATCGTACAAGTGAACAGAAGGCGTTAATTAAGGCATTCTTAGATACACCTACATATGCTCGGACATAAAGATTTAAAGTACAAATTTTAATGTCAAAAAAGGCTGCTTAGGCTAAATTGGAATCAATTAAATATTAATTTAAAAAATCTAATAAGATATTAGATCAATCTATAACATCTTCTACGCCACCGAATTCGCAACACATCGTACAAGCGAACAGAAAGCGTTAATTAAAGATTTAATTAAACTCTTGCACACTTTATAAAGTGTGATTAAAACTTAAATTTAATACTCAAAAGTGTGTAAGCATTCTTAAAAATAAATAGCATGGCCGGCTCAAACTATGGCTCAAGGATGCTGGGTTGATTCACTTGGGTCTACTGGTCTCAGTCCCAAGAAAACTTAATGATGTTATAGCTTTCTCCTCCACCGAGAAAATCTCTCGAGAAGCTAATTTATCATTTAGTAAAGATAACCACTATCTCCTAACTCCCAATGATAGTGATTGAAGATATCAACTAGGGTAACTATTATCAAAATATTTATGATATATTCAATATTCTCAAATTCAAAATCCTCAAATATAAATCTAGGTCTAATCCTCTATTATTAAATTGATAGAGTTGAAAAGACTTAAAAAAAATAAATTAAATGATTTAAACACCCGCATGGGCCCTACACTGTAATGCTTAAATTTAGTGTCCAGAATGTATGTTGATTCTCGATTTAGTCTTAGATCGGGTCCGTTAACAAAACCTAAAAATCTATTATAAGAATTTCAACTTAGTAAATATCGTTTAATCATGTAATAGATATAATCTTTTATTGAGCTAAGAGTCGAGTTGAGATCTAAAGTTCTCAAATATATTTGATTCAATCAATTAACCACCCCGATGATGTGGTTGAATGAAGATTTCAACCGAGGGGATACCATCAAAATATGTGCTTGCTCAAATCAAATTAATCAAATTCAAATATCAATACAAACATGAAATCAAAATCATTAAGTTCTAAATATCAAAATGAAATTCAATCTAAAAACTTAAAGCTAAAAAAAATCCAATTCACCATTCGCAATTATTTGTTGAAGGTGACAAATTAAGAAAACTCTAGCTTTCAAAGGTGTCAAAGTCAAATCAAGTACACAACTATGTTTACTCACAAATAATCTCATGCCGCAAAGGACGTGTCTGTCCTTTGACCATGGTTTGACCAAGCCACACATGATGAACCGAGTCCTCGTGTTATCTAAATGACCATTATATTACATGACAGTATAGATCCCCAAATGGCCTTTGAGTTGAACCATAAGGTATACTTGATTGAAAAGCCCTGTAAGGTAGACTTGCTGTCTCCTTAGATAAACACCCCAGTGTCTACAAGGATCTTGGATGACGAACCCATGCATCGATCGGATCCTAGTCGGTCGACTACCTGTAGACTAGGAATGTAGACGATAAAACCATGGGATCTAGATCGCATCATCATTCCCCTAACCATTCATTAAGTTAAACATAATAAATTTCATAAACCTAGATTCTAAAACTCCACATGTTGTTACTATACGCCATGCATTAAGCATCCTAATGACTAGCCTTAATCAAAGTTCTCACTTATTGAGAGGGTAATTAACTATAGTGCTTACTATAAAAACCTAGAACTAGATCTAAAGTCCTCACAAAATGATGAAATCTGGTAGTGTCTTATCTACTATTCCATCTACCTTCTAAAAATTACCAATATTTTAAATCACTATTTTCATCGAGAGGTCGGCGAAATTTTGGAGCCCACGATTGACACTCCGGGATGTTTCTTCCATCTTTGGCTAGTCGAATCTAAGCTATAGTAATAGTGAGTAATAAAAAAATAAAATTTAAAATCAATTATCAATGAAATTAAATCTAAGTTAATCATATCTTTATGACTAATTTGCTTGCTCACTATAGTAAATGGATCTTTAGAACATACAGTTCAACATGAAGCTAGGTCGTGGAGCCAAAATCCTTCTAGCTAATGTTGTTATCAATATTGGGGATGCTAGAGCTACAATCCAATTTGGTAGTGTAAACTTCCCAGCTAATTCTGGTGCAAACAATCCTCTTTTCAAAGCACCTGCATATTATACACACCAACCTATACAGGAGAGGAGGACAGCTGGAATGACCACTACCGCTACTAAGGTTCCTCGAAAGAGATCCTTTGTATTTGAAAGATTGGGTTATTTTAAAGCGTCGGTCATGAAAAGAATCATCAATAGATAGAAAGTTTCAATCATATCTATGAATGTGACTACTTTGTCAGTTGAATCTTTCGCACTAGGAAGGAATAATACTGAAGTCTCTTATTCTAGAGAAAAATTAAGTGGAAGACAAAGGAGAAGAAGAAATGCCGAGTTGCGAGCCCAACAACTCACTGTCCTGTTACACAAACTCCAAACATGAAGCGAGTGTTTTCACTCACAATGAGTTTGAAAATCTAAAATGGGTGAAAAGGAATTGCTCTATTGGTGATGTTAAGTAATCTTTTTGGGCTTAATAGCGATCAACTCCAACTCTTGGAAATGACTTGAAACTTTATATCACAGTACAAGTCTGAAGGTTGTCAAGGAAAAAGGTCTTATGAAGAAGAGATATCAAATGTCAATTATCAAAGAAGCCAAAAGTACTCGGCTACAAAAGCTACAATCAGTGGTAGTAAGAGCTCAAGACTGTTCTAAAAAATTCCTACATTGTGAGCATCGAAGCGTGACACTTGGATAGCACGTCTAGGAATCCTACTGAAAGGTCCCAATAGAAAGAAAAATAAACCTAGAGAATGAAGCCTCGAGAGGAAGTCTTGCACGATAAACATCGGGGCGTGACACCTAAACTGCATGTTCAAGAATCCACTACCGAAAGGTCCCAAAAAAAAATATATAAATATGTAGGCCGAAGCCTCGAAAAGAAGTAGCGACGTAAAAGCTTCTTCATTTAAAAGCAAGCTAATCTAGGATAACGGAGAAAGATAAATGTTGAACTACGTGCTCAACAGTCATTGTTCAAAAAAAAATTGTACATCTAGATATGGAACTAAAAGCGAGTGTTCCAACCCATCACAGGTTTAATAGCCTAAGATGGGTAAAGTGGAATAGCTCTACTGGTCAAATCAAACAGTCCTTCTAGACCCAACAATATTAGGATGTTGCTTCTCCAGTGAGAAAACTCAAAACTGTATCTACAAGAGTGTATCGGGTCCTCAAAGTTGCTAAGGAGAAAGGACTGATGAAAAGAAAATATCAAAGTCCTATTATCAAGGAGGCTAGAGTTGCTCCTCCAAAGAGACCTCCTCTTACAACCCTGACAAGATGTCAACCAATTTAAGTCCCGCATAATGAGCATCGAGGCGTGACACTTGGACCACAAGTCTAAGAATCCACCGTCGAAAGGTCTCGACAAAAATGTAAGAAAATTTGGAGGCTAAAGCCTCGAAGTGAAACTGCCTTAAAGAAGGATAGTGACGTGACATCTGGACTGTACTCTAAGAGATCCACCATAAATGAAACTCATTAAGAATGTGTACCTAAGAAAAATATCCTATGTGATGAGATTTCTAACGGTCAACACCTTGCAGCTTGTCGCTAACCATCTCCATATCTTTAAGAAGAGGTCAGGTTTGATCGTAGTCCTCTAAGCTAAAACTTTATTGGAGGCATCGATCAAATTTCTGCATCCAAGAGGAAGAAGTTGATGTAAAAGGATACTCCTTTCAAATAGGATAAAAAAATGTCGAGAGGCTTTTGATAGTATCAAGAAGTATCTGTTAAATCTGCCCATTCTCGTAGCAGCAATCCTAGAAAAATCTCTCATCTTGTACAACGGAAGAATCTCATGTGCTATCTTTAACACAATGAAGAGGGAAAGGATAACGCTCTATATTACATCAGTTGAAGATTGATAGGAGCAAAAATACTCTATTTTATAATTGAGATGCATTGTTTGACATTAATTTTTTCTTTTCAAAAGCTATGTCATTATATGCTATCTCATAAAATTATTATCATCTTAATAATCGATCCGCTGAAGTTCTTGATGACAAGACTAGCGTTGATAGTTCGCTTGACACGATGGGTTATTACACTACAATTTGGCATCACATATGTTCCAAAGTAGTGAAGGGCAAATTCAGAACCTCTTGTTACACCCTATCCCGTGATTCATGCTCAATAATGATCTTCGACGGTAGGTCATGCAAAAAAAGTAGCAAATTATATTTTGATGGAGCTTCATCCATCAAATCACCCTCAAATCTCCCAAAAGCTCGGCGGCATCGTCTCATCTTGATCACGCTAGAAGGTGGTATAATGAGGCATTCCTACCGGTTGATTGAGCCACGAAGCATAATATGAAATGTTGGTGGCAAGTCTGGATGAAGCCATCTTCATGGGAGCTCAAAATCTATAAGTTTATGGTGATTCTCAGCTCGTCATTAATCAAGTGTTGGGCCTTTACAAAATCAACAAGCTTGAATTGACCCACTATCATAAGCGAGTTCTCGGGCTCATAAACCAAATCCCAAATATTATTATGACTCGAGTTTCCAGAGCACAAAATTGATTATTTAGCTAAGTTAGCTAAAGAAATGATGACTATATGCTAATTAGTGTTTGTACTCATTGGGTCCTAAAACCAATAAATCAAAAAATCCCTGCTGGAAGAGGGGTCATCAAATGCAAGCTAGCAGGATGTAATTCATGTTGCTCCTCACACTCCCTTACAAATTTCTCATTGAAATCAATAAGATGAGGCTCGGACTATTCAGGAGGCAAGACCTCAATCTGAAGAAACTTCAAGACCACAAAGTGAAATCCTTATAGTAGAAGAGAAGGAAGATTAGAGACAACACTTCGTCAACTACTTCAAGAAAAGCAAATTATCGAGCAATAAGTCGATGGATGCACAACTTGAGAAAAGACTTCGACTATATGCTTATGTTGGCAATACTCTATATCATAAATCATTCAAGTAGATGTGACTACGATGTTTAGGAATAGAAGAAGCCAACAATATCTCAGGCAAAGACCCAGCCTTCAAAAGCATTAAAATGTATAAATTTGTTGATTGAAATAAGATTGATTGACGATACTCGTTGATTTATAATCAGAGAACAAATGGCTTGGTCGAGGCTTTCAACAAAACACTAGTCATGCTACTTAGAAAAATCCTTACAAGAAATAAAAGGGAGTGACATACCAAGCTTGTTGAAGCTTTATGGGCTTATCGCACCACCTATAAAACTCTCACAAAATTTACTCCTTATACGCTAATATTTGGAGCTAAAATAGTCTTTCCACTTGAAGTTGAATTACCTTCACTTTGAGTAGCCATTCAACACAATCTCACTCAAGATGAGAATGTCTATCTATGGATAGAAGAGCTAGATGTGCTTGACAAAACTAGGCTCCAAGCTCAATAAAATTTAGAAGTCTCGAGTGACGTCCAAAGCATTCGATCATCTGTACATCCTCGAGCTTTGAAGGAGAATTGGTCATGTCGAAGACTAATTATTCCTCACTATCATTACATTTCTAAATTTTGCTTGGAAATTTTCTTATAATATAAGAATACATTTTTAAAATGAAGCAAAAATTGCCCTATTAGACAGGGGCATTTTTTAATTTTATAGAAAAATATTAAGCTCTCCCTATGAAACATGGGACTTTTATGTTGTATTTAGGTTGACATCACGCCTAAGGCCAAGATCTTCATATACATATTCAAATTATGTATTCAAAGTTCACAAGTCTCAAAGTCTTACCGACCAAAAACTGATTTTCAATTCTATAAACTACAATAAAACAAGTTGGAAATACATCTTCCATTCATATATTCAGTCTAAGTCTCGAGTTGGTGCATAAGGTCAGACTCAACAAGCCTAAATATGGCTGAGTTGCTGACAGGTCTGCTTACTCAACATGCCACAAAGGCCATAGTAAGAGATCCCCCACCTTGTTAGCTTGATGATAAAATCCTCCATCAATTGCTCAAGTCCAATACTCAAGTAGGTGCATAAGGTCAGACTCAACAAGCTCAAATATGGCTAAGTCATTGACTAGTCTGCTTACTCAATACGCCATAAAGGTTATAGTATGGGATTTTCCTACTTTGTTAGTTCAAAGACAAGAGCATCCAAATCTCCAAATCCCTCCAACTTGGTGAGTTCAAGTGGCCCAGATTGGGAGATCATCCCTAATGGTCGTAAGGTCATTTTTTTCAAAATCCAACAAAAGATCCTCACTAGAAAGCACTAAGCGAGTTTGGTATCAATATCAAATGAGAAATGACAACTCCTTTTAACAAGTCATTGTAGAAAGCAAAGAGAAGGAAACTCTTCTCAAGTCCAACCAAGCAAAAAAAAAAAAGGAGAAGTCACCCCAATGTTCATACAACAAAGAAAGTGAACTAAGGGATTGATGTCATCAACATGTCATATGCAGCACAAACGATGATTCTTCATCCTTGACCCACAAGCTCGAGGGCTAGGTCATAGACATCCTTCTATAAGCTCAAAAGAAAGTAGGGCAAAGGTAATTTGTAATAACAAGTCTTAAGATAACTCGATTTTCCTCCATCAATGAGGCAGCGAATAAAGGATACATAGATATGAATCCTTGAGATGAAATCTTCAACAAGTCCATCAAAGCATAAAACATAGGACCGAAGACATTCTCATCTCATTAACTCCATCAAGTCCGTGAAGGCACAAAGTCAGGATAGGAGAAAAATACAAATTTTAAATTTCGAGATGAAGTCATCAACATGTTCGTTACGCATAAAGCACAAGTCTGATGATTCTTTTCCATTGACCCAACATAAGCTTTGAGAGCTAGACATACATCCTTCTATAAGAGCAAAAAAGTTAGAAGGTAATGTTTCAAGTCTCCAATTGACCACATCAACCGTTAAGGCATGAAGCCGATAGAGGAAAATATAAATTTCAAATTTTGAGATTGAATCTTCAACAAATCCATGCATAGGATAGAAGATCTTCTCTAACAAATCATTAACTCCATTAAGTCCACCAAGGCACAAAGTCAGGACAAGAGAAAAATGAAAATTTCAAACTCTTAGGAGGAAGTCTTCGACAAGTTCGAAAGCACAAAGCATAGGACCAATGATATTCCAAATTCTCTCAACAGTTACTGCGAAGCCCCCATGTTAGACAGGGGGCATTTTTATATATTTATCTAAGTTAACATTGTGCTTTAAGCCAAGATCATTAGATAGATACATATCATGATTGAAAAATCATATCATGTTTATTTTGCAACAAAGGAAATCAAGCTTTGTAACGTACTTCTGAACTAATCTGCAATCCCCTATTAGATAAGAGATTTTTTTATGATTAAGATTGTTCAGCCCTCTCCTGCAAAATATGAGGTCTTCTTGTATATATTCAGGTTGATATCGAGCTTTATGTCAAGATCCCTAAATATATTTATAACTATTATTGTTAAAATTACGGACTCTTGTAATAGCAAAAAGAATCTATTTATTTGCATGAAAAGATAGCTTTAAACATCAAAAGTTTGTCCCCAAGATTCATTAAATATCAAAGATTAAGTAAGAAGAACTCCTAATTTCAGAAGTTTCAATCAACTAAGTTGGAAAAACATTAATCTCTACATTTTGAAGTTTAGGACATGGACAGGTTCTAAAAGTTAGACTCAACAAGCCCGTAAATGGTCGAGTTGTTGATGCTCTCACTCAACAAAGTGTAGAAAAGAGGCAGAGTCTTCATTAGTTAATGATGACCAAATCATCATTAAGCAAGTCGAGACTGAGTAGGTTCTAAAGGTTGAACTCAACAAGCCCACAAATGGCCGAGTTGTTGACGCTCTCCTCACTCAACAAGCCGCAAGAAAAGGTCACACTAAAAGAGTCCCCCGCCAATGATGATGATATTGTCCACAAAAGCTATTAGTGACTACAAGCAACTAAAATTCAAAAGATCTTTTCACTCGATTGATAGACCAAGATAATTTGAGGAAACTCTCAATTTGGACCTATCTCAAATCAATCCCTATATTACTTGCAAGGTAATATTTCAACCTCTTTTCAAGCAGTCTGATGAAGCATAAAGCATAGATCAAAGCCAATTTATTCATCAAGTCTGCCAAAGAAAAAAGCATAGGACCAAGGAAGTGATTCTATAGTTCGCACAAAGGCTATGGCTGAACCAAAGCAATGCCGTGATTATTCGGTATGTTAAAGCACACAGTGCTAAATTGATAACTCAACATTGACCTAATATGAGCTGGAAGGTTGGGTCAGTTGTATTCACTCTTCAACGAGTCTGTCAAAGCAGCAAGCACAGGACATAAGGCATACATACACTTCCTGATAAGTCAATATAGATAAATCACATCAATCCTTCATCAAGTCCGTCAAGCTTAAAACTAGGGAAGAAAGAATTACAAATCTCAAAGCAAACAAACCAATTACTCCATTAAACCCGATCAAGCATGAAGCTAGGGTCGGAGGAAATTTAAGTTTATAGCAACAAAAAAAGAGATATTCAGCAAACCCATTAAAGCAGAGAGTAGATGGTGGAAGAAGCTATTCGATGAATCTAGGGAAGTTAAAACTGGAGTGATCTAAGACCCACGACCAGCCCAAAGGGTCAACCAATTTTCAACAAATGTGACATGCTTCTTACACGAATAACATTTTTTGGGAGGCATTTATTGACCTCCACATATGTGCCATGAGTCAGGTCAAGCCCACAAATCTAATTTGACGAATTTCAGAAGTGACAGTGCGCAAATTGGGGTTCAAAAAGTATTGAATGTCATTGAAAATGGTTCAAATAACCTCTGATCAATGAACGGACTTCGCCATCATGTTTAGAATATCGAAATTGATCAAAATATAAATATTGCAAAATCTAATCATCAATCGATTAAGCGCTTGAGCTATCAATATGTCAACACACATATAGGAGTTGGGAAGCTGCGAAGATATCTGAATGACCTTCATTCATGAAATTGATCATCCCGTTAGCTTCAAAACATCAAAAATTATTAAATGACACGCTCAATTCAGGCGAACATATTGACTCGGTGATAATGCATATTTTAAGCTGAAAAGCAAATCGATTCGATGTCGACTCGAACCAAATGACCTCTGATTGTAAAATGTACACCGTCATTGCATCCAGAATGCTGAAACTACCTAGAATAGACATCCAATTTGATTAAAATTTTTATGCTTAAAATATTGTCAAAATTAGCACGTATTTCAAGATAAATTCATCAAATTATCTCTTAATCACAACTGGTCAACGCCTTGGAACTCACAGTCGCTCACTCTCATGCCTCCACTTCTCATCACTAAGGGTCATCCCTCCAATACCACCTTATTTAATTAAACCTTATCTGTGCTGCAAGCGGAATGGATAAATGATAGCCGACAGAAATCTTACCAAAAAAAAAGGACGATCTCTCTTCTTCTCTGCGACAAAAAAGCAGCATAATCTCTTTCTCTCTCCCTCTGCCATTTCATAGATTCATTCTTAGATCAAATTTGTTTTAGTCTTCCTATACAAGGAAAGTCCTGTTGTTCTATGGGAGATTCTTCGGCAGTCTGTTCAATTGCTTGATAATTCCATTAACAACCCATCGCCGGCATTCTTGAACTCTAACTCCTTCCGCAGAATCCACCTTCTCCAATCATTCTTCATTGTATTTCTATACAACTTCTATGTGATTTGCTAAGTTAATTCAAACCATCATACGATCTTTTCCCAATGATATGTCGGAAGAAGGCTTGGTATTGATGAGATGAAGAAAAACGGATGCTCTCAAACGTCGGGGAAGCATCCTTCCTCCTCCCATCCTGGTCATTCTTAGAGATCACATTAAACCATTTACTTCTTTTCTCATAATATCTTGCTTAACTTATCAAAAATTCCTCTTTTTCCATTTATCTCCACCACTGCCTCACCTAGTGTTTCGTTCTACATTACGGTTCCAAAACTCTAGGTGATTCCAATGGCTCTGTTTAACATGATGGCGATGGATTCTCTTCACTGCCGCCTCTCTCTCAAATCTATAGAATCTATCATCTCATCTGTCAAAAGCGTGAAATTTGTCAAGCTTTTTTTTTCTTTTCTCCATCGTCGAGGCTATCTCCTCTCTCCGCCACCCTAACATCATCTGATTAAGGAGGTTGTAATAACTTCGACAGACCTCAAGATTGTTATGGAGTATGCCGACAGTGGCAAGCTGTTCGAGCATATCTGCAACTTCGACAGATTCAGTGAAGATGAAGCAAGGTATTTCTTCCAGCAGCTCATCTCTAGCGTGAGCTACTGCCATTTCATGCAAATCTGTTTCCGTGATCTAAAGCTTAAGAACACTTCTCGATGGAAGCCCTGCTCCAAGGCTCAAAATGGGAAAATATTACGTCGAGTCCGTTTACGTCGCGGACTCAATTGTGACGCTGCTGCACATAACGAAAAAATGACTCCGTAAGACGGAACGATGCTATTTTTAGCGATTTTTGCTTCCGACCCAGCTGGGGAATGAGTATATCTGGGAAAAATTAAAATATCTTCATTTGGGGCTACGGCGTATTTTTTTTATTCGTGGCGAGAATTCTGAAAGAGCTATGAAGAAGGAGAATGAATCTGAAATGGAGGCGTTGAGGAAATAGGCGATGATGTAAATAAATAAAATGGATAATCTTTTAAGGAGTTGTAATCCTTCCTTTCATATTATTTTTTTCATGATTTTTTTGTAAAGTTCGAGAAAACATATTCAATGTAATCCTTCAGAGGAAATTGGTCTTTGATTAATTTTTTAGTGCTTTTTGTACTCTCAGAGTGTCTTTCAGTGTAGGCGATTTTTTCCAGTTTTGTTTCACTTTTGGTTGTTCAGATCATGGTAACTAAATCCCAATCAAGCAATGATGTGGCGTTGGATTTTGGAGATTTGGCACCTCTGCATCTCTCAGCACCTCTACCTCTGTACCTCTCTGTACCTCTTGCACTCTATACCTGTACCTCAGCCTCTGTGCCTCTGTACCCACTCTACCTCTATATACCTCCTCTCTGCACCTCACCTGCCTTGTATGCTATACCCTATACTGCCTATACCATGCTATACCTCTACCCTATACCTTCTGCCTCATACCTCTATACCTTCTATCTGCATATACCCCCTCATCACCCTTTTCTCTCCTCTCATGCCTCAATTTGGTTAACTTGTGGTTGACGATTTTTTGGGTATTTTTTTGTCTCTGGACTAACTCTGCAATCTATGCTCTCTGTACTCTCTGTTTCATCACTCTCTATATCGTGACTTGGACTCTATGTTTTGCGGATGAATGTGGTGAATGAGCAATGCGATGATGAAGTTGTTTTATCTAATGACCCAAATTTGGGTATCTGTGCGGTTGTGTATAATGAACCGAAGCTTATACCATGTGATTATGCACATCAAACGGCTTGTTAGAAAAGACCATACAAGTTATTGGCCAAACTTAAGAAATTGAAATCGAGATTTTACGTGCAAGTCGGAAAAACACATCAAAAAACCATATAACAAAATTCAAGAAAACTAATACGAGGAGTGGTTGTCGGCGATGATTGATTCTGTGGATTTGGAGGGAACGGTTAAAAAAATATAGAGAGCCATAATCATTCAGCAAAAAGGCGGTGATCATCTTCTCGGTCGAGATCGTTGATGAGAAGGCATCGGTTTGAAGACGATGATAAGGCATTAGTGTGCAGCGTTCAAATCTAGCGAGGAAGTTGGTGGGGTAGAATATTGGATTCACCAAAGAGATGCTTTCAATTTCATCCGGAAAGAGCGAAGGTCACGGATTGCAAGTGGTGATAGCAATTATCTATTTATTTAAGGAAAGACAAGCAGCAGATGTTTGCATGGGATGTTGAGTTGATCGTCGATTGCTTGGTGAGTTTTTTTTGGAGCAATGGTATGTCTAGGGTTGAATTTGATTGTTTTGGGGATGTGATAATTTTTGATACTAAACTCAATAAATATAATCTTGTACGTACTCGTTGGAGTGAATCATCATTGGCAAAACGTCTTATTGAGTAGCCTTTTGTCCGGAAGAGACCATCGAGTCATTCACATGGTTATTCGGACATTTCTTCGGTTGATGGGTGGAAGGCATCTATAACGATATTTCCGATCAAGATCAAGCTATGGCGAGCTATCGAGAATGTACTACCGCAGCTCTGGCGTCATAGGTTGTGCCAATGGCATATCTCAAAGAAAGCCCCTCAAGGTCCATTGCTTTAGTAGTAACAAGAGAGTTCAAGGGCTATTCTATGCATGCATGAGCAAATGTGCCGAGGGTTGAGTTTGAGGATGCTTGGTCGCCATGCTAGGAGGGCAATTTGTATGATCATGCTTGGCTATCTGAACTTTACAAAATTAAAATGGTCCACCGCATTCAACAAAGATAAATTTTGTATTGGCATGTTGTCCACTCAGCGTAGTGAGGCCACAAATAGCGTGTGTCATGGTATTTCAAAGCCAACAAGTTCACTGACAGATTGTTTCTTGGGATTGGAGAAGGTGATGGAAACATGGCGCCGAAATGAACATGATGAAGACTTCAAATGTGTAGTCGACAATTGTTCTTGTTAGAGTAGTCCAATTCTTAAGCTGCTTTGTTTTATACGAGGAAGCTTTACTCTATGTTCGAAGAAGAATTTCTGCATGGAGTTGGGGGATTATCTGTTACTGTGTCAGATGATAGGCCCATGGAGTACTTGGTGAGGAACTTAGAGAAGAAGAATGCATCCAAAACTTGGATTGTCCACTTTGATGTGTCTACTATGGATATTTCTTGTAGTTGCCAGAAATTTGAAATGATGGGCATACTTTGTACTGCTTGCATTAGAGTTCTTAGCGGAATGATGTCTGCGCATTCGGGATAAGTACCTCCTCATCGGTGGTCTACCGAGCAAAGAGGGACATCTACATCGATGATTCATATAGAAGGTTAGTAAATGTGGAGAGCGAGAGATGGGCGGCATTGTTTTCCATAAACCATATAAGCGATATGCATATATCAAACTCGAGCACAGGGTAATAAGATCGCTGAGGATTACATGCTTGCATCTCTTAAGCGACTATCTGATGAAGTGGACTCCGTAATAAGTGGGAATTCTCCGCGTTTGACGTCGGTTAAGAGGAAGAAGGCGACCACATCATTAAGGATAAGGGCTTTGAAGGATCCAATCAAGAGACGTCCAAAGGGTGTTTTCGCAAGGCTCAAGGCTTATTGGGAGAAATCCAAAAATCCACAAGTACTTATCCTACTTGCCTCGATGTTGCTTTACTTATAGGTTCTGTAAATATTTAATTCATTATATTTTCTTGTCTTAGAAACAAAAGTGACTTAGAGTCTTTGTAGAGCGGGATGCGTCGGTTGACTCCACTCTGTTATGCCACGTGCTTTTCACGGGTAAGCCTAGAATATTGCACATGTCAAACATTCATCCATTACTAAGATGTTGTACCATTACTACGATGTTGTACCACGAATTCAATTGACCTCACGTCAACCAACATCTTTGAAGGGTACACTAAGCTCATGATGGATATTATTACGAGACGGCATTCTGATGCATGATATTATCCAAGAAGGCATTTTTTTAATTTCGTTTTGCTCGTTATAGTCATAATCCTTGTATTTTTTTTGCTGTTCATTTCACAACTTCAGTAAATTCTTATTTTGACTTTTAATCCTACCATTTTTTTGTAAGTGAAACTGTACAATTTTTTCCTTCTGTAGAATGATTGTTATGGTTGCTTTGTTCTCTTAAATTGACATTATATTCATAAAGTTAAATAACAAACCAATATGTCATTTTTCTTGAAGGATGTGTCCAAATTGTTTTTATGAAATAAGTCATGATCTCCAAAAAAAAAGAGAGAAAAAATTGAGATTGTTCCAAGTTAATTTATGAATCTCATTTGATTCAATCAATCACAATGATTTAGATTTCATCAATCGCAATGATTTATGATCTTGTTTAAACCACTTCCTTTTATTTGATTTTGCGAGTTTAATGAGAAGTTGCTATCATCTTCCAACTATGTTACTGTAGACAAGCTCTCAGTGTTTATCTCATTACATTTGTTTTTTATGTTGCATATTGGTAGATTCTAAATTATTGTAATCCCTTCTTATTAATTAAGTTTATCTGACATTGTAATGATTGCTTTTGGGAGATATGTTGCTTGAGCGGTCAAATTCTCATGTAATGTTGGATATGTTTAAAATCTTTATCATTCAAAACTAACCTTTTGACTTTTTTTTATGTGAGACTAAATTTTACATGCATTACATGCATGTCACACAATTCTTTTAAAATATCATCATTAAATATCATCATCATTATCTTTTAAAATAAAATACATTATTTTATAGAATTGTATTATGTATGTAATATTTAGATAGAATTCATTTTCTCGATAATTTGTATGTTTATTTTTTTTAAACATATTTTCTCCTAAGCGATGAATTTGTATTTAAGGTTATTTTTCCTCAGATTCAACTATTTACCATTTCTCGTATGGAACATATATTAAATGGTTAAAACATATATTCAATTAAATTCTAATAAGAACCATATGAGCACAATATTCAATTCGATATGTATTCAATAAGAACCATAAAATTAAGAAATATTTAGTTTAAACATTTACTATATCATCAAGACTAACTTTTTAAAAATAAAACATACTGTTTTTGAATATAAGAAAGTATTGGAGAAATAAATCTTTAGTTTGCATAAAAATTGTCTATTAATTTTGCATAGACAAAGTCTTGAGATGCAGGGAAGTGCAGGGAGTACAGTCTGAGGAGTACAGTGTGCAGAGTGCAGTGCAGAGATACAGAGTATGAGTGCAGTGCGGGGGTATAGAGGTGGAATGCAGTGCAGTCTGAGGTGCAGAGGTGCAGTGCAGAGTACAGTGCAGAGGTGCAGGTACATATACCAAATCTCTAAAATTGTCGAGCACCTTATTACTTGGTTGGGATTTAGTTACCATGTTACGAACAACCGGGCAGAGAAAGTTAAACAAAACACCTGCAGAGAGTACAAATACCGATCTCAAAATCATCGAGAGCGAGCCCAAATTTCATTCCAAAGAGAATTACAGAATATGACTAGAAAGAAATCGGATAAGGGTTAAATTTAAATAACAACATCAAGAACATATATATATAATCAGTGCGACTCGGGGCCAATTAGCGATTTATCGAAACACCCGGGATAGAGCTCCCACGGTTGGTGCGCCATCCAATGGAGGAAGGTGAAGGATCGTGAGCATAAATCCATGAGACACCCAATCCATTTCCCACAAAAAAGCGACCACAAAACTTCCGAATATGATTGAAGGAAGAAATTGACACAGAACCCAATTATGCAGCTCTTAGTGATACCAGCTCTCACTAACCTAAACTCCACAAGGGAAGAAAAAAAAACCAACAGCATAACCAGCTGAATCGAACAGGATCCTCAGGTTGCAACCACTTAACAACTATGGAGGAGCTCATAAATCACAAAAAAGAGAATATAAAATTCCATAAGAAACTTAGTCTCATCATAGTCCTGTTGTATCACCTCAGAAAACCATTGCCAAAACCAGTTGAAACATCATAGGCAAGCAAACAAGGCTGGGCTCGACAATCATCGCACATGAGTAGGAAGAGCTCCACCAGAAAAACATACCAAAAAAAAGCGGAAAAAATCGTCTATACTCGAAGCGACCTCAAAATGCAAATGAACATGCCTAGAGAATGGCGAGACGACTAAAGCGATGAATTTTATTTAAGTGTTTTTGAGGTAAACAAAAAATCGCATAAACAAAGTCGACCCTAAATCTATTCATTTTTTGTCCCGTCCTTGTTGAGCCAGTTAATTGTTGGCTTCTCGATAGCCTCCATGTATTTGCAAATGAACATGCCCTTGATCGACAATTAGGGTGGCAACCAGCTCACGTTTCAAGCGGCCATTTCTTGGGTTCTTTGTCAAAATAATGGCCGATATCTGAGCCAGGAATTTAATCAGGAAGATGGATAAGGTATTAGTGTGATCCCCAGGAGAACCCCCAAGAAGAGTGCATACCATTTTCGGCAGAATGGCTTTATGTGTTGGTTTTGGCAATGAGTCGTAAAATGACCACATGAAGCTTGATATTCGACAAGAAGTGTCAGTCTTGATTATGGATAAGCGGGAGTAAAGCATTCGATGCACTATCTGCGGTGACATCTTTGGATATACATCTTGCTTTCTTTTAGCAAAATATTAGCATAATTACAAGGATGCGAGGATAACATCTATAAGACACGGCATCTGAGAATATCAAGAATGAATTACGAGTAATTTTGGAGGAGTAACTCACCCAATGTAAGCATGAAATGTAAAGGAATGGGACATACAATCCACGGGCAGGGAGTACTTCTCATTATGAGATATCGAGCATCGGCGTGCATCGGCGATCTTGATCCATCGGAATCGTCAATCTGCCCTCGCGAAATAATAATATTTCCAGCTGTGAGCACTGTATCTCCCCTGCATTATGTATAGAAGTACTTAGCATTATGACATTTGAATCTGTGTGAAAAGGAGGAAGATGACAGGTGACTTACTTGTCCTGGAATCGAGCACCGATCGGTTGAGTTGGAGCATCGGTGAGGCATGCCATCTCGGATACTGCCCCGCCAGTGGGGTAGGGAGGGAGGTGGGGTGGAGGCGGTCCACACCACTCTTAGCAGGTGGGCGTAACCCCAAAACGGAGAACATGTTCCTCTTCCCTCATCTGCCGTGCCTTCACTGACGTGCAGGCGCCAATGAAGGGGGCGATGGCAGGTTGTATGCTCAGGAGTCTCCCCGCCCTCGATGGATCTTCTCAGCACTGACTCCACGGAGGGCTTCCACTATAAAGGTCTCACGAAGATACCCGGTGGTCTCCTCCATAGCGACTTCCACTCCCAGGGATGGGAGCACTCTCCTCTGTCTTGAGGTACCCTCGATAGCTAACGTGCATGAATGCCATCCGACCTCTCATCCTTCTTTGCATGGTGGGATGCCACAACTTCCCTCAACTCCCTCAAACACACCAAATAACCTATCTCTGCAGATCCTTGATTGGGGGGGTAGCAGAGGCAAGCTAGACACCTTGCTTGGGGAATATCGGGAGAGATATCTGAGGAATCGATGCTGACAATGTTTGGACATGGGGCTGATGTCGATGTCATTCATTTCATGATGATTCAATGAGTCTCCTCTTGATAAGTCCTCGAGTGTGAGGACTGTGTTAAAGAAGAATAGATAACATATGTAAATGCATCACTATGAAATGAGCGAACATAACTAATGTCGTACTCTCCTCCCAAATCGTCAAGGCAACATCTCAAACTTTATTTTAGGCCACGCAATATATTATGGATGGAAATGCTAATAATGTGCTTTCGCCGGATCTACAACAAAAAAAATGTACAGTTAAATTGCTCACATCAAGTAAAACTAAACTAACGGGTCAGAGCATACCATAAGAAGAGGCACAAAGCCACTCATGTAGCCAGGCGCCTGCTGTGTCTGTATCTTTCTTGTAATGCCATTGAATTGTGACACTAAGAAGGCCCAAATGGCCTCAACCCAATTATTCTCAGCAAATTTTTTGATATTATCGGCGTAGGCAATTAAACTAGAAGCTACTCTATAGTTGTGGTATGCAAAGAACAAATTTGAAATAAAACGATGTACACCTGGCTGTCAGCGACAACAGCTATCCGATTGCTCGAGCTTATTCTTATAATAATTTGCTATTGTGACAATGGGGATTTACATAAAACTTTCTCCCCTTTGTTTGGCATCCCGACATCAGCTACTTCATCGGGGTGAAAGAAATGCACGCCCACCCAAGAAAAGGCTTTGTCGATGTCCCGAAAGAGATGGGATAGAGGTTATGGCAGTCTTCTTTGCGGTCAGAGCAATGATGGTTGGTTGGTGAAGGCTTCAATATTTCGGTCACTTCACTAGTGAAGCGGTACGTAATATTATCAAATAATGCTCGATGGCACTTTCGGCTGCATCTACGTTATCCTTTTGCGGACATCTTTGAACTTCAAAATAAAGCTAAGGTAATCGAATATTAGCGATCTGGATTGCAAGCACCATATGCTCGGAGATGCAGAGGTATAGTGCGTGTCAGGGTACTTCATTTTCTCCACAGAACACATCCAAAGCAAAATCTCAAGAAAGTATAGAAGTCTGAGAGGAGTACGAGTACATTTACAAGCATCTAAATTAGCTTCCAAACAACCTCTAAACTACTTCCACAGTTAAGTAAACATTGTCTCAACAATCGAACAATCAAGAAAAACCCCAAAATCATATGAGGGTAAGTGCAGAGGAAGTGCAGGAGTGCAGTACGAGAAAGTGCAATTCATTTTCTCCATAGAACATATCCAAAGCAAAATCTCAAGTATAGAAGTCTGAGAGGAATGCAGAGGGGTTGAGTACATTTGCAAACAAGCATCTAAATTAGCTTCCAAACAACCTCTAAACTACTTCCACAGTTAAGCAGTAAATATTGTCTCAACAATCAGACCGAACAATCAAGAAAAATAGCCCAAAATCGTCTCTAATATCGAGAGTGCAGGTACAGGAGTACAGGAGGTGCAGAGTGCAGGAGTGCAGAGAGGTATAATTCATTTTATACATAACACACCCAAACCGACAAAATCTCGAAAGTATAACGATGCAGAGGTATAGTCAGAGGTATAGAGTATGTAGTGCAGGGAATGCAGTAGAATGCAATGATGCAGGGGATCAGATTCATTTATCCATGAGAACACACCCAACAATCTCAAGAAAGTATAGAGTGCAGTATAGAGCGGTTGGAGGTACATTTGCAAACAAGCATCTAAATTAGCTTCCAAACAACCTCTAAACTACTTCCACAGTAAAGCAGTAAACATTGTCTCAACAACCAGACAGAACAATCAAGAAAAATAGCCCAAAATCGTCTCTAATGTCGGAGGTGAGTGCAGAGGTGCAGTGAGGTACAGTATAGAATCTGAGGTATAGAGGTATGAAGGTGCAGGTATGCAGAGGTGCATTCATTTTCTCCACAAAATACACCCAAGCGCAAAACACAACCTCCCGGTTATTGAGCGGTTCTAGCCATAGTATGCCCTCCAGCGGGGAAAAATGGGTGAAAAAATGCAAAATCTCAAGAAAGAGAGAGAGAATGCTGTTGGGTTTGGAGAGCAGTCTGGTAGACAATCAACAAAAGCAAAATCATCTCTAATATCAGTGCTGAGGCGTCTGACAGAATGAAGAGGGTAGCCATATCTTGAAAAATGCCATAAAGAAACCTAGAAACACTTGCGATGGATTGTAATGGACAAAGACAAAGAAAACCCTAAAATCTCTTCAATGCATATGGAAATACCTCATTATAACCAACGAGAATACCTCAATTTGAAATTGGCCAAGCGGCGAGGGGGGTGGGCAAACCGGCAAGAGCTCAGGAAATTCTCTTAAATTGAAAGCCCTATCTGATTACGAAAGAATACGACGGCAGATATTTGGTTCCCGAGGTTTAAACGAGTAAATCGGGGTCGGGCAGCGGGCGCTAAAAAAAATAGCGCGTTTAGTCTTACTTCATTTTTTAGGCGTTCGTGCAGCATTGTCGCGATTGGTGAGTAAAACTCGACACATAATATTTTCCCAAAATCGTGACCCGCCACTGTTATTCTCTTCATTGGTGAATTCTAAGAGTGGGCCTGAATCTTGTTAACCTTTAATTCCTTACGCATCCATCCTCACCCATGAGATCCCATGCGATAATGGAAGGAATTTCTTTGGCGTCTCCTTTCCTTGCAAGTGTTCTCATGACGTCGGCAATTATGTGGTATTAATGAAAAAATTTCTACTCAACTCAAGTTCATATAGATAGATCAACAAGTCTTGATTCGTCGATTAAGCCATCTACCTCATTTTGGCCAGCTGTTCTTTTTAGAGGTTTTGAAGAACACTTATGAGTAAAGTAGTTAGAAAACCATATAGTATCAAGACATTGATTATGCTGATGATGGGAAGGTCGAATAACCCGATGTATCGAGAAGGTCGGGAGGTCGAATTTAATAACGGTGACTTAAATAAAAAAGATAAAATTATTAAGGAGCTTAAATTAAATTTATTTGAAAATGATAATAAATAATAAACCTACATATATGTTCTTTTTTGTCTTTGGTATTTGAAGATCAATTATGCTCATAGAGTTAGAAGACCCACGTAGTGTGAAACAACAGATTATCTTGATGAGCGATGGGAATCAAATAGCCGATATAGCACCTATTGGGGCGATGCTAGAGGCTAATGATTTTTTTTGATGCAGAGAAAATAAGAACAAATAAAAGTATTGACAAGCTTAAATTAAACTTATTTGAAAATTATAAATTAAAAAAATAAACCTACATATATACTCTTTTTATGCAAGTGTTTGAAGAACCTCTTATGGTAAGTAATGATTAGAAGATTTATTCACAATAGCCGTTATGCTTATAGAAATTTAAGGTCGAATAGCTCTCCGATGCAACCCCCTATATAAGAAAAATGCCAGGAGGCTACCGAATTTCTGATTGATTGAAAACTTAATTAATTTAACATAAAATGAATTATAAACTCAAAATTAAAATCTGAGTTGAAATTGTAGGCGTTTGAAGACCCTGTTATGCTTACTAGAGCTAGCATATTAGAAGACCAACCGTAATATGAAGACACTAACCTTATATGCTCGTGAGGCGGGGAAGGTCGAATAACTCAATGACCTCCATGTAAAGATGTGAGGCTCAATTTGGATTGACACAAAGCTTAAATATGATTAAATACGATTAATAAGCTTAAATTAAACTTAAATGAAAAAAATGATGAATCGAAGCTAAACCTACTCACAAAAAAAAAATCTAAATGTGTTTAAATAAGAATGAGTTTGTAAGCTTCTTAGCA
This sequence comes from Cymbidium sinense, assembly GCA_021442155.1. Lineage (NCBI taxonomy): Eukaryota > Viridiplantae > Streptophyta > Magnoliopsida > Asparagales > Orchidaceae > Cymbidium > Cymbidium sinense. Next base: position 52,193,904 of record CM038228.1, on the reverse strand, counting down.
TTCATGAGCCAAGTTTCATTAAAACATAAAGAGCTCAACGAGCTATGAACTAGATGCCAATAAATAAATATTAATCTAAATAATTAAACAAAATCTAAAATGTCAAAGCGATTATAACATATCTACAAGCATAAAAGCATTAATAAAGGCATTCTTAGATACACCTACATGTGCTCGAACATAAAGATTTAAAGTGCTAATTTTAATGTCTGAAAATATTGCGTAGGCTAAATTGGAATCAATTAAATATTAATATGAACAATCTAATAAGATATTAGATCAATCTATAACATCTTCTACGCTATCGAATTCGCAACACATCATACAAGCGAACAGAATGCGCTAATTAAAGATTCAATTAAACTCTTGCATACTTTATAAAGCATGATTAAAAATCAAATTTAATACCTCAAAAGTGTGTAAGCATTCTTAAAAATAACTGCATGAGCCCTGATACTATGTTGAATGCTCAAACTTAGTGTTTGAGGATGCTGCGCGGGTTGATTCCCGGTTGGGTCTACGAACTACGTCTAAGTTAACAAAACCTAATGATATTATTATAGCTTTCTCCGCCTAAGAAAATCTCTAAGAAGCTAATTTTGTTATTTGATAGTATAACAACTATCTTCTAACTCCCCAATGATAGCTAAGTTGATTAAAGATATTAACTATAGGGGTAACTATTATCAAAATATTTATGATATTATATTCAATATTCTCAAATTCAAAATTCTCAAAATATATATCTTCTTTATTAAATTGATGAATACAAGACTTAAAATAATAAATTAAATGATTTAAATACCTGCATGGGCTCCAACATTAAGTTGAATGCTTAAATTTAATGTCTGAGGATGCTACATGGGTTGATTCCCGGTTTAGCCTTATGACTGGATCCGAGTTAACAAAACTTAAAAATATTATAAAATTTCAACTTAAATATCAAAAGCTAATTGTCATGTGGCGGTAGATCGATCTATTAGGAGCTAAGCAGTTGACAGATCTAAAGTTCTCAAATATATTTGATTCAATCAATTAACCATCCCAATGATGGAATGTTGAATGGATTTCGAGGGATAATTACCATCAAAATATGCTTGCAGCTCAAATCAAATTAATCAAATTCAAATTACAAACATGAAATCACATAAATCACTAAGTTCTAAATATCAAAATGAAATTCAATCTAAAAACTTAAAGCTAAAAAAAATCCAATTCACCATTCGCAATTATTTGTTGAATGTGATAAATTAAGAAAACTTTAGCTCACAAAGGAGCCAACGTCAAATCAAGTAGACAACTATGTTTACTCTCAAATAATCTCATGCCAGCCAGGATGTGGCCCGTGTCCTCATTGCGTGGTTTGTAGTAGGCTCCATACATACCGATTACATCGAGTCTTATATGGGTCTTGTCACTAAATGACACTATATTAATGATCCGATTTGTGGCAGTATGCTTAATAATCGCCCTTTGAGTTGTGAACCATAGGGTATACTTGATTGGGCAAAGCCCTCATTAAGGTAGACTTAAGCATATCTCCTTGACACCACCAAGGTACAAGGATCTTGGATGGCAACCCATGTGTTGTTGAGGATCCTTCGGTTAGGTTGGGTTGAATACCTCCTCTGACTAAGTAGACTAGGGACCGCGATAGCCCGGGATGACAAAATCATGGGATCTAGATCAGGCTCGTCATTATTCCCCCAACCATCCAATTTAAGTTAAACATAATAAATTTCATAAACCTAAATTCTAAAACTCCACATGCTGCTATTATACGCCACTCATTAAGTGTCCTAATGACTAGGCTTAATCAAAAGTTCTCTCTCACTTATTGAGATGGGTAATTAACTATCGGGGCTTGTGCCTATAAGAAACCTGGAACTAGATCTAAAGTTCTCACCAAATGAGAACCAAATCTCTGGGTAGTGTCTTATCTACTATTCCATTCGCCTTCTAAAAATTTAACCGACACTTTAAAATACTCTTTTCATCAAAGAGGTCGGTGGTAAATTTTCAGAGCCCACACTAATAGTTCACAATTTCCAATGTATATGAATGTATCAGTATTTAGAGTTTGCAGCTCATTCCCATAAAGGATTCTTCCATATAAGTGATTGTAGGATAAGTTTAAGTAGCTCAAAAAAGTAAGAGATGTCAAGCTCGGGGGAATCCCACCAGACAACTAATTTGTTGATAAATCTAAAGACTCTAGCAATAACAAATCACCAATTTTATAAGGAATATTTCCAATCAAATGATTATCTAAAGTTTAAATTTGTTAATCCTTTTAGAACACATGATCTGGAATTTCACCACTCAAAATATTGCTTGAAAAGTCTATGCTTTTGATCACATTTTTTTTATTTAAATTTGTCCTTCATAGTCAACACCAGGAAAATAGAATAAGGAAGCATAAATTGTATCACAAAAGATGATGGTCCTATAAATCAAGGTTCTCAAATTCATGAAGTTTTGGGTATTGAACGATAAACTCTTGTTTGCAAGATCTAATATATTAAGCTTACTGAGCAAAGCTTCTCACGGTATGCTTCTTGACACATTCGACCTTAGTCAAGGATTCATAAATTTGGTAGCTCCATGCCCAACCATTAGAATGTTTCCATCAATATTATTTTACCAAGACTTGCGCCAGTTCTTTACATTTGTAAAGATTTTGGCAATTTTCAGATAGTTATTACCAAGATCCAACACTTGGAGCTCAGTCAAAGTATATTGAATGAATCCTTCCATTAAGCAAGTTGTTTGCTAGGTTAACTAACTCAAGAGATTTTGGTAGCGGATGGTATTTCACCAAATAGCGATTGTGGACATATCAATCAAAGTCGAGATGTTGCTTTACATAGGAGAGTGGTATGCGGAATAATTTTAGAAATAGAAATTTTAGATATGATAATTCATTGGTTGATGGCAATTGTCCCTTAAACAAGTTGTAGCCAATATTTAGCAGGGAAGCATTTTGCAATATATATGGTGGTATTTGACCTTCAAACTTGATATGACACTAAAAATTCTACTAGTCAAAGCACGAATCTTGACGTTAAAAGCAAACTGATCCGAAGTTGAAATTGGTCAAGATTAGGAACTTAAACTATCATAAAAAATTTTGGGATATCAGTTAAATCTTTAAAAAGCTCCCAAACATGGAGTGTTTATAGTCAAATCGAGCGTCTCGATGAGCCGAATCTAACAAACCCAAGATCTTACAATTTTGACTTCATTTGAACGTTCAAATATTTAAAATATTTCAAATGATCAAAAGAATCATTCTGAGCCGCCCGATGAGGTGGAGTGGTACGGGTTTTGCATGTATTTACAGGGACATCACTCCTCCAATCTATAAATTGCCCCTCATTCCTCATATGAGGGGAGCCTAAGGAAGAGAGAGGAGAGAGCTCTAAAGATCCTCTAAGCAGTCATGCACCACTCGGCGATGTCAACCCGCCGCCATCGCTTCGTCCGCCGTTGATCCTCGCGTCGTCATAGTCTCCATCACGATGACCTTCACCACCAGTGATTGTTCCCTGTATTTTCACCAATGATTGTTCAGCTGGTAATTGTTCTTTGCATTTCCACCAATAATTGTTCTTTGCATTTTCACCAGTGATTGTTCTCTGCATTTCCACCAGTGATTGTTCCCTGCATTTTCACCAGTGATTATTCCATGCATTTTCACCAGTGATTGTTCCCCGCATTTCCACCAGTGATTGCTCTACGCAGTTCACCATCATCTGCTTGAACATGTTATAACTTGTTGTCACATATTTGTATTCCTTTCTCATATACAATTCTAATCCCGTTATCGGAAGATTTTGTACTGAAATAGATACATAGTGGAAGGTTTTTTTCTTGGGCTAGGCCTTTGGTTTTTCACGTAAAAAAGTTCTTATTCACTCTTTAAATACACATTGTGTCTTTGGATTTTATAACAAGCTAAGGCATAAACTTTTACTCTATCACATGGTTTTTTGTACATAATAGTTTAGCGTACGTGGGAAAACTACCTTCAATCATTATACGTGAACACCCACATTATGGCCATGGTAATACATAATGGCTCTGCTCCAACTCTCATCACTCTCAATCCTTGAACCAAGGGAAGCTCCTCACTCCCCACGATAGGCATGACCATCGGTGAAAGCGATAGGAATCTCTTTAGAAGATGCGTGTTCGCGAATGGAAGAGTCTCAAAATGAGATGATTTGACTTTTTTTGAGGAACACAACGGCCATTCTGTGGCAAACACATCTCCCCAAGATCGATCATTGTAGGGGAGGTCAAAATGCTAATCTCTTGAAGTTCCTCCGTAGAGCGTGATCGATCTCCTTGACCTTTCTAGTTCTACTCATCCATCACGTGCAGCTCAATCGACTGCTAATCCACCAATTATTGATGGTAGCTTGACACATTCTCGTCATGTTGACCCCACTCATCATGACATGTCGAAAATGCGATCTTCACCTTCAAGAGGCAATAATCTTCCCCTACTATGAGGAATCTCACCTTTAGCGAAGCTATTCTTTTAACATTCCCATTCAGGTTTCAAGCTTAGAGCATTGATTCTATGATGGGCAATTGACCCACATGAACACATCGACCATTAGACTATCATGCATATCCAACGAGCTCGACACCTTTGCTTTGTCGTCTTTTTTACCCTCGGAAGCTCACACTTGGTTACTCCTTCAAGGGATCCATCCATACTTTGACAAACTTCAAGATTTTTTGTGAAATAGTTCATTGCAAAGGATCATTAAATATTCCTCCCATCTCTCCGGTATTCATCAAATGAGGGTGAATCACTTAAGGAATACTTCGAGGTTCTCCTTAGAAGCTCAAATACAGGTAGACAACTATTAAGAGGAGTTTTCCTTGGAGGGCTCCATCGGGACCTTTTACTCATCCTTAATGCGAGACACGGTCCACTCATATCGACTTAGTTCATCATGTGGAAGCAAATCTCTGTGATGAGGCTATTAATTCTCATAAATAATTTGAATAATCTGAGGAAACATAAAGCCCGGAATCTGAGAGTCCTCAAGAAGCAACAAGGCGTGATCTCCCTCCCAATCATTAATGGCGTGAACCACGGCCAGAAAAGAATACACCTGAACACATCTCGTGTTAACCTCGATGGCTATTGAGATGAAGAAAACATCAAGTGGTCACATCCTGAAACCAAATTAATCGAGCAATATTGTCACTTCCATGAAGTCATGGACATACTTCTTGAGGCATGCAAACAACTCAAAGAAGAAATTGAGAGGCTCATTCAGCAAGGATATCTATGTCGATTTGTGAAGAATCAATTGACTCAAATAAACATACCTCTAACTAGGGGGCAACCAGGACAATCATCATAGAAACAACAAAATAATCATCAAATAATTGGAGAAATTGAAACAATCGTACGAGGACCAATACTTTCTAATCAAGTTCTCATTACCACCTCTGAAGAGCAAAAGTTAAAAGTCTTATTGATCATTCCATCACTTTTAATGACTGGACTTAGAAGGAGTCATGTTCCTCATCAAGATCCACTTGTCATCGTAGGGATCGGTGACCCATGTTATAATGTTAAGAGAATTTTGATTGACAATGGGAGTTGTTGACTATGTCTTATTTTATCACATTTCTTAACATGGGCTGTTAAGAAAAAGCTCCAACCCGCTGCAGAACCATTATACGGGTTTGATAATCGCCCTGCGAGTAGAGGGGACAATCACCCTTTATGTTATCCTTGGTGAATTTTTTTGACAAGTGACTCATCTAATCCAATTCACGGTGGTCAAGTTAGATTCAAAATATAACGCTATCTTTGGAAGGCCCCTCCAATCAATTTTCTGGTCACTTCTCATCTTAAGATGAAATTTCAACCCCAGTTGGGGTGGTAGTGGAAATCAATGGTGCAAATCATGTTATCTCGGACAAGCTCAACCACGCTTGTGACCTTCAACATCAAAGATTTTAATTTTCAAGATGAAGTGAGTAAAAGCCCGGAAGACTTGCTCTATTGCATTATCGATGACCAACCATTAACATGGTGCAAGTTGATCTCTCTAGATGAACAAAGGGAAAAATATATAGACTTCTTGCATAGAAATCAAGACATCTTCGCTTGGAGTCCGACGGATATGCTGGGGGTCAACCCCAATGTGATCATGCACTCCCTCAAGATTGATCCGACATTCAAACCGATCATCCAAAAGTGAAGTTTTGCACTAATCGCCTGCTATTGAACAAGAAGTTAACAAGCTTCTTGAAGGGATTCATACGAGGTACATTACCCTACATGGCTAGCAAATGTTGTCATGGTTAAGAAAACAAATGGAACATGGAGAATGTGTATTGATTACACTGACCTTAACAAAGCTTGCCCAAAAGATAGTTTTCTCTTCCTCGAATTGATCAATTGGTCGATGCTACATTTGGACACATCAAATGCTCGCTTTTGGATGCTTACTGTTACAATCAAATAAAATGGACCCAACGGATGAAGAAGCTACAATATTTCAAACATATAAAGGTTTATATTGCTACCAAGTTATGGGATTAAAAATGCGGTGCTACCTATCAATGCCTTATGAATAAGATTTTTAAAGACCTATAGGCCGACACAATGGAGGTATATGTGGATGACATGTTAGTGAAAAGCTAAAACATATTGACTTAGAAATATGCTTTAACCTTCGTCGACATTATAACATGTGACTTAACCCACCGGTTACATCAAAAAAATTTCTTGGATTTATGGTAACCCACCGCGGGATAGAGGCCAACCGAGAAAATCAAAGCTCTCAAAGATATGACTCCCAAGAATATCAAGGAAGTTCAACATTTGAATGGATGAATTGCTACATTTATCCCGCGCTTCCTAGCTCGGGGATAAATACTTGCCATTCTTTAAAATATTAAAGGGAGCTAAAAATAATAATTTTCAATGGACCGATGAATGTCTTGAGCAAAAGGAGTATTTAACATCTCCACCTACTATCCAAGCCTATTCAAGGAGAGATGTTATACTTATATCTCGTCTCTTCATACAATAAGCTCGCTTTTAGTGCGAAGAAGATGGGACACAACCAATTTATTATGTCGAAAATTCTCTCGATATAGAAAGTCATTATCCACTTGTGATAAGGTGGTTCTAGCTTTAGTTTTCTCGATGAAAAATTGCCATACTTCCAAGCTCACACCATCGGCGTTTACACTCATTTACCATTAAGGGCCATCCTACAGAAATCCGAAGCATCTTGGAGGTTAATCAAATGGTCCAGAGAAGGGGGAGAGTTTGATATAAATTTTCTACTCGCGCTATAAAGTCTCAAGTACTTGCAGACTTTAAAGTGGAATGCACTACCCAACTGAGAGCTTCGCTACATGCCTTCGCCTCCTCAATGGACCCTCTATGTTGATGGAGCTTCGAAATCTGGTGGGAATCTTACTTATTTCCCCAGAGAATACCTAGAGTATGGACTTCTAAAATTTCCCTGCAACTAATAATATGGTCAATATGAGGCTCTCATCGTAGGGTTGAGACTCGCATTGATGAAGCTCAAGACTTAGTGATCCACACGACTCTCAACTTGTCACCCAAGTTGAGGGAAACTTTAATACTCATAATCCTCACCGCAATACCTCCACTTGTAAAGTCTTTTCTTGCCCATTTCAAGACACATCAAATCATTCACATAGAGAAGAATACTCGAGCTGACGCTCTCGCTAAGCTTGCTACATCTACTAGAGATCTATTTAAGAGAAGGCATGTTGAAGAAATATATTTTCTAGTATCCAAGGGTCATGGGTAATTCAAGCAATTAATGAGATAAAGGAACATTCATGGATGGACCCCATCCTATCTTTTCTACAAGAAGGAACCCTTCAAAGACTTGACTTTCGTCTCAAGACAAGCTTCAAACTTTACATTATCGAGGTGAACTATACAAACAGGCTTTTCTCGGGCCATCGAGGTCGACACGATTAAGAGAAGTTCACTCGGGGATATGTGGAGAATATCTAGGAGGAAGGGCGCTAGCCCTTAACATTATAAGGCAATGGTTCTATTGGCCTATGATGAAACAAGATGCCTTAGAGTTCACAAGAAAATGTGCGAGTTATTAGTTGCACTTTAACCTCCCTCACCTGCCACATACAGAGCTCTTATCCATTCAAAGCCCGTCCTTTTTTGGGGATTGATATCATGGGACCTTTTTCGATAGCATCGGCAACAAAGTTTATCATTTTAGTCGAATTACTACTAAATATGTGGAAGCAGAACCACTCGCTAAAATCACAGAGGCAAATGCTAAACAATTTGTTTGGAAAAATATAGTATGTCAATTCGGTCTTCCTGCAAAGATCATCACTGACAACGGAACCCACTTTATTTGGAAAAGTCTTTACATCCTTTTGTAAAGATCTTCACATTCACCGCAATGGTAGCACATCCTCAAACTAATAGCAGACTACCAACAAGACTATACTCAAAGGACTAAAAACATTTTGAGAAGGATCAATGGGTTGATGAGCTTTCTAATGTTCTCTTAGACTACATCGCGACTCGACCGGTGAGACACCATATAACTTGTGTTTTGGCAGAAGCTATTATACCGTAGATATCGGGTTCCAAGTCCAAGAGTTCATTTGATCATGATGGTAATGAAGAAAAACTCCGACCCTACTTACTCAAATTCATGACATGGCCCTACTTGCCGCTTCCTATCACCAAAGGGTAGCTCATCACTTCAACGAAGAGTAAAATCTCATCCCATATCTCGTGACTTGGTCCTACGAAGTCTCAAGCCGCAGCAAAGGCCCTCAACGCAATAAACTCTCACCTCTTTGGACCCATATGTGGTTATAGCTATGGTAAGCCGTGAACATTCAAGCTCAAGGATCTGAAAAACTTACCTCAAACTTGGAACACCGAGAAAATATTATCGAATCCATACATAATTATTGTCACTTGTCTCATTTGTCATTTCCTCTTCATGTAGCCAACCCCACTTAATGGGATAAAGACTTGTTGTTGTTGTCATTTCCTCTTGAAACTCATATCCGTGTTAAAATCATCTTGTGATTGTATCACCCAACTTATCGAGTAATGAATTTATAGCTTTTTCTTATGTTTGTTTCTTTTCATTTAATCCTCCCACTTGAGAAATATACAACTCACGCTATGTCTCAATGGCATGATCAATCCCAAGGGAACTTGATGACCTCTTCCATGTAAGAAGTCTAACACTTCTGATACAGATAAGTCAAAAGGTCCTTGGACATGGCCTCTTCCATACGTTAGCCATGAGCAAAGACTCGACAAACAACCTAGGATAGGTCAAAAGGTCCTTGGTGGACTTCCACGCCTCTTCCATAGTTAACGCCATCAAGACTCTAACAACCTAGATAGGTCAAAAGGTCCTTGGAACTTCTCACCCTTTTCCATACAAGTTAACGCCATCATCAAAGACTCGACAAATACCGGATTGGTCAAAATCTCTGGATTCAATTCAACCTCATCCAGGTTAGCGTCGTCAATAATATTCACCAATTACCCCAGATAGATAAAAATAGAATAAGAGCGCATAAAAATAAGAAATAATAAAAAAATATTTTTAATAGCATTAATATAATGATATAAGAAAGAATCAAGATTCTGATACACATTAATAACAATACATAGAAAAAAAATGCATCCTCAAGTAATGCTACACGATATCAACATCCTCCTCACCACTAGGAGATACTCCCCTGGACTCACTCTCCCTCTTCATCTCGAAGAGTCTTGATACTTTGGGAGATAGATCATCACTAGCTCCTCTGATGTACTAAGCGGATTCCTTTTAGGAACCCTCGGATGAAGCCCTCCTCTAAACATTGGTGCTCCAAGTCCTTCACTTCAACATCAAGAATATGATTACGAGCTTCTGGACATGGTCTTCGATGCCACGATAAGCCAAGGAGTTCTTAAAGTCTTCCACTACCTTCAAGGAGATTTCATTTGCTTCCGCCGACATTATATGCTCCTTCTAAAGACGATCTAATGCTTTCTTCTCCGTTTAAGAGCTCTCTTCTCCACCGTAAGTGCCTTGAGTCTTTTCTCTTCTGAGTCTCGCCCTCACCTCAATCAGCTCATCACGAGTGCGCTCCACCTCCTGACACTGGAGAGAAAGAGAAGTCGACATGTTTGCTAGCTCAGCTCAGCACCAATTGATCCTCCAAAGTCGTCGCTTCTTTGGCCTTAACACTCATCTTTCGCTCATACTCGCCTTGCAGATATTTTACCTTCATGAATTTAGTATTCCACTCATCTAAAGTGACACCCAAATGAGCCATCAGCCTTAGTGATTGAGTTACCTATAAAAATCTCCATAAATGTTACACAAAGAAAAGAAGAAAAGAAGGAAGGAAAATAAGAAAAGAAGGAGGAAGGGAAGACAACGTACCAATTCATCTACTTGTTGACATCCAGTACATATGTGATTTAACACCTCTTCAAGAATGTGTGGCTTTAGAACTCTCCCATCATAGTGTTGAAACTAAACTCGTGAGGCCAACTGGGGCTAACATCTTCTTCGAGATATCGACATAGTCACTTCAAAGACATGTCTTCTTTTTTAGAAGATGAAACATTGCTACCACTGATTTCGGAGCTTCTTGAAAGAACCCTATGAATATGAGGAGACCTTTCATCACCTTTACTTGACCTCTTATGGAAAAGAGCATGAGATCTCGCCTTGAAGAAAGGCCAACCTTGAACATTCTATCTTCAACTATATATTTGCCAATGATGTAACTCATGTTGAAGCTTCCTACATTAGAATATTAAGAGTTGCTAAGATCTCATTCTCCATCGAATGGATCCGGAAGGTCATTCAATCTTCCCCATCTCGGAAGGCCCCACTCATTCTTCACAAAAAAAGAATCCATTAGACCAATTTTTTAGATAGATCCAAAAAAATTCTATCCAATTCTTTATAGTCCGATAAGAAACACGTCCCTGAGCATCACATGTGAATCTACACATTCGGCACAAGTATTTGATGTTCAAAGTAACACCACGCTCTCTAAAGAAGGTAGTCAAACCAATGATGACCACTAAAGCTCAAAATGAGAATTGTGACAAAGTTACGCCACATATTTGAAGATCTCAATCAACTCAGGAGCTAAAGGGAATCGCAGTCCTGCACGAAGAGTCATCTCAAAAATAGTAAAGTACCCTGGCGGAGGTGAACGGGCTCGATCAGACTTTTTGGCAATAATGGCCACCAACTCATTAGAGAAGAAAAATTTTATGCGGAACACCATTAAGCTATCTAATGTGACAGTGGATGGTATATCGTCTGTAGTTGCCACACTATGGGTTTTCTTTTGGCCATCACCCTGTGAAAATACATAATAAATAATGAGGGAGAAATGATAAAAATCGGAGAATTTTGTGAAGCAGCTCACTCACCCCAATACTCGGGTGCATCCTCTTTTGACTCTCTCGCTCACACACAGTTTGGGATAAAATTTTTCACCTACGATATGACGAAAAAGAAACACATACATATGAAAAATATATAGAGAGAGAGAGAGAAAGAGAGAAGTTATCCCCCTCTAATAATGCTATGAAACTACCTGTGAAACTTTCTGAGTAGTTCGGACGATGGTTCCTAACTAACGCTTCCCCATCGTCTTGGCGGTTATTAACTGCTGAACCGTCCATTGAAGTTGTAAGAAACCCAATTTCCTACAAGAAAAAGTAGGAACCGCGGGCCTTGATCGCTTCCAAACTGGGACGGTCCGATGAGGCCGGTTGACGCCTCTTTCGAGGGAAACTGGAACCACGATGACATGGGCCTTGATCGCCACTACGGTCCGATGAGCCGGGTTGATGTCTCTTCGAGGGAAAACTGAACACGATGTATGTACTGGGTCGCCTAAACCCGGAGGTTTGACGAGGTCGGCTGACGCCGAGGGAAAAAACCACGATATGTAAGCGGCCTGATCGCTTCAAACCCGGATGGTCCGACGAGGCCGGTCGACACATCTTTCGAGGGAAAACTGGAACCATGACGTATGTACCGCAGGCCTTGATAGCCTCCGATCAACCCTCACTCAAGAAAAAGAGAAATACTAAAGCATTGGAGAAGTGTGCCTTTTACCTTGACCCTAGGGGGTTTTTATAGACCCCTTATAGGGGTAAAAAGGTAAAAAATCATCCAAAACCATCAAAAACCACCCAAAATCGCCAAAAACTGCCCAAAAGCTGCCCCAGATGACGGCCCGATGGCATTCATGCGCTTAACCGCTTCACCGAGTCGGTGCTAACCGCCAAGCTGACGCACTGGCATCCATCACGTCACGCAGACGTGCGGTACGCCAGCGTGTACGTGTCCGTTTACCCACCAACCCGCTCAATCGACCAGACGATCCCATCACTCGCCTGTGAAGCTGCCAAGAACCCGGACCCACGCTTTCGACCCAGACCAAGCGCCGCCAACCGCCACGCCAGCGCGGCGCCCGCTTCGCCCCCATTGAGCCAGGGCCCATGACGCATAACTCAAAGGGCATAACCTCAGAATCTGGCATATTACACACATCCGCGCCCTACATCTGCTTCATAGTCATAAATTTCTCCATGAAGATTTGTTCTCAAATTGGTGAACTCTCAAATTTCATTGAAGAATTTCATTTTAAGTATATGATGTATTTATTTTTGGATGATTAAGATAATGTCATCCAAAAATAGGAGGGCAACTGATATGACACTGAAAATTCTACTAGTCGAAGCACGAATCTTGACGTTAAAAGCAAATTGACTTGAAGTTGAAACTGGTCGAGATTTGGAACTTAAAATATCATCGAAAACTTTGGGATATCAGTTAAATCTCTAAAGGCTCCCAAACATGGAGTGTTTATAGTCAAATCGAAGGCCTCGACGATCATCTAACAAGCCCAAGATCTTACAATTGACTTCATTTGAACATTCAAATATTTAAAATACATCAAATGATCAAAGGAATCATTTGAGTCTCATGAGTGGAGTGGTAATGGTTTTGCATGTATTTACGGACGCCACTCCTCCAATCTATAAATAGCTCATTTCTCATATGAGGGGAGCCCAAGAAGAGAGAGAGAGAGAGCTCTAAAGCTTGAAGATCCAACCGTCTACCACTGACGCGTCCAACGCCACCCGCCGCCGCCATTGATCCTCGCCGTCGATTCCATGCCTCCATCATGATGACCTTCACCACCAATGATTATATTCCTAAATTGTTCTCTGCATTACCGAATTGTTCCATGCATTTCCACTGATTGTTCGATTTTCATTGATTGTTCTGATTTCCTAATTGCTTGATTTACATTTTAGATTTCAATTGTTTAGTATGATTACATTGTTCACCATCATCATCATTGCTACTACTGCAACTATTACAAGATTGTCACATAGCTTATTGTTCCTTTCATATACAATTCTATAATCCCGTTATCGGAAGATTTTGTACTCAAAGATACATAGTGGAAGCTTTTCTAAGAATTTTCCTCTTTGAGGTTTTCCAGATAGTTTTGTTCACTCTTAAATATTGTGTGTGTTTGGATTTTAACAAGGCTAATAAACTTTTACTCAACTAGATTTAACGCAACAAAACTGATTATCTTCTAAATGCACTATGGCTCCACTTTTAAATGTTAAAGACTGGCAACTTGCCTCTCATCTGATTTTTGGAGAGATCTAAAAATTTAATGCTGGATGATGTGTTCACAAACCACTCAGGCATGGTGCCAGAAATCCCAGCTGCTGCAATGGACAAGATTAAAATATTTCTCTACCATCGAAAACATGTAGGAAAGCGAGGGCCCAATCGACATTAACTTAGCTTGATTCTTTTGAACTGGAAAGGAGTTACCCAATCCTCCTTCAAATCTATGCTCAACGAATTGTGAGACATGTCAAGCATTTTTAATCGGCTTAGTTATGACACCATTGAAAGAATTGTCATTCAAAAAAAAAGAGAGTAAGTTTGATAGCTTTGAGATATCTTCTGGAATAGGACCAGACATTAAGTTTGAGTCAAGAGAAAGCAGCTCAAGGCTAGTCAGGTGCTCAACCCAACCCAATAGATTTCCCCTCAACATGTTTCCGCGTAAATTCAATCTTTGTAGCACGCTCCATGAACATCTAAGACCCTGCATTATTTCATTAACATCTCCACTAAAGTTATCGTAGTCCAATATCAAGGTGTTCAAGTTGCAGAGCTTTCTGAATATTGCCCCTGAAACATGTCCTTCAAATCTATTTCTTTGTAGGGAAAGTGAAGAAAGGAAGGTCATGTTTTCCACTACGCCAGGCATGGCTCAATAAAATGAATTGTAATCAAGCAATAGATCTGTAAGCTTAGTAGTGTTCCACAGCCATTGAGGAACAGTGGAATTTAATTCATTATGCGTAAGATCAACTTCAACCAAGTTTGAAAATTTTACATGAGAAATAGAAGAATCGATGCTATGTAATTGATAAGAACTTAATCGTAATACCTTTAGAGAAGATAACCTGGAGACAACACGCAACAAATTACCACCAACTCTGTCAAGGGCAACCTGGGTCATGTCAAGGAACTCTAGGAAAGAAAGAAAGTAGAGCCAATCAAATGTTGTAGAATAAAGATTATTATTGTAACCAATATTTAGGTAACGCAGGCTGGAGAGATTGCTAAGCTGAGGAGGCACTCTTCCCTCCAATCCTGAACTCTAGAGGTTGAGATATCTGAGGCTTTTAAAGGAAGTAAAGAAATCTAGAATCAAAAATAAAATAAAAGATCAGAAATGATTGATCGAACCATGAATACATGATTGTAGAGGATTAGAACATGGGTGATATTGCTTCATAAAATTCCGATCCAACTAAAACAATCCTCACCTTCCCAAGACGAAAGTTGGTTCCTCAGATCAAAAATGCTTTATTTGAAGGTGAGAAGGGCCGCCCTCTCCCTCTCGATACAACTGGAGGAGCTTCCATTTTGTGCTGCGAGAATACCAGTAGTAGCGGTTGTGATCACTGTGAGGCAAACAACCAGCGCAAAAGCGGGAAAGCTTTCTTGATTAGCCATATGTTTATGTTTTGTGGAGACTAAAAGTAAAGGAGACTAAAAGTAAAGCTTTTAGTTAATGTTATTCATTCTTTGAAAAACCAATCGCAATTTCAACTTTGGTTAAGAAAACAGAATCAAAGTTTTATAAAATAGAACTTGAATAGATTTCAAATGGACAATGCTTTACAAAACAAACAAAAACAAATATTAAAAAAAGAATGATAGAAAGCATCCTAGAGTTGTGCCTCAGCGGCACTAAGAAACCACAAAATCAGTTTTGGAATAATTTAAAGTATTTTTAGAGAATTATTTTCTTTGTTTTTAATTGATCTAAGTGGCTCCTAGAATGTGGGAGACGTGAAAATTGCTTGAGAGATTTAACTGGAGAGAGATTTGTAAAATTCTCTTTAGTTTTTTTATAGTACATTTTTTGATATGATGTAGCTCCAAGATTTTTTTTTTATTCCAAAATTTTCACATAAATTCTAATGTTCTATTTTTATTTTATTTTACTTTGACCTTTATTTGCTCCTATTTTCTCTCCCAACCGTTAGAGTGTTAATCAATTAATTAATAATTAAATAATTTAGCATATAATGAAAGGTTACTTTTCCAATTTTTTATAGTTTTATATCGGGTATATATATATATATATATGCTGGAGGTAACAGTGAAAAAAACTGGTAAAGTGCATTGATGCATACTGTAATAAAATTCCCAGTGTTCTGCCCATGTGCGAAGAAATAATTGTTTGTGGTGCTGCCAGGAATGCCCGCGGGAATCTGCTTGCTAATGTCTACTGTTGCTGCAGCAGTAGGCTTCGGATTTTCTCCGGCAGGTTTGGAAGGCTCGCCGCCTCTGCTGACCACACGACCCATTCTTCTCCAAACGACATAGTTACAACAAAGATAAGAAGAGCTCATCAGAATTCTTATCAAGAGCGGAAAGAATTTTTAATTATTTTTTATTTACAAAAAGAAATGACAATAAATTAACATCCTAATTGAATTATGTCGGATGACAATAATACAAATATTGTATTAAAAAGCATACAAGCTAATGTAAATATCACAAAATTGTCGCTTTTAAACTCTCACAAATAAGTTATTGACAACTAGAGCGAGACTAATAGCAATGAGAATGTTAAGAGAGAAGTGTGGTAAAACAAGAAAAGAGTGAAAAATGACTATGCTAGAAACATGATGAGAACATTACTTAGTGAAGATAAAATGGTAAGAAATAGACTTATGTTGTTAATGCAAAAGAAGCATAGCAAATTAAATGCATCAATAAAATAGGTACCTAAAATTAAGATGAAAGTTTGTCCAAAAACAAAGAGCAGGCTGAAAATAACATTGCTTTGCAAAATAGATTAACACTTCATGTAACTCTCAACAAAAATGAATGGAGGAGTATTCATAAATCCAATATCAAATAATTAATGGTGATGATAATTATTGAGTTCATAAAAGCACTAAGACAACACAAGAGACACGTGCAAATCTCAAAGTGAATGTCCACAAATCATAAGCCAAACTCAACCAAATTTAAAGTTTCCAATAAATGTGCAGTACTAGTAAATTGGGTTGAATCAAGTGATATATGGCTACATTTTTAGATCAATCAACTGTTGCAAGAATTTCTCTCAGCTATCTAGTAAACAGTTGGACATCATCACACCCTATCATGTCCAATGAAAAGCCCCTAACCCCAAGATGCAGGGCTCTCGAATGGACTTTTCAACAAAATTTGTCCAATGCAATTAGGGTCAGATCTAATAAAACAAATCCAGCGTAGCATACCCTTTTTGCAGCCTCAAATCAATTTTGGTGACCAAGTAGATCTGAAAGCATTTGAGTACTCTATATAGACACTACTCACACTTTGGTCATTCCTAAATAACCTCAAATTAAGTCTTTGAAACATAAAAACAAAGAAATACTCAAGAATACAAACAGGCACCTTTGTTGTACTCATCTCAGTCGTTCAACAAAAACAAAATGCATCGCAACCATAGATTAAAATCCTCCTTACCTAAACTCTGTACTCATCAAGTCTAGAGCATGTATGAATACTCTTATTGTCTTATATAAATGAATACATATAAAAGAAAGCCTTACTCAGTACTCTCTCTGTCTCTATTTCCATTTTCATCTATGCATCTTCGCCAAAAACTTCATCTGTTATCATGATAAGAACTACAATTTTCAAGCTCATTTCTTTTAGAAGCATCCTCATCTAGTACCACCCAAGGCTGAGCATAAGGCCTAACAATCTCAATATAATAAAATGAGTTTTTTAGAGCAATAAATTCAGACCAAAAAAGTCTCAAATAAATAGCAAAGGAAAGTCTCAGAAAAGGCTCAGGCTCAGCCAACCCAAAAACATCTCAAAGAGCAACAAAATATGTAAGCATCCAAACTTCAATAGAAGGGTTACAATCACATGTAGTGCTACCAGACAAAGAGAAGAGGGAGAAAACATCAAAGCCATCACAGCCAACTTACCTTGGGTCCTCGACTAAGGCATTCAACCAAAGATCAATTACCTACAAAGCTCCAATTCCTGCCACCAAAATAATATAAACAGTAGCCAACAAAGCCACCTAGCCAACCAAAGGCCCAAATAGACAAACCCTCCTACAACAACAATCAGGAAAGTAAGTAGAACCAAGCCGGAACAACAACCAAGCCACCACCAGAAGAGGAAAACACTAGAAGACAAGCAACAACACCAAGAAAGCAAAAAATCCCAGAAAGAGACAATACCCACAGCCAAAATACCCTCAAAGACATGTAACCAGAGAACCAGTATCCAAAGCAAAAGGCCAAAGAAAACAGCAGCCACCAAGTAGCCCCCATCAAGCCAAACCAAGACAGAAACAAAAACCAAAAATAAATAACCAACAAGCTCCAGGGCCTGCCACCAACAAAACATAAACAATAGCAAAGTCACCACCAAAATAGGAAAACACCAAAAGACAAGCAACAAATAAATACAAAGTTTTAACCAGAGCTTCAGAACTTATTTTATTTATTTTGGATCATTTCTTTTAGAAGCATCCTCATCTAGTACCACCCAAGGCTGAGCATTGTGGAGAAAAATTCCTATGGGGGTCGCCTTTCAAATTTGTTGTGAGATAAGAGAGACAAGACTATAGAAAATCATCTTTTTAGGACACCACATAGATCCGCAAATATACTTATTCAAGTGATCGAGTATGTCATCAAAAAAATAATGTACTACATCGAGAGATAGGAATCACTACCTTTTAATGGACCTAATCGCCTCAATAAGGACTCTTAATGATGATGGGTCTGCATATATACCAAAGATTCTTGGATGGACCATAAGCATATCTATACATACAAATAAGAGTATTTAACACACTTCATGGTGCATGCTAAGTAATCCATATATGGAAATTTAGAAGTTGAATATGCATGATTTTTCTTAAGTAGAAAGGGGTTTCATTATCCAAACTTTCACATACACAGATGAAAGTAAGAAAGGCATAAGTGAGTACAACGTCATTGTTAACTAGAGGTGTAAGGTATAAGACCTACTTATGCCTACTTAAAGCCTCTCATCCTCAGGGTTGTGCAAACTAATATGCTACTTTTCTTAAATACAAACGTCTGTATAAAAGAAATGAAATGGAAAAGAAGAATGCAAAAGTTGTATTAATGGATTCATTTTGTTAATGCAATTTATGTATGCAAGTATGGGTGACCCTTCTTAGGTGATAGCATAGGGATGAATAGGGTATGGAATTAGGTAAGTGTTAGGTTCTTTTCAAATGAACTCTAAATCTTACCAACTCTTATTCAAAACTATGCTAACATAAGAGAAAAAGGAAACCTATGTTAAGCCCATCCATATATTCTTCACATGCAAGCTTATAATTAAAATATAAGTAACACACTTCTAGATTTGATATTTGATTTATATGTTTTGAAAATAATTTAGTTTTAATAGTGATAATAACCACTTATATTTCTACTTTAGCCAACACATGCAAATTTGACATAAAGTAAACAATTTCATTTTAAACTTCAATTTGAAAAATATGAATGCATGAAACCACTTGACATACAAATTTAGCATGTTGGGGAAAAACTCAAAGAAATGAAAGCATGTAAACAAATTTACTTTAATTAAATCCTAAAGACATTCTTATGGAATAAGAAAGTGTAAAATAAATCAAAGTGTATTCAATGTGATTTTTGTTTAGTTCAAAATTTGATTTAATTTTAAAAATATGGGATGAGTTTGTTGTTCCTAACCCATTCCCACATGTGTTTATTATTTTTGTTTAATTTTTAAGTATTGATTAGGTTAAAGTATGAAACCCTTACCTACACCACCTCAACATAGTTAACCAAATAATTATAAGCCAATGAGATGACATTAAAAACTCACAAAGAATTTAAATTTTCAATGCAACTAATAAGAAAAAGGCCCAAATTAATTTGGCTAATAATTAATGGTTAATTAGGCTAAGGGGTTTAGCTTAAGTAATTTCAAAACACCCTTTCATGCATATGAATTGGGTTTTGATTTTCTTAATTGAACTTAGGTTATTAAACACCTAAACAACTACCCAAAATAGATTAATTAAGTTCCAGAACTTTTCAGAAATTTTTTTTAAAAATAATTAAGGGGATAATTAGTGGATTAACTGTTAATTAAAAGAGGATTAAGAAAAGAAGAGGGGGATTTAGGGAATAGCTTAGGGGAGATTCTCCAAAATTATTCTATAAACCTCCTATCTACTAGATCTGACCTTAATCAACCATAATCATAAATTAAAACCACTAATCATAGCCTAATTATGCTTAATTATGTTAAGAGAGAAATTAAGAAATCCATATGCAATTCTCATAATTAAGCCTTCAATAAATCCCAAGAAAATTAGGGAAGGCAGAGGTCATCTCCTAAATCATACCTAAGAAATTTGGGATTAATCAGGGATTTAATTAAAAGGTAATTAGAAAAATAAACTATCTTATAAACCCAAAATCATAGAAAAGCATAATTCAAAATCCCTTGAAATTAATTTTAAAATATTCTAGGTTGAATTATCTGTCCATATAAACTTATTTAAAATTTTTTTGAATTTTATTAAGAGAGATATGAATTTTAGAAGATCCCTATATTAATTAGAACTAATTAAAGCATCCTAACTAATCATTTAGCTCATGGCGTGACAAGTGGTGGTGAGGGTCAGCACGCTTTACACGCGTCACGCTATGAACCCATCACTTAAATGTTGCATCGAAAAGGCGGTGCGACAACGGATGTGCTTTGATCTTTGTCATCCAATCAAAGATCAGACGGCTAGAGATGTCCCTGTAGTTTTAAAAAGGATATATCAAATTCTAAACGTGGGAATTATCTTGGCCATCCATCCAAACATAGGTCATGAATGAACTTAGATCAATGGTTTCAATCAATTTGGCCTATGGTGAAATTTGGCTATGTTAGGTTTCATTTTAGCTAAGTGTTGACTTGGTCAACCCTTAGGTTTGACTTGGTTTGACCCAATTTGATTTATTGATCATCCCATGATGATTTTTTATTATGATGAGAGGCGTAGATGAGTTTGGTTCAATCCAATTTAGTTAGAATTAGAATTTGGCTCATAAGGGTACTTTAGGTCACTTTGGGTCAAGTGAGCCTAAGTAGATCAAATGGTTTGGTCAAAGCTTGATTTGAGCTTGATTGATCTTGCATATGAACTTATGATTGATACATAAATCCATTTACAAGTGGTTTGGAGTCAAATGGGTTTTGATTCATTTGATAATTTCATTTTCAAAGGAAGAATATGAAGGGGTTTTGGGTTTGATTTTTGAATTAGGGTTTTGATTGAGTGATTGAAGGTTGTGTTTATATATGGGTTCATAATTGTAGGTTTGATTGAATCATGAGACAAAATCAAGAGTTTGGCTTGATTTGAAGCTGATTTGGCTAAGTTCAAGATTTTGACTTGAAAGGCTTAGGTTGTATTTTGAGTGGTTTGAGTTTAATTTTTGTAATTATTTTGGATTTTTTGAATTTATATTTCATTTATATATGTAAATATAAATGAGAATATAAATTTATCATGAGAAAATTTCAAGGATTTGAAGTGTTTTAATAATGATTTGGGCTAACTCCATTAAGAAGGATTTAAAGGACTTACAAAAATTTTGGAGTTTAGAGTTTGAATTTTTTGAATTTGGTTTGATTGATTTATATTTATAGTTCATTTATATATGTGAATATAAATAAGAATATAAATGAATTATGAGGAAAATCCCATGACTTTGAGATGCGTTGATCAAGATTTAGGCTAAATCCATTAAAGGAGAATTAATGACTTAAGAAAGATTTTAAATTGGGGATTTAATTTGAGGATTTGATTGGATTGATTTTTATTTAAATTTCATTTATATATATATGAATATAAATGAGAATATGAATTATTTTTGAGAAAATCCCATGAGTTTGAATTGGTTTAGAGTTGATTTTCGCTAGGTCCATTAATGGAAAATTAAATGGACTTATGAAACTTTTAAATTAGGAATTTATTTTTTGGGTTTAATTTGATTGATTTATTTTTATATTTCATTTATATATGTGAATATAAATGAGAATATAAATGAGTTTTGAGAAAATCCCATGAGTTTGAATTGGTTTGGATCATGATTTGGCTAAGTCCATTAATGGAAAATTAAGGACATATGCAAATTTTAAATTGGGAATTTAATTCTTGGATTTGATTTGATTGATTTATATTTATATTCCATTTATATATGTGAATATAAATGAGAATATAAATGAGTTTTGAGAAAATCCCAAGGATTTGAATTGATTTTGATCATGATTTGGCTAAGTCCATTAATGGAAAATTAAGGACTTATGAAACTTTTATGAATTGATTTGGATTTTTGAGTTTGATTTGATGAGTTTTAATTTATATTTCATTTATATATGTGAATATAAATGAGTCTTGAGAAAATCTCATAGATTTGAATTGATTTAGATCATGATGAGGCTAAGTCTTTAAGGGAGAACTTAAAGAACTTAAAAAAATTTCATGAATTGATTTGGAATTTTGAGTTTGATTTAATGCATTTGAGTTTATATTTCATTTATATATGTGAATATAAATGAGAATATAAATGAGTCATAAGAAAATTTCAAAGATTTAATTTGGTTTTGATCAAGATTTTGGTTAATTCCTTAAGGGAAGATTAAGGACTTAGAAAGATTTGAACTTATGAATTTTTTATGGATTTTGATCATGGGTTTCGTTCATAGATTTTAATCATAGATTTCAATCATATGGAGTTGGTTTGAGTTTGGAGATAATCAAATAGAATTTATTTGTAATTTGACCTGGAGGAAGGAAAGTGATAAATGGTTTAAGCTAAGAGTTGGAAATCTCCTAATACCACTAAGGCATGACTTATTCCTATGGCTAACTCTTCTAAGTCTCGAGGGTTAGGTTGAGTGTCCACCTAATCACTAGAAGTGTATTAAGACCAAGAAACTCTTAAATTCTAAGAGGAGTCCTATGCTTAAGATGGAGAAGTTGAAAGCTCATTCTAAAAATGAGGTCAATAAGCATACAGCCTCACAATATCAATATAATAAAATGAGTTTTTTAGAGCAATAAATTCAGGCCAAAAAAGTCTCAAATAAAGAGCAAAGTAAGGAAAGTCTCAAAAAAGGCTCAGGCTCAGCCAAAATCATCTCAAGGAGCAACAAAATTTGTGAGCATCCAAACTTCAATAGAAGGGTTACAATCACATATAGTGCTACCAGCCAAAGAGAAGAGACAAAAAATATCAAAGCCATCACAACCAACTTACCTTGGGTCCTCAACTAAGGCATTTAGCCAAAGAACAAGTGTCTACAAAGCTACAATTCCTGCCACCAAAATAATATAAATAGCCAGCAACAAAGCCACCTAGCCAACCAAAGGCCCAAATAGACAGACCCTCCTCAATCAACAATCAGGAAAGTAACCAGAACCAAGCTAGAACAACAACCAAGCCACCACTAGAAGAGGAAAATACTAGAAGACAAGCAGCACCACCAGAGAAAGCAAAAAATCCCAGAAAGAGGCAATACCCATAGCCAAACTAGACTTAAAAAGATGTAACCAGAGAACCAACATCCAAAGCAAAAGGCCAAAGAAGACAGCAGCCCCCCATCAAGTCAAACCAAGACAGAAATAAAACCAAAATAAACAATCAACAAGCTCTAGGGATTGCCACCAACAAAACAAAAACAACAACAAAGCCACCACCAAAATTGGAAAACACCAAAAGATAAGTAGCAAATAAATACATAATTTTAACCAGAGCTCCAAGACCTACTTTATTTATTTTGGCTCACTTCTTTTAGAAGCATCCTCATATAGTACCACCTGAAGTGATACATAATCAAAACCAATAAAATGAGTTTTAGATAAATTCAGACGAAAAAAAGTCTCAAATAAAGGGAAAAGTAAGGAAAGTCTCAGAAAAGGGTCAGGCTCAGCCAAAATCATCTCAAGGAGCAACAAAATATGTAAGCATCCAAACTTCAATAGAAAGGTTACAATCACCTATAGTTTTACTAGCCAAAGAGAAGAGGCAGAAAACATCAAATCCATCATAGCCAACTTACCTCGATTCCTCAACTAAGGCATTCAGCCAAAGACCAATTGCCAAGAAAACAACATAAACATTCAGCCAACAAAGCCACCCAGCCAACTTACGTCGACTAAGACATTCAGCCAAAGACCAATTGCCAAGAAAATAACATAAACAATCAGCCAACAAAGCCACCCAGAGATGACAGAGACAATTATAAGGCCAAGCTGTGTGCTCCTCCCCAAACTCCATTATTCTGGGACCCCAGCCAAGAAGATTAAGAGAGCTAAGGCAACGGGTGTTGGCTTTGTAGAGGATGACATCAATGTTGCTTATGCCTGCCTTGTTCGTGTTAGTCATGACACCATCTATGATAAGCGAGACGAAATGGAAAGGCTCAAGGATCTAGATACAGATCTTTTAATAAGCTAAAGAGCTAAATGAAAACCAAGTTTATATGTGAATAAATGATTCAGATACAGATCATTTAACAAGCTAAAGAGTTAAATGGAAACCAAGTTTATATATAGAATATCATATCTCTAAGGTACCTCACAAGAACAAAGAAAAGCTAACCTCAAGAACCTAAAAAATCTCCAAGAAAAGGTTAGAGAGAAAATTAATACCAAGTGTTCAAGCGTTGAAGCTACCACTAAAGTAGAGCATGCCGAAACAATACTAGGGCATTCAAATCATGATACATTTTTTATATCAATTTTGCTCTAAGCCACGATGAAATTTCTCTTGATAAGAGTCATCCACCATTAAAAACCCTATTCCAATACTCCAAGATTGAGGATATTAGTCCTCTTCCATTCTCGTGGAACAGACTAAGCAGACGTAACGCTCGGAAGACAGCATTCATGGAGAGGATCACGACGTCGGCAAGTGCAGAGAAAATGGAGATGATTATAAGGCCAAGCTACGTGCTCCTCCCGACACTCTAATGTTCTAGAGGGAGATGAAGAGAGTGACCCCAGCTAAGAAGCTTAAGAGAGCGAAGTTGGCAGGTGTTGGCTTTGTAGAGGATGATATTAGCACTGCTTCTGTCCGACTTGTTCATGTTAGCCATGACCACATCTATGATAATTGGGATGGAATGGAAAGGCTCAAGGATAGGCTGCATGAGAGCTTCGCCGCATTCCCCAAGAGCTCTAGCTAGGTTTTCTGTTGCTCTTCGGCCTTGAAATCAGCCACACTACTGCCTTCGCCATTCCTGATTTACATCCTTATTTCCTGGTGCTGCTTGCCTAACTCGATGAGTGAGTGGCCTGAGTCAGTAGCAGACATTGCTTAAGTGGATATAGAGCCATTTATTTGAGGCTCGGGCTCAACCATTTGGGGAAAGAGGGAAGATGCCATATATATGGCTATTGCCTGGATCTCCTCTTTTATCATATGGCTATATCATGCCCATTCAATTGATTTATTGTTTTTAGCATGTTGCTATTCACATGACATCATACTTTTATATATATAATGTTTCAAAATAGCTTTCTTAAAAACTATGTTAAAACAAAATTTTTAAAACTAAAATAAAAGCTCACCCAAAGGAGCCATTTGTACAAATTTTTCTTGGAATTTTTACATACATAGCATGCAAAACTATAGTATTTAGCTATTCAGCACCCGAAACCCATTATTTACATACATAACACCTTTTTTTCTTCTATATTTGTTGAAATAGAATTTTGTTAATCTCCGTTAACTATCTTCGCTAAAAATCATGCAGAATAAATGAAGCATAGCACACTGCTCCATTGCTCCTCATTATCAGCTTGTCATCACAAGAGAAAGAGCGATTTCACAGCTACAGTTCATTATCGATGCAGTTCCCTTCCTGGCATTTCATCTTCTTCCTTATCACCTGATGGGAAATCGTTATTCTTTGCTTGGTTTAGAGTCTGAGGTGTCTCGTTCCTTACATTGAGTCATTGTGCTCACACTATAAGGTACATTCGACTGTAGTTCCATTGTCATTGTTCTTTTTTTTTTCTTGAACCAAGATGCCAATTAGGGTTTCATTTTGCAAGATGCCATCTTTTTTTTTCTTTTTTTTGCTGGATAATTTCCACCTACGAGATTCATTTTGCAAGTAGCTATAGAATCATTTAATCTATTTTATTGTAGCTAAGCATGTGTGCTCTAGTTCCTTCTCTACACATTTAGATAAATGAAACATAAATAAATTTATGCAGATTCATATTGAAGCATTTAAATATTAATACAAATAATTTCTTCTTCTTTTTTCTTTGTTATACAAAGCATCTATGATTTGATTTTGGGTATAGATACAATGATTTACTCAGATAATTATTTGTCTATAACATTTAAGTTTGGTGGATATTAGGTAGCAACAAAAAATCAAGGAAGTAAAAAAAATATGATGGTGGAAAACAAAAAACTCTTAAGTTTCAAAAGAAATTATTGAGCTTAGATATGTTGAAGAATGACATTCAGTCGATATGTCCATAGCTTAAAGGACATGACTTTGAGTTATTTTTTCACATTTATGGAACTTCTCCAAGAGAGTATACAATTATTGCAAGTGGCATTGAAGTGGCAGAGTTGATTAAACGGAGTAGTGGAAGTGGCCAAGCTAAAATTGTGATCATAACTCAAGGCAGTATAGAAGTTGATATATCTTTACATATCAACAAGTAATGGATGGGAGTACCATAGTAGACTACTATAATTCAACATCAAAGTTTATTTGTAATGATATTATTAAGATGCATGCCTCTAACAACTTATTTATAGGTGCACGATTTCAATATGCTCTTAGTTTCAAATAAGCTCTCAAACCAAATTCCATTATAAATAATTTTGGAGTGAAGATCCAAGCTAGTAATAGAACAAGAGTGATAGATATTTGTTCACACCGAGATTGTCCCTAGAAAGTGAGAGCAATATTATGTAAAGATGGTAAATCATTTGAGGTCAAAAAGTTGGAGTCAACACATTTCTGCCTGAGTGTGAATAGAACAAAAAATAGACAAGCAACAACCTCTTTGGTGGCTCAACAAATTATAGAGATTGTAAGATAAAATCTTGATATCCCTCCAAAGCAAATTAACAATAACTTAGAGAATATGTATGGGCTATCACTTATGTCTATGAAGTTGGGGAGATCTAAGGAAGCAGCACGTGATCTTATTTTTGGGTCTGTTGATGAAAATTATAGATGGGTACCTGTATTTCAAGCTGAATTGTTAAAAAGAAATCCTAGTTCTCATATAACATATTCTTGCATTAAGCATGATGGTTCTTTTGAGAGATTTTATTTGAGTTTTAAGGTTTTTATTGATAGTTTCATCATTGGTTGCAGACATCTCATTGATCTTGACACATGTCATTTGAAGTCGAAGTATTTAGGTGCCTTATTATCTACAAATTCATTGGATAGAAATAACGGCCTCTTCACCTTAGCATTTGCAGTAGCTGAGAGTGAGTGGAAGAAGACATGGAGATGATTTTTAGAAAATTTGGCAGATAGTAATGGTTTAAACTTGCAGTGTTTGGCCTTCATTTCTGACATGGAGAAAGGTTTGGTTGAGACTATTAAAACTATTTTTCTAAATGCGAATCATAGAATTTATCTTCGACATTTGTGGAAGAATTTGAAGAAAAATTTTAGCCCTCAAGTTCATCTTTACTTGACTTCTTTACCCTAGAAGTGGGCCAAAAATACCTTTTTAACCGAGATAAAAAAAATTATTGCAATACCAATAATATGATAAAGTCACTTAACTCATGGGTAGGTGAACCTAGAAGCAAACCAGTTGTCGACTTGCTTGATTTCATAAAAGCAAAGCTAATAGAACAAAGGGCCAAAAGGAACCTTAATTTATCAACTTGGAGAGGTGTGCTAGTGCCTTATGCTGAAGAGTACATCCTGAATATATTACTATGAAAGAACAATTTATTATAAGGAAATCAACATCATAGATAGCTGAGGTTGAAAG
Organism: Cymbidium sinense; assembly: GCA_021442155.1. NCBI lineage: Eukaryota > Viridiplantae > Streptophyta > Magnoliopsida > Asparagales > Orchidaceae > Cymbidium > Cymbidium sinense. The sequence continues at coordinate 52,166,211 of CM038228.1, read as the reverse complement.
ATTAAAAAATAGATTTGAAGTTGACCTAGAAAGTAAACGATGTGGTTGTAAAGGACGATAATTAACTAGATTGTCTTGCATACAAGCAGATGCATTTATTACCACCAAAGAGTTCCCTCTTTGGCATATTTATGCAGATGAAAACTACTATGTGATTAGGTTAATAAGAAGTACTATCTTGTGGTGTTTTAATTTAGATGTTGGTGGACACCACGCAAATCTTAGGGGATACTTATTGAAGTAATCAAGTACAACATTAAGGTATGATGTACTATCTCAAAAGATAGAAGACATCACCTTACAATGGACCTAATCACCTAATAAGGACTCCTAAGACAAATAAGTCTTCAAATATACCAGAGATTTTTCTCCTACTTTATATGAAAAAGTAAACAAGGGTTTATTTTAAGTTGGGTTCTTTAGTTTCCTATAGAGGCAAGCCTCCATAGCTAATTACATCCTAGGAATTGAAATTTCTTAAGACACTCTCAATTAAAGTAGACAATTATTATCTTCAAAGATTTCAAGGTTAAGACTATCAATAAATTGGTTATTTTGGAAAATCAAATAGGATTGTTTAATTGGAAGACTTACTTTGGATTCCAAAGGAAGATAAGTAGGAAATTCTCAAGATATTAGGAAGCCTAGTGAGCACTCTAATCTATCCTATGGTCAAATTTTATGTATTTGAAAGTCAGGATGTTTATTGTTAAAGTTGAAATTTTATTAGATTGCTAGGGCTTATAGTTCATCAACACAAGATTGTAGAAATGCCTAAGAGCTGAGGATTTATGCTTATAGCTCAAAGGAAACTAGCAATCTCAGATCTTAAATTTAGGAAACTTTGACATAAGTTAAAGCATAAACTAAATCTAAGCAAAGAGTAGGCATAAGGGTATATATTTACAAGAGAGGATAAACCCGTTTGACTTATGGACTACCAACCGCCTGGAGTGGATGCTAACTAACAGCTCCTATGATTCAAAATCATGCAGTCTAGTCTTATGAAATTGTAAGATGTCTAGGCTTGTTATTTAATTTGGAAAGGAAACTAAATTCCTAAACCCACTCCCTAAGAGACTAGAGCATAAGTGGTATGAGCACATGACTTAGTCTAAAATGCAAAATCTTTATAAATTTTATTTCATTTTGACACATCCATTTGAACAAAAGCTTTGGGATTTCTTTATGCCTAAATGCATGATGAAATATGTTATTGGCTAAATTAAAAGAGAGATGGTGAAGCTCCATCATAAGGGGTTGCTCTCATAGGTCAAGCAATCCTCAAAGTGTTGAACTGGAGGCCCTCATTTTTAGCAAGAGTGGCTCAAGATGCATACATGATGTGAGACATACAACATTCAGCTGAAGGGTTCCTAAATATTTTATTATCTTATTTAGAGCCTAACCTTTATGGTGAGGTTATGAGTTTTTTAAAATTTTAATTTAGAGTTGTTAGTTGGGGTAGAAAAATTAATTTTATCTTAAGAGCCTACTGCATCCAAGCCACACATTCAAACATCAAACATGAAGAAACTATGAAAAGCATGCAATTTTAGTATGCAATCTAAACATAATATTGAACATACATGTATAGATTTCATAAAAGAATAAATGGACAGTGCAGCAGGGTGTCGCCATACACCCCAAAAAAGAAAAAAGTGGGTAGCCAAGCTCTACCCTTATATAACCCAGTTAACAAAATATTAATTACAATTGAAATTAAATAAATGCTATGCGGGTCTTCATTTTTTATTTCTTCATGCCTTATTTTCTTCCTTCTTGATTTGATTTGCACCTAGGCATCATAGGGCACCCTAAGACTAAGCCTTCTAGCCACTACTCATCCTAAACCCCATAGCACTAATCATAATTCCTATTGAAAAAATTATATCTTATTGGAAAAAGTAAATTTAACTACACCTGCCAAAATAGAAGTTAGCTAAACATACATATAATCCCAAGCAGTTATAATTATAATTTAGACTTAGCACCCTATACATGGATAACCAAGCCTACTTGTCCTAATTTGGATTATGATTAAGGGCATAAGCAACCTGCAAGCAAAGCATTTATATTTATTCTTACAATGGCCCCATAAGCATAATCCCCTACATAAAATATGATTAGGCTAATAACAGCCTAACTAGTCTACGCAACACACACCCTAATATTAGTGTAAAATATTACATCATAAAATAAAACATACATCACATATAAATTGTCCTAACATAGAACTAAAAGTAGTGACTTAGTTCTAAAGTGTGCACAGATGCTTAGTGTGGTATGACTTGACTAAGCATTTATGTTATGATTCCCTAACTTGAAGTTATTTAGTTGATTTGAATATTTTAATTCATACTTTATTTTGTTTCACTTGATTTACACTTAGCATCTAAGTGTTATAAAAAGAAGATAGAGGGTTAACCTCCTTCATCCCTACCTTAAGCCATTTTCTAAAGTAGATTTTATGATTTAGTTCTCTTTAGTGAATGGCTTACTATATATTTTAATTAATCATAGGTTTAGGTCAACCCTAAATAATCCTATTCAATATGAAAAGCATCTTAGGATTGATTTAATTGAATTACTATCATATGAAATATGTTAAGTCGTCCCTTTTTATCACATGTAACATGCATATGAATTAGGACTTAGCATGTCTATGCATACAAGATATTTCAGCACACTTAAATGATCATGGATGCATGTATGTGTGATAATTATATTTTACTTAATTAGATTATTTACATATGGAAATTAAAGCTCTATCCAAATTTTTATACAAATATACATATATATATATATGAAATAAAATATGCCATTGTTAAACCAAGGAAGTGAGGTAATCAAACCTAAGTAAGCTACTTAAAGCCTGTATTCTGGATGTCTAGACTATATACCCATTACTATTTAAACATATGTAAATTTATATATATGAACATAGGAAAGAGAGCTTTACATTCACATATTATATATTTTTTATGATTTAAGAAAATATAAATGAATGCATTTTAATAGGAAAGAAAATTTTTCTTCCTTAATCACATATACATGCACATATATATAAATGTAAGCAAGTACATGTCATTGTTAAACGAGGAAAGTGAGGTAATCAAATGTCTTCCATGAGGCTACTTCAAGCCTCGTATTCTCGAGATATCTAGACTATATATTTGCTATCTTAAACACATATGAATGTATATATGATTGGAGGAATGAAAATTATTCAAAAGATTGCATTTTGTTTGATTGAATTATTTATATATATGAATTAAAGCTCTATCCAAATTCTAATACAAAAATACATAGGAATGAAATTAAATGGGTACATGCCATTGTTAAACTAGGGAAGTGAGGTAATCAAACGACCTCCATGGGGCTACTTAAAGCCTCGTATTCTCTGGATGTCCAGACTATATACCCATCATCATTCAAACTTAAATAAATCTATATGTAAAACATAGGAAAGAGAGCCTCATTCCACATACCTAAGCTATAAGCACATGCAAGCCCTATATGTATTCATAACTATTATCACTCCAAGTATTATTATCCATTCATAAACTTTGAAAATTATATTTGAATTTATTAGTGAGAATAGCAACACATATAATAAATTAAATCAACACATGCAAGCTTGCATAAATAAATTTCATATGATTCATTTAGTTTTGAAAAGATGAGTGCATGAAAGCATATGGCATACAACATTTAAATTAATTGGAAAGAAACAGCTAAACATAAATATATGATTCATTCAATTACACTAATTCCTAGGAACGATCACATTAAATAAAAAAATCATTTAAAGAAAATAAAACCTTGTTATTAATTTGATTCTTGATTTTGAATTTGAGTTAAATATAAGGAGAAAAAATTACTTGTTGTTTTAACCCCATTCCCATATTGGTGATTTGATTTGTTTAAAGAAAAGATAATTAAATAAATTTTATGAATTAATTAAGTTGAATCAATAATTAAATCACTTAATTATCCTTTCATATGCTTCTTTAATTAATCTCATTTAAACTATGAGCCACAAATGATATGAACATGTGATAAAATAAAATTACAATGCTCCTAAAGAACCTAATGCAATTAGCTCATAATTAAAGATTAATTAAGTTAAAGGATCTAATTAAATACTTTTATAATTTTTTCATAATTATGGGTTAATCATAATTTCTTTAAGGATCTTTATGTTATTAAACATATAAAGATGAATCCTTAATTTCATTGTTAATTATCTGATGTGATTTCGATTTTAATTAGATTTAACTTGATCATTTAATTGATTAATTAAACACTTAATTAATTCTCATATTAATTAATTCTCTTTAATGAAATGAATTTGGGAAAATAATTAGGAAAGGGGTCCCAACCATTCTCCCATTTCATCTCACTGTTAACCAATGTTTAATGAGCTAAATTAAATAATTTATTACTGTCTAGAACATTAATTAAGCACTTAATTAATTGAGGAGGTAATTAATGTTTGAATCATCAATATCTTTAATTACTTAGGCAATAAATTCCAATAAAATCATGGGAGATAGATGTCATCCCATTAAATCAACACATAAAGTTTGGAATCAATTGCCCAAGTAATTAGCGCTTAATTAAGCAAATTAAGTATACATTCAAACTCTAATTAATCCATAATTATTATTCAAAATTGATTGAAATTAATTTTAATGGATTCTCTTATGTTTTACCTTTAAAATGAGTATTTATTTACATTTTTATGATTTTTCTATAATTTATTGTGAATTTTTAAAGTTTTAGTAATTAAATTAGACAATTAACTCTTAATTAAGCTTAATCGCGTCGGTGCCATGTAGATTGCTGACATGGCTAGATTTTCATGTGATGTCACAGAATTGGTTATTTAAACCTGTCCAACATGGTGCAGACGTAGCAATTCTTAAGGGAATTAAATCAGATTATTCTAGCGGAAGATCACAGTCGTCTATTCCAATCATGCGGAATGGACGGTTGATGATATATCAACCCCTGAATGGCGAAATACAGACACCATCCACCTCCCTCTACTCGATCCAAGCTTTTTGGAGCTCGTGAGACACTGAAATTGAATTCACACCTTAACAAGGGAGATCTTAAGAGATCTAACGACTAGATTCACACAAATTCATGATTTTCTTCAAAAAGGCCCAAAATTTTTTGATAAATTTTGATTTGACAAAATTGTACCTCGTTGGAACTCAAGATCAATGGCTAACCGACCGAGGTAGCTTCACTTGGACGAGGCAAAGCCTTGTTGAGAAGATGGCATCCTAGCTCCTCTCCGATGGCTCTGTGGATTGAACATCGCCGGAATCCTCATTGGAGTTGGTCTAAAAGGTGCTCCTAGTGCTCAGATCGATCGGGGGAAGGTTCATTTCACCTCTCCGGGGCTTACTGAATGTGATGGGAGAGTTAATTAAAGTGGGGTTGAATTTAGAGGAAGTTGGATGGAGTAAGGCCTCGGGTGCACACAATTTGGTGACGGGGAGGCTTAGAAAGCTCATGAAGCTCGAGAAATTGCTCAGGGAAGTCGTCTCTGAGTGCTCAAGCTCTGAGAATGGCTAATTGCTTAGGTTGGCTCGAAATGAGGTGGTTATACCCCCTCCTCCCTTGGATCGGATGGATGAGATGGGATCTATCATTTTCAGTTGTTTGGTCGCAGAGGGTGGCTAAAGGTGGCAGGAACGAGCTGAGGTGGCTCAATTTGAGTAGAGGAAGGTCTGTGGTGGTTGGCATGAGATGTCCCTATCTCCTTTGGGTTAACCCAATGAGAGGAGGTGGGTTAACTCATCTCCACTTGAGGTTAGCCATCTAACTAGAGGTCCATTCTTGGCTTTGGGTGGCTGCCAAGTGTAAAGAAGGGTTGTTGGCTCCTCCCCTTCCCTCCCCTTCCCCCCCCCCCCAACCCACAAACACAAATTTGGATGTTTTTTTATTTGGAGGGCTTTATCCAATGGGTAATGGGTCAATTTGGGTCTCAATTAGGTTGTGTAAGGTTTTGGTTGACCTAAGGTGAGCCACGGATGGGTCATGCCAAACTTCATTGGGTTTGGGCTTGGTTTGAGTGGGTTTGGCTCAATTTGACCTAAGTAGGTCAAATTAGGTCATGTTGGGTCAAGTTGTTCAATTGGTCAAATTAGGTCAAACCAAGGCTTGAGTCATGTTTAAATAAGTATTTGGAGTATTTTGGTTCAATTGGTTTGATTTGATTTAGCTTGGATTTGGATTTGACCCATCTGAAATCATATGGGCCAAATATGTCAAGTTGACTAATTAGCCAAATTGACTAAATTGGCTTGGGTTAGCAGTTGATTTAGGTTTGATTGATCAATTGAAGATGATTGTAGGCTTTGATTTAAATTAATTTGGATTTAGGAATGATTTCAGTCTTAAGTCAATTTGGCTTAAATAGGTCAATTGGGCTCAATTGACTAAATTGAGTTCAATCAAGGCTTTGACCATGTACAATAATCAATTTGAAATGAATTTAAGCCATTGGTTGAAATCAATTTGGATTAGATTTTGATTTGACCCAATTTAGCCCGTTAGATCAAATTAGGTCAACTTGGGTCAAAGGGCCAATTGGGCTAGGTTTGGCTCAATTGGTGGTCAAGCTATGCTCAAGGACTGATCTTAGATTGATGTGAATCATTGGATTCAATTAATTTGGCTTAACATGAGTTTTGATTCATTTTATTCATGTAGGTTAAGTGGGTTGATTTGATCACATGACCAAATTGACTTGGTTTGACCAAATTGATGGCAATTGATTAATCAAGGATGATCAATAATCATCATAAGAGGTTTCGGATGGTTCAGTTTAATCTAATTTGGGTGGGATTTGAATTTGTTTCAAATAGGTCAAATTGGACTTTTGGTCAAGTGGACCAATTGGGCTAAATGAATCGATTTTGGGTTAAATCAAATTGAGTTGAGTTTGAATATTGTTTGATTGATTTGATTATAGATTTAATTAGGTATGGATTGATGATTGAAGGATTGATTGATTCATGAGAAAATCAATTGAATTTGATTTTGATTGAAGAATTTTTTTTTCTTGGTCCAAAGAGCCAAATCATGGGTTTAAGCTTAGGTTATGGTGGATTTTATTTGAGATTTTGATTTGGTCTGTAGATTTTGGTAGGTTTGAAGGATTGAATAGATTTTGAGAAAATCAACTAAGTTTGATTTTGATTGAAGGAAATTGGCTAAGTCCATAGGACCAAATCATAGGGCTTATGATAAGTTGATTTGAATTGAGATTCAATTGGAATTTAATTATGTGAATTTGAGATTAGATTGAGTTTGGGTGAATTTAACTTGAGGTTTGGTTTATACTAAGGAGATGGGCATGGACTTTGTTTGGCTATAGGCTAAATAAGTTCCCCTAAGTCCTAAATTATAGTTTAATCATATGGTTAACCCTTCTAAGTCTCTAGGTTTAGGTGAAGTGTTCACCTAAACACTAGAAGTGTCTTATACATAAGGAGCTCTTAGTGCCTAGAAGACTCCTAAATCTAAGATGGGAAGGTTGAGTCCTCACTCCAAAAGTGAGGCCAACATAACTTATATTATATATATATATATATATATATATATATATATATATATATATATATATATATATATATATATATATATATATATATATATATATAAAGTAATTAAAATTTTTGCAAGTTTAATTTGTAAGTATCGAATGGCATATAAAGGATTTATAGCTACTCTCTCGGGGAAACAACATTGGGATATTATTGAAGACGTTGTGTTAGTAGGCACACCAAATTCTCTAAGGCCTAGAGAAAGACCAAAGAAAAGAAGAGTTAAAAATTATTTGGAGAACTACCCGAAGAAAACAAGCAACATCCACAAGTGTAGTCATTGCGGATTGTGGGGTGACCATAGGACAAGTTGTAAAAATCCACTTAATGAAAGAAGTTATCATCAACCAGAAGTTGGAAATGATGATAATCGATGTGAACAACCTAGTACTAGTAGTAGTCAAGGGAATCAAGAAAAATTATCCATATAACATTTAGCGTTGGACCACAATTGTTGATAACGTTGAAGTTGTGTATTTTTTTTTTTTTTTGCAATCTTTTGCTAGATTAGTGGACGAAAAAATGATAGTGGCAGTATTTTTTGTAATTTTTTAGGTTGATGTGGCCTCATAATATTACTGTTACAAATGTTATGCACATTCTAAGAAAATATAAATTTTAATTAATCTCATTATATGTAGATATATTATATAATTCACTTCTTTCCATTTACTGCAAAGAAAAGTGCAATACACATAATAATTACAAATAGACCCTTCCGAACAACATTAGAAACAATAGAAGCGACTGTGTAGCACATAGCAACAATGCTTGTAATAGCAACACCTTAGCTCCCTGGATGTGGACTCCACTCATTCAGCATTGCATGGAGAAGGACAACTTTCTTCATCATTGCAAGAAGACCTTTGTTCAGATGGTTTCTTCTACAATGCCTGAGATACTTGAAACTATTTTTGGAGATATGTTACAAATTATGGGAGGCAAACGACATGGGTTTATGGTTTCTGGAGATCCTAGATTTTTGTGTCTGAAAATATTATTTGATGTAATGATGGTGATTATGATCGACACATCGGATGCCTTGAAAAGTGAGGGCTAGGTTAAAGAACATTAAGATCTCTAATATTTTGTATCTTGAAACAGTTTCAAAGTGCTTTGAGTTTTTGCTGAGTGTGGTGTTTATTTTGAATGTCGGACATCATGCAGATCTTTGGGGACTTAGAAGGGTTGGAATTATGTACTATCTTAAAAGTTAGAAACATCACCCTATAATGGACCTGTTCACCTATTAAGGACTCCTAATACATGATGGGTCTTCAAATATACCAAAGATCTTTCCCCTACACTACATGAAAAAGTAAAACAGGATTTATTTTAAGTCGAGTTCTTAAGTTCCCTGTGGAGGCATGCCTCAATAGTTAATTATATCTTAGAAAATGAAATTCCCTAAGAATACTCTCGATTAAAGTAGACGATTAGGGCCTCTAAAGATTTCAAGGTTAGACTATCAATAAATTAGTTATATTTGGAAATCAAGTGGGATTGTTCAAGGAGAAGACTTTTTTTAGAATCCAAAAAAAAAATAAATAAGAAATGCTGATGATACTAGGAAGCCTAGTGAGCATTCTTATTTATCCTATAGTTGGGCTTTATATACTTGAAATTGAAGAGATTTATTTTGTTTGAGTTGAAATTTTATTAGACTGCTAGGGCTTATAATCCACCAACATAATATTATGGAAATGCCTAAGATATGAGGATTTATGTTTTTAGCATGAGGGAAATAGTAACCTCAGATTATAAATCTATGGAGCTTTAGCACAAGCTAAAGCATAGCTTAAATCTAAGCGAGAGATGGACATAAGGGATTATATCCATGTTGACTGCACTTTCGGAGTGAGTTCTCAACCTCCTCTTTTTAGACTTAGGATTCTTCTAGACACTAAAAATTTCTTAGTCATAAGACACTTCTAGTGATTAGGTGAACACTTAACCTAAGCCTAGAGACTTAGAAGGGTTAATCATAGGATTGGGTCATGCCTTAGAGACTTAAGGGAATCATCCACCTTGTAGCCTAAACCTAATCCATATTCACATTCTCAAATCCAATCCAAATTCAAATCTCAAATCAAACCTCCAATTCCAATGCAAATTCCAAATCCAAATCTGAATTCCAAATCATTTGATTGAAATCTATGATCAAACTCAAATTCTAAACTCTTCCTAAGCCCTTTGATTTCATCCTATGGACTTAGCCTTAACCAAATTCAAATCAATACAAATTCATTTGATTTTCTCAAATATCAATTCAATCCTTCAATCAAACTATCAAATTCCAATTCAAATCCAACTTCAAATGATTAAATCCCATGATCAAATCTAAGCTCAAAATTCTCCATAAACCTTATAATTAAATTCCATTGCCTTAACCTTAGCCAATTCCAATTCAATTGATCTTCTCAAAAATCAATTCAATCTCTCAATCATTTATCAAATCTAAATCCAAACTCAATTCCAAGTAATTAAAACCCAAAATCAAATCCAAGTTCCAAAATTTCTTCCTAAGCCATATGACCCATTCTCATAGGCTAACTAAGTTATCCCAAACTTAACTGATTTCTTTATAAATCAATTATTCCTTAATTTGTATTCACAAATATAAATGAAATCCATACTCAAATGACCAAAACCAAATCAAACTAAATCAAACCAAGCCAAGACCCTTCTTAAGCCTTATGGACCCTCCTCCATAAGCTCAACCAAATCTTAACCCAAATCAACCTAAAATCAATTGGTTTCTTTATAAATAATTATTCCATCATTTATATTCATAAATATAAATGAAACCCCACCTTCAATGACCAAAATAAATCAAACTAAATTGATTTCTTTCTTAGCCCTTTTGACCCACCTCCATGAGCTTGTCAAATTTGCTTCCAAATCACTCCAAACTCAAGTGATTTTCTCATGAATTATTTATATCATCATTTATATTCATGAATATAAATGAAACATAAATTCTGATGACTAAAACCAAATCCAAAATCAAACCTTGTTATACCATTTAAGCCAATTTCTTGGACTTAACCAAATCCTATCCAAATCAAGTCAAAACCAATGAGTTTTCTCTTGAATCAATCATTCCTTCAATCACCTATTCAAAAATAAATGAAATCTATAATCATCAAACAAAACTCAAGTCAACCAAAGTCAAGCCCAAGTTAGTCTTTTTAACTTGAAAACTTTAAATGAGCCCAAATCCATTGGAATCCAAATTAATTACAATTGAATTTATATTTCAATCATAGGCTTACATATAAGTTCAACTAAACTTGAATCAAGCCAAAACTAAACCAATTTACCCATTTAGGTCCACTTGACCCAAAGTGGCCTAAAGGACCTTTTTGAGCCAGGTTCTAATTCAATCTAAATTAGATTGAACCAAGCCCATCCAAGCCTCATTCAATGATCATTGATGAGCCTAGGATGATCAATTGCCTTGAATTGGGTCAGACCAAGTCAACTTGGTCCTTTGACCAAGTCAACCTTTAGCCCAAATGAAACCTAAACTAGCCAAAATATGTCATACACAAAATCAATTGGAACCATTAATTCACACCAACCCATAATCAAGTTTTGAACATGACTTGACCATCAATTGAGCCAAACTAAACCCAATTGGCCATTTGACCTAAGTTGACCCAAATTGACCTAAAAGGTTAAAATAGGTCAAATCATGGTCCAACTCAAATTGATTGCAACCAATGGCTCAGGTTCATTCCAAATTGATTATTGAACTTGATCAAAGCCATAATTGCTCCCAATTTGACCAATTGGTCAACCTAACCCAACTTAGCCTAAATTGACCTAAAGGATCAAATTGGCCAAAATCCAAATTAAATCCTAATTAATTCAAACCAAAGCCTAAATCATTTTTAATTAACCAATTCAGCTTGAACCAACACCCAACCCAAACCATGTTAGCCAATTTGGTCAAATTGGTCAACTTGACCCATTTGATCTATACGAATCATAATGAGCCAAAATCAAACCTAGGCCAAATTGATTGAAACTAATTAAACCAATACACTCCAAATGGTAATGTGAACTTGACCTAACCCTTGGTTTGACCCAATTTGACTAATTGGTCAACTTGACCCAACCTAACCCAATTTGACCTAAATAGGTGAAATTAAGCCAAATCAAACCAAATGAACTCCAAATCTATCCAAATCAAATTCAATGACAAATGACCACTTTACCCTTGGGTCAAGAGCATCCCATGAGAAAAATCACCTAGACATTTGGTCATCTCCTTCTCTTGGCCACTTGGCACCCACCCATTGGTCCACTTACGCACCAAGGACACTAGCTAACATGACCTAGGGGTTGGTTGGGTCATCCATAACCCATGGGAGGTGAAATCACCTCCCTATTCCCATTAGAGCATGTGGCAAGCAAGGACTCCCACTCCCTTGCCTTGGCTGCATTCTCACACCCTTCACCACTCAAGTGAAGCCAGCTAAGATGATTCCCCGCCCAAATCAAGCTCCCCTTGGCAGCCATTGTCATTCGATCCTTGGAATAAGGGGGTATACTCCCATAATTCTCATTCAAATCCATTCACTTGCACTCGATTCAACTCTAGCAGCCAAAGAACTCCTCCCTAGAGCAATTTTTAAGGTTCCTGAGCTCCATAAATTTTCTCATTCTTGATTTTACGAAAAACTAAAACAGGGGAGGCCATCTCCGATTCCCATTTGCTCAAACCTCCACCAAAGTGCAATTAACTTTTCACACACCTTCCTTGGAGATAGAAGAGCAAGAATGAATCATTTCTCAATGCCTGCGACTGTCAAAAGTGGGAGTTCGATCAAATCTGATCACTTATGCCTAGCGCATTGGCCTTCCGAGCAAACTACACCAAATCAAAGCTCGTGCCCTCGGCTTCATCTCTACCGACAGCTTCCTGTTGGAAATGCTAATCATAAGTTCCGTGAGGTATGAGGCGATCCTTAGCTCAAAATGGTTTGGTCCTTTGTGAAGAAAATTTGCATGCTACAAGATTTCCACCATTGGATCTCTTTGTTTTGTTTCTCCAAATGTGTGGGATCAATTTGATCTTCATTCGAGGTCGGATGAACTCAGATCGAACGATGAACGACAAACGGTCTCCATCTCTTTCCGCGTGATCAGAATTGACGATCCGGATCAAATCATGCTAGATTTGTCCAATTAATCCCCTATTAATTGTTGCTTTGATCAAGGTTTTGATCTGGATCAACGACACACACATGAGAATGCTCTCTCCGAGTCAACAACATGATAACTTACCGATCTTGCGATGCGTGGAAAGCGTGTCGCATCGGTGCCACATGTGAAGATTAAGGTTAATTAAGGCTAATTAATTTTATTTTAATTCAAATAAATTCACCATAAATTATAGAAAAATAAAAAAATATAAATAAATACTCATTTTAAGGTATTTAGGAGAATTAATAAAATATTTTTATTTAGTTTTGAATAGTAATTAAGCTTAATTTAAGTTTAATTAAAAATTTAATTATCTTAATTACTTTATAATTACCCACGTAATTAATTTTAAACTTTTTGAGGTTGATTAATTGAATAACCTCTGTCTCCCATAATTTTCTTGGAATTTATTACTTGGTTGATTAGGAAAATTGCATATATTAACACCAATTACTTTATTAATTAATTAGGTAATTAATTAACATTCTAAAATAGCAAAGAAACCATTAATTAAGCTTGCTAATCTTTGTGGCATAGTGAATGGGCATGGGGAATGAGGTTGGGGTATCTTTCCTATTCTTTTCCCTAAGTTCATTTCACTTGACTTGAAACTAATTAATTTGGGATTAATTAATGGTTTAATTTATTAATTAAATGGCTTAATTAATTAAATTAAAATTATAATCATTTCAGATCTCATCTAATTAAGTTTCTTGGGTAGACTCTTAGGTGTTCAATAATCTAAGAGAATCTTAAGAAAATTATAATTAGCCCATATGTGTGGGAGAATTATAAGAGTACTTAATTAAGTCCCTTAGCTTAATTAACCATTAATTATGAGCTAATTGCATTAGGCCCCTTTCATTTCTTAGGATCATTATTGATTTAATTTCTAATGCATATGCATATCATGTTGGCTCATAATTACTTGGGTAAATATGTTAAGGTGATATAGGAAAGGGGTAATTAATGGACTTAACTCATATTGCAACCTAATTAATCTACAAAATCAACTAAATTTATTTTCATTGAACAAAATTGATTAACCAATATGGAAATGTGTTAGGAGCAGCAAATGATTGAATCTCCTCTCTTATTTGAATCAAATCAAACATCTAAAAATAACTTAATAGAAGCTTTGGTTTACTTTAAATAATTGTATTTGATATAATTGTCCTTAGAAATTAGTTTGATTGAATGAAACATGCTTTTATGTCTTATCATTCCTTTCCAATCATATTAAAGGATGTGTGTCATATGATTTCATGCATTCATGTTTTCAAAATATTTAAATTCAAATGAGTTTCCTTTATATCAAGATTGCATGTGTTGATTAACCTATGAATATGCATGGTTATTAGCACTATTAAATCAAAATCTATTTTTTTTATTTTATGAACCAACTATAACATTTGGAGTGATAGTAGTTATAAATATCTATAAGTTTGTATGTGTCTATGGCTTAGAACATGTGATATGGAGTTCTCTTTCTTTAGTCTAAGGATTTACATAAGGTTTGAATGTTAAGAAGTGTATATCCCATTTGAAAAGGGCACGACATTTGTTTGAACTCATTCCTATGTATTTCAATCTTAGAATTTAGATAGAACTTTAGCTCACATGTATAAATAATTCAATTGAAGGAAATATAACTCTTTGCATGATTTTTTATTCTTATATTCATTTGTACATTCATGTGTATTTAGAATGGTGGGTATATCTAGCCTGGACATTCCAGGGATGCAACACTTTAAGTAGCCTAAGGAGGTCTTTACCTCACTCCCTTGGTTTAACAATGGCAAAGTATCCACTTAAAACTTTTATACAGTTGTATGTGCATTTAGCTAATGAATGAAAATCTTCTTTCCAACTTAATGAACATTTTGCATGATTTTTTATTCTTATAGTCATTTGTACATTCATGTGTATTTAAGAATAGTGGGTATATCTAGTTTGGACATTCTGGGGATACAAGGCTTTAAGTAGCCCCAATGTGGTCTTTACCTCACTCCCCTGGTTCAACAATGGCGAAGTATCCACTTAAAACTTTTATATACTTGTATGTGCATTTAACTAGTGAATGAAAATCTTCTTTCCAACTTAATGAACTTTTTGCATGATTTTCTATTCTTATAGCCATTTGTACATTCATGTGTATTTAAGAATAGTGGGTATATCTTGTATGGACATTCTGTGGATGCAAGGCTTTAAGTAGCCCCAAGGAAGTCTTTATCGTACTCCCTTGGTTTAATAATGGTGAAGTACTTGCTTACAACTTTTATATACTTGAATGTGCATTTAGTCAATATGTGAAGATCCTATTTTCTATAAAATGTACATATGCATCTTTTATTTAAAGTGTGCTAAAAGAAATATGTTGCATGTATAGTTATACTTGGAATTAAGTCATATGCATGCTACATGTGATGGAAAGAAATAAATTGATATGTCATATGATAGTAATTCAATTAAGTTCATCCTAAGATGCCTTTCCTATTGAATAGGATCATTTAAAGTAAACTTAAATTTATGATTAATTTAAAAATGTCTAATAAGTCATTCACTAAAAAAATCAAATTAAATTAACATGCTTTAGAAAGTTGGTTAAGGTAGGGATGAAATAGGGCAACCTCTTTTCTTCTCTTTACAACACTTAGTTGCTAAGTGTGGTCACATGAAATAAAGGAAAACACAAATTAAAACTTGCAAATAAAATAAAGCGCTTGGAATTAAACCACCCTTTAAGTTGAATCTTTTTATACTTAGAAAATCTTAACTCTAATGCTTAGCAAGACATACCACATAAGCCTTAACACACACATTAGAATTAAGTCACTACTTCTAGCTTTATATTAGGGCGGTGCTTGGTTTGATGTATGTTTTATTTTATGATGTAATATTTTAGATTAGATGTTAGGGTGTATGCCTTATAGACTGGATGGTAGGCCATGATTAGCCTAATCATATTTTATGTAAGGGGTTATGCTTAAAGAGGTCGCACAAAAAAATATAAATTCTCCCTCTATGTATTGCTAAAGCCCCTAAGCATAATTCAAGTTAGGATAGGTGAGCTTGGTTACCCATGTGCAGGGTGGGAAGTCTAAATTATGAATATAACTATTTGGGTTGTATGTGTGTTTAACTAACACTTATCTTGCAAGTGTAGTTAAATTTGCTTTTTCTATCTTAATGTAATTTTACATTAGGAATTATGATTAGTGTAATGGGGGTATAGGATAAGCATTGGCTAGAAGGCTTAGTCCTGGGGATCCATGTGATGCCTTGAAGCCTACCAAATCAAAGGGAGCAAAGATATAAAGACATGAAGACTTGAAGACCACCCATAACATTTATTTAATTATAAATTGTAATTATTCTTTCATATCCCAGGTTGTATAAAGGTAGAGCTCCACTACCCATTTTCTCTTTTTGGGTTGTACGACGATACCCGACCGCACCGGCTATTATTCTTTTGCGTTAGATCTATAAAATTGATTGATATTTTGTTTAAATTATGCAATAAAAATGGCATGCCTTTTTATAGTTTTCTTATGAATGATGATTTAATGTGTGGCCTAGATATGATTGGGCTCTTAGGAAAAAATAAATCTTCTACCCAACTATAACTCATAATTATATTTTTAAATAACTCATAACCTCACATAAAGCCTAAGCATTAAATCAAGATAATTAAAAGATTTAACAACCCATTAGCTATATGGTTGTATGTCCAATATCATACATGCATCTTCTACCACTCTTGCAAAATGAGGGCCTCCACTCTTGCTGAGCGTTTAACTTATGAGAGCTCTAGGGAGCTTCTTTTCTCTTTGGATTTGGCCAATAATCCATTTCATCATGCATTTATACATATGAAAATCCCAAACCCTTTGTTAAAATGAAGTATCAAATACAAATAAAATTTGAAAAGATTTGTGTTAGACTAAGTCATTACTTATACCACACATGCTCTAGTTTATTTAAGGAGTAAGTTTAAAGACTTTAATCTCTTTCTAAATAATAAAAACTTAACTATCTTGTAAAATCATATGACTTGCCTACATGGTTTTAAAGTGAAGGAGTTAGCTGGCTGCCACTCCAAGCTATTGTAAGCCCAACAGTTAGATGGTTTACCCTCTGTTATGGAGATAAATCATATACTCATCTTCTCTTAGATTTAGACTGTGCTTTGGTTCTTACTAAAGCTCCTTAGATTTAGGATCCGAGGTAGCTGTTTCCTTCAGACTACAAGCATAAATCCTCATCTTTTATGCATTTTTACAAGCTTGTATTATTGGATTATGTCCTAGCTTTCTAATAAAATGTCAACTTTAATAAAATCAATCTCTTCAATTTCAAACATATAACGCCCAATCATATGATAGATTGGAATGCTCACTATATTTCCTAGTATCATGAGCATTTCTTATTCATTCCCTTTGGCTTCGATAATAAGTCTTCTCCTTGAACAATCCTATTTGCTTTTCTAAACATAACTAATTTATTGATAGTCTAACCTTGAAATTTTTGGAGATCCTAATTGTCTACTTTAATTGAGAGTATTCTTAAGAAATTTCCATTCCTTAGGATGTAATTAACTATGGAGGCTTGCCTCTATAGGGAATTTAATGAACCCGACTTAAAATAAACTATGCTTTAGTTTTCTATGTAAAGTAAGGGAAAGATCTATGGTACATTTGAAGACCCGTCATGCCTTAGGAGTTCTTATTAGGTGATTAGATCCATTATAGGGTGGTGATTTCTATCTTTTGAGATAGTGCATCATTCCTTAATATCGTACCCAATCACTTCAATAAGTACCCCCTAAGATCTGCGTGGTGTCCTACATTCTAAAAATAAACACCCCAATCCACAAGAGAAGATAAACCCATCTGACTTCTAGACTTACAATCACCTGGAGTGGCCGCCAACTAACTCCTCCTACGACTCAAAATCATGTAGTCCAATCTTATGAATTGCAAGATAGCTATGGTAGTTATTCAATTTGAAATAGATTAAAGTCCTAAACCCACTACCTAAGAGACTAGAGCATGAGTGGAATGAGCATATGACTTAGTCTAAAAATGCAAATCTTTACAAATTTAATTTCATTTTGACACATCATTTTGGACAAAAAGGCTTGGGATTTCTTATGCCTAAATGCATGATGAAAATTGATTGTTGGCCAAATCAAAAGAAAAAGTGGGTGAAGCTTCATCGTCGGTTGCTCATGGGTCAGCGGTCTAGGATGGAGGCCCTCATTTTTATAAGAGTGGTAGAAGTTACATGCATGATGTGAGACATACAACATTCACCTAAAGGGTTGCTAAATTTTTTAATTATCTTGATTATAGCCTAGACTTTATGGTGGGATTATGAGTTGTTTAAAATTTGAATTATGAGTTGTTAATTGAGAAGAAAATTTATTTTTATTCTAAGAACCATCAGCCACACATTAAAGCATCAATTATAAGATACTATAAAAAAATGTCATTTATAGTGCCCAATCTAAACAAATCATCAAACAATTTTATAATCTACCACAAAAGAATAAAAGGTTCTGATGCATACAACCCAAAAAAAAAGAAAAAAATATGAGTACCTACCCTTATACAACCTAAATATAAAGAATAATTACAATTTAAAATTGAATAAATGCTATGAGAGTCTTCTCTTCTTCATTTCCTTCATGTCTTTATGGCATCTTCTTCCTTCTTCTTTTGATTAGCTCCAAAGGCTTCACATGACACCCTAGGACTAAGTCTTCTAGCCACTACTCATCCTAATCTCCCACAGCACTAATCCTAATTCCTATTATAAGATTACATTTATATAAAAAAAAAGTAAATCTAACTACACCTATAAAATAGAGATTAGCTGAACATACATACAATCCCAAGTAATTATATATATGATTTAGACTTAGCACCCTACATATAGGTAACCAAGCGCACCTATACTAACTTGGATTATGCTTAGGGGCTTAAGTAACTTATAAAGAGAGCATTTATGTTTATTTTTAAGCAACTCCTTAAGCTCAATCCCTTGCAAAAAAGATAATTAGGATAATATAGACCTAACATTTGGTTTATCAAGCATACACCCTAACATCCAGTGTAAAATATTACATCAAAAAATAAAATATACACCACACATGCACCATCCTAACTTAGAACTAGAGGTAGTTGCTTAGTCTAATGTGTGTGGTATGTCTTTATGGTATTTATTTTTTAGATGTATATGGGAGACACCACGTAGATCTGATGGGGTACTAATTGAAGTGATCAGGTACGACATTGAGGTAAGGTGTACTATCTCAAAAGATAAATACATCACCCTTCAATGGACCTAATCACCTAATAAGGACTGCTAAGGCATGATGGGTCTTTGAATATACGAGTGATTTTTTCCCTGCTTTACATGAACAAATAAAGTATAATTTATATTAAATTAGGCTCTAAATTTCTCTATAGGGGTAGGTCCCCGTAGTTAATTACATCCTAAGGAAAGTGAATTCCTTAGAAATTCTCTTGATTAAAGTAGGCAATTATTATCTCCAAAGATTTTAAGGTTAAGACTATAAATAAATTGGCTATGTTCAAAAAATTAATCAGGATAGATCAAAAGGAGAGACTTATTATTAAAGCCAATGGAGAGGAGTAGGGGATGCAGCCTATCCTTTGGTTGAACTTTATATGTTTGAAGTTGAAGAGATTTATATGTTTTAAGTTGACATTTTATTAGAAAACTAGGGCTTATAATTCAACAATGCAAGATTATGGAAATGCCTAGGAGATGAGGATTTATGCTAGTAGCCTGAAGGAAACAGCTACCTCGGATCCTAAATCTAGGGAGCTTTGGCATAAGACAAAGCATGACCTAATTTAAGTGAAGATGGGTGGCTAGTTTACTTCCATAAGAGAGAGTAAATCACCCGACTGTTGGACCTATAATCACCTGGAGTGGAAGCCAGCTAACTCCTCCTATCCTTTAAAACCATGTGGTCAAGTCATATGATTTTGCAAGATAGTTAGGTTGTTTTTAATTTAGAAAGAGACTAAAGTCCTTAAACTCATTCCCTAAGAGACTAGAACATGAGTGGTATGAGCAATGACTTAGTCTAATGCAAATCTTTTCAAATTTTATTTGATTTTAGACTCTTCATTTTGATAAAAGCCATAGGATTTTTTTATGCCTAAAAGAATGTTGAAATGAGTTATGGGCTAAATCAAAAGAGAAGAGGGTGAAGTTCCGTCAGTAGGAGTTGCTCTCACAGGTCAAGCGGTTCCCATATGTGTAAGGACGGAGGCACTCATTTTGCAAAAGTGATATAATATGATATACATGGTATGAGATATACAACATTCAGCTAAGGGGTTGCTAAATCTTTTAATTATCTTGATTTAATGCCTAGGCTTTATATGAGGTTATAAGTTATTTAAAATTTTAATTATGAGTTATAGTTGGGGTATAAAAATTAAATTTTTCTTAAGAGCCTAATCGCATCCAGTCCACACCTTAAATCATCATGCATAAAGAAACTATGAAAAGGTGTGTCATTTTTATTGTGCAATCTAAACATAACATCAATCAATTTTATAAATTTACCACAAAATAATAAGAGGTCGGTGGGGTCAGGTACCTCCGTACAACCCGAAAAGAGAAATGGGTAGCCGAGCTCTACCCTTATATAACCCAGAATATGAAAGAATGATTATAATTTATAAATGAATAAATTCTATGGGGCTCTTCTAATCGTCATTCTTTATGACTTCATGTATCTTCTTCCTTGTTTGATTTTGTAGGCTTCAAGGCATCACATGGCACCCCAGGGCTAAGCCTTCTAGCCACTGCTTATCCTTATCCCTCATAATACTAATCCTAATTCCTAATATAAAATTACATTAAAGATAGGAAAAGTAAATCTAACTACACCTACAAAATAAGTATTAGCTAAACACACCGTATAACCCAAGTAGTTATATAAATAGTTTGGACATAGCACCCTACACATAGGTAACCAAGCCCACCTATCCTAACTTAGATTATGCTTAGGGGTCTAAGTAACCTATAAGGGATAGCATTTATATTTATTTTAAGCACCTCTTAAGCACAATCCCCAGTAGAAAATATGATTAGGCTAATCACGGCCTAACATCTAGTCTATGAAGTCTACACCCTAACATCCAGTCTAAAATAATACATCACAAAACCAAACATATATCATACCATGCACCGCCCTAACATGAAACTTGAAGTGGTGACTTAGTTCTAATGTATGTGTAAAGGCTTGTGTGGTATGTCCTAACTAGGCATTAAGGCTATGATTTTCTAAATGTGAAAGGATTTGATTATAAGAGGTTGATTTCAGTTTAAGTGGTTTAACTGATTTGGGAATTTTACTTAGCATTTTCTTTTATTTCATTTGACTTACACTTAGCAACTAAGTGCTATAAAGGGAAGAAAAAGAGAGAATTACTCTCTTTCATCACTACCTTAAGTCATTTTTAAAGCATGTTAATTAACCCAATTCTCTTTAGTGAATGGCTTATTAAATATTTTAAATTAATCCTAAATTTAGGTTCACTTTAAAAAACTCATTCAATAAGAGAGACATCTTAATATTAATTGGAATGAATTACTATTACATGACACATATACATTCATTTCCTTCCATCATATGTAACATGCATGTGACTAAATCCTAAGTATGCCTACACATACAATATGTCTTAGCACACTTAAATGATGGTTGTATCCATATGCATTTAGAATTTAGATGTTTCGTTTGATTAAATCATTTTATCATATTAATTTAAAGCTCTATCCAAATTCTTATATAAAAATACATATGAATGAAATTAAATAGGTATGTGTCATTATTAACCAGGAAAGTGAGGAAATCAAATTACCTCCTTGGAGATAGCTAAATCTTTGTGTTCCCAGAATGTCTAAACTATATACCCATTACATTCAAATATATGTAAGTTTGTACACATGAACTTAAGAAAGAGGACTTTAAACCATATGATCAATTCAATCATTTGAACAAATATGAATGCATGTATTTTTCAATAGAAAAGGGAATTTTCATTTATTAGTTAAATGCACATACAAGTATATAAAGTTTTAAGCAGATACTTTGTCATTGTTAAACCAAGGGAATGAGGTAAAGACCTCCTTAGGGCTACTTAAAGCCTTGCATCCCTGAAATGTCTAGACTAGATATACCCACTATTCTTAAATACACATGAATGTTTAAATAACTACAAGAATGGAAAAATCATGTAAAAGTTTTATTTATTTTAATTGAAAGATTTATATATGTTTTTATCTAAGTTTTTAACATAGATGTGCATAGGAATGAATCCAAACAAATGATGTATCCTTTTCAAATGAACTATACACTTGTTAATATTCAAACTTTATGTAAATCCATATAGAATAAAGAAAAAGAACTCCATATCACATATTCTAAACCATAGGCACATGCAAGCTTATGAATATTTATAACTATTGTCACTCCATAAATTATGATTAATATATATACTTTTGAAAATAATTTTAATTTAATAGTGATAATAGCCACACATATTTTAATTTAAATCAACACATGCAAGCTTGACATAAAGGAAATCATTTCATTTAATTGATTTTTGAAAAAAAAAAGATGAATGCATGATTATAAGTGACATACAACATTTAATATGATTGAAAAGAAATAAAGGGACATAAGCACATGATTTCATTCAATCTAATTAATTCTTAAGGACAATCATACTAAATAAGATCATTTAAAATAAACCAAAGCTTCTTAAAGTCACTTTTAATTTCATGTTTGATTTAATTTAAGGAAAGAGGGAAAAAAAGTTTGTTAATCCTAATCCCATTGTATGTATGAGCTAATTTGATTTAATGAAAAGGTAATTAAGTTAATTTTATAGATTAATTAGGTTAATATATAAATTAAATCAATTAATTAACCCTTACCTATGTTACCTTAAGGTAATTAATCAAATGATTATGAGCCAATGTAATATGCAAATGAATTGAAAAGTAAATAATAATTATCTTATGAAATGAAAGGAGCCTAATGCAATTAGCTTACAATCATTGACTAATTTAGCTTAAAGAACTCACATTAATTACTTTTATGGTTTTCTCACACATGTGAGCTAACCATAATTTCATTAAACCTATATTGGTTATAAAAGATCTAAAGACCTACCCATGAATTAATTAAGGAAAACCATATCCATTTTAAAATTTTAATTAAGCTAATTAATTAGTTAATTGATTCATAATTAATTTCTCTTCAAAAGTAAAGGAAACTTAGGGAAAAGATTAGGAAAAATGCCCTAATCACATTCCCTAAATCTCCCTACTGATAATCAATGCTAAATGAGTCCAATTAATTAGTTAATTTATTTTTTACATGCTTAATTATTCCTTAATTAAGTTGGGAAGGTAATTAAGGCTTAATCAATCAATTTCAATAATTAATCATCTAATAAATTCCAAGAAAAATGGAGGAGGCAAAGGTCAACCCCCTAAGTAACCTCAAAAAATTAGAAAATAATTGGATGATTAATTAGAGAGTAATTAGGTTAATTAAGTTTTTAATTAAACTCTAATTAAGCCAAAATTATTATTCAAAGGTAATTAAGAATAATTTTAATGGATTTCCTTTTAAAATACCTTTAAAATAAGTATTTATTTATATTTTTTGGATTTTTCTATAATTAGTTATAAATTATGGTAGTTTCAGCTTTAAAAAATAATTAATTAACCTAATTAAGCCTTAATCTCATCGGCGCTATGTGGCGCATTGATATGGCACCACGAGATTAGCTATTTAAGTAGTCACATCCATAGTTGACTCAGATGGTGGCAGGACGTGCTTTCTTATGGGCTGTTTGATCTAAGATCAGACGGCGATGATCAGACACACAGCTAAGGAGGGATCAAGCGATGGATCTAGCGTGATCTAATTAGAGCTGTCCATTCTAATCACACATAACTGATGGCCCATGATCTCTCTTTCTATGAGCTATGAACGATGGGATTATGGTTTTCAAACTCAAGCTTGGATTCACTCCAAAATAACCCCACACCTTCGTGCGAGGGATCTACAAAGATCCAACAGCTATGATCGGCTCACATGCAACTTTTCTTCATAAAAGACCAACCCATTTTTACCTAAAGCTTAGTTTTAATGGATTTACCTTACCAGAGCTAAGACTGATGGTTTGCACGCTTGAGGAATCATCGTCTAATTGAGATGAAGCCCTATTGAGCAGTAATTGGATTCGTTCCAAGTGGATCACTCGATTGGCCAAGAACAGTGCTTTGGAGCTTCAGCTTTGATCGAATTCCATCCTCTGGTGGCTTTGGAGCTTAGGAAATGACTTGGGTGGCTTCGTTGACATGTGTGTAAGGTACATGTAAGAGCAATTGAGTTTCGGTTGAGAGATTAGAGGGTTTGAATCAGAATTGAGCTCCCCTATTTTGGCTGCACACGGGAGGAAAAAATTTGAAGTGGGGAAGGCTTGGGAAAGCTTTGAGGAGTGCTAGGGAGTTTCATTTCTCTCTTGGGAACTCAAAGGAATCGAATTCCAAACAAAATTGCCTTGAATTGAGGGGGTATATCCCTCAATTTGCTGAGGTGGATGGACAAGATTGTCTCCCATTTTTTGGTCGGCTAGGCACCATCAGGGAGCCGGAGTGGTCTCCATCATGTCCACGTGGCTCATCTTGGTTGGAGGAAAGAGTGGGGTTGGCTCAAGGCTTGATATGGTCTGACTTTAGGCTGCCCCAAGATGTGTTTGGGTCTAGTTTTACCAGCCTCCAATGGGTTTTGGTTTCATGAGTTTAGGCTCAATTTGATCATTTGGGTTCAATTTGGGTCATGTTGGGTTAGGTTGACCAATTGATCAAATTTGGTCAAAATAAGACTTGGGTTAAGTTCAAATGATGATTTGAAGTATTTTGGTTCATATGGTTTAAATCAATTTAGCCTAGGTTTGATTTTAGCTCATTTCGATTCATATAGGTCAAATGGGCTAAGTTGACCAATTTGATAAAATTGGCCAAATTGGCTTGGGTTGGGTGCTGGTTCAAGTTCAATTGGTTAATTAAAAATGATTATAGGCTTTGGTTTGAATCAATTTGGGTTTAATTTGGATTTTGGACAATTTGACCTTTTAGGTCAATTTGGTCTAGGTTGGTCAATTGGACTAGGTTGGGTCCAATTGACCAAATTCGAGCTTGGTCAAGTTAAATAATGCATTTGGAATGAACTTGTGCCATTGGTTGCAATCAATTTGGGTTAGATCATGATTTAACCTATTTTGGCCTTTTAGGCTAATTTGGGTCAACTTGGGTCAAATGGCTAATTGGATTTGGTTTGGCTCAATTGAGGGTCAAGTCATGTTCAATCATTGATTATGAGTTGGTGTGAATCAATGGTTTCAATCAATTTGGTGTATGGTGAATTTTGGCTAGTTTAGGTTTCATTTGGGCTATAGGTTGACTTGGTCAAATAATCACGTTGACTTGGTTTGACCCAATTCAAGATAATTGATCACTCTAGGTGATTGTTGATCATGATAAGAGGGTTGATGGGCTTGCTTCAATCCAAATTGGGTTGGATTATAACATGGCTCAAAAGATATTTTAGGCCACTTTGGGTCAAGTGAGCCTAAATGGGTCAATTAGCTTGATTTTTGCCTGATTCAAGTTTAAATTCAATTGCAATCAATTTGGAGTTCAATGGACTTTGGTTCACTTGGAATTTTCAAGTCAAAAGGGCTAAGTTGGGCTTGGCAGGTTGATTTCAATTTGGCTAGATAATTGTAGATTTTATTTATATTTGGATAGATGATTGAAGGAATGATTGATCCAAGAAAAAATCTATTGGTTTTGGCTTAATTTAGATAGGTTTTGGCCAAGTTCAATAAATTGGCTTAAAGGGCTTCAATTGAGTTTTAATTTGATTTTGGATTTGGTTTTGGCTATTTGAATTTATATTTCATTTATATTTTGGAATATAAATGAAGATATAAATGACTTATGAGAAAATCACTTGAGTTTTAAGTGATTTGGAAGCAAATATAACTAAGCTCATGGAGGTAGGTTAAAAGGACTAAGAAGGATATTGATTTTGTTTGATTTAGTTTTAATTATTGAAATGTGGGTTTTATTTATATTTGTGAATATAAATGAAGGAATAATTTATTTATAAATAAATCAATTGATTTTGGGTTGATTTGGGTTGAGATTTGGTTACGCTCATGAAGGTGGGTCCACATGGCTAAAGAAGGGTCTTGGTTTGGTTTAATCTAGTTTGATTTGGTTCTGGTAATTTGAGTTTTAATTTCATTTATATTTATGAATATACATGATAGAATAATTGATTTATAAGGAAATCAATTGATTTTGAATTGGTTTAAAGGGGATTTTGGCTCAGCTTATGAAAGTGGATCATAAGACTTAGGAAGGATTTTGGAGCTCGGATTTGATTTTGGGTTTCAATCATTTGGGATTGAGTTTAAACTTGATTTTGATAAATGATTGAGGGGTTGAATTGATCTTGGGGAGGATCAATTTAATTTGGATTGAATTGGATTTGGCTTAGAGTTAAGGTCATGGAATTCAATCATAAGGTCTATGAAGGATTTGGAAACTTGAATTGATCATTGGATTGATTGTGAATTTTGGACGTTAGAATTTGAATTGAATTTGAGGTTTAATTTGAAAGCATGGATTGAGTTTAGGCTATAGGGTATGCAAGTCTCCCTAAGTCCGTAAGGCATAACCAACTCCTATGACTAAACTGTCTAAGTCTCTAGGTTAGGTTAAGTGTTCATCTAATCACTAGAGTTGCCTTCAGACTAAGGAACTCTTGGTGTCTATAAGAGTCCTAAATCTATGATGAGGAGATTGAGAACTCACTCCAAAAGCGAGGTCAACAGTCTTATTAAGCATTAGTGTTATGATTTTCTAAGTTTGAAAATATTTAATTTTGCATAAAGGTTGGTTTTATTTTAAGTTGTTTACTTGATTTTCAATTTTTTAATTTATATTTTATTTTGTTTCATGTGATTTACACTTAGCATCTAAGTGTTATGAAGAGAAGAAAGATGATTGCCCTCTTTCATCCCTATCCTAAGCCACTTTCTAAAGTACATTTTATGATTAAATTTTCTTTAGTGAATTGCATATTAAATATTTTATTAATCAAAAGTTTAGGTTCACTCTAAAAAATTTTATTTGACATGAAAGGCATCTTTGGATTAATATAATTGAATTATTGTCATATATTCAACCATTCATATCCATCACATATAACATGCATATGATCCAATTCTAAGTCTATCAATGCATACAACATATTTTAGCACACTTGAATGATGAATGTATACATTTAGAATTTATGTTTCATTTGATTGAATTATTTAATATATGTAAATTTAAAGCTCTATCTAAATTCTTATACAAAAATACATGGGAATGAAATCAAATAAGTATGTGTTCTTGTTAGTTAGGGAAGTGAAGTAATCAAATGACCTCCGTAGGGCTACTTAAAATCTCATATTCTCGGAATGTCTAGACTATATACTTATTAACATTCAAAGACATGTAGATTTGTATACATGAATATAAGAAAGAAAGCTCCAAATCACATGATTAATTAATTCAATAACTTAAATAGTTATGGATGCATGCATTTTTAATAAAAAGTTGGATTCCCATTATTTAATCACATATACATACACATGTATAAAAATATAAGAAAGTACATACCGTTATTAACCAGGGAAGTGAGATAATCAAATGAGCTCCTTGGGGATACTTAAAGCCTCGTATCCCTGGGATGTCCAAGCTATATACTTGCTTATTTTGATACATATGAATATACATATAATTAAGGGAATGAAAATCATGCAAAGGTTGTATTTTCCTTAATTGAATTATCTATATATATGAATTAAAGCTCTATCCAAATTCTAATACTAAAATACATAAGAATGAAATCAAATAAGTACATGACTTTGTTAACTATGGAAGTGAGGTAATCAAATGACCTCCTTGTGGCTACTTAAAGTCACGTATTCCCAGGTTATCCAGACTATATACTTATTAACATTCAAACTCATGTAAATCTATATATGAATTCAAGAAAAAGAGCTTCACATCCATATACTTAGCACATACAAACCCTATATGCATTCATAATCACTATCATTCCACATGTTGTTATCAATTTATAAATTTTGTGGAAATATATTTGGATTTAATAGTGATAATAGCCACACATATATTAAGTTAAGTCGACACATGCAAGCTTACATAAAGAAAATTCATTTATGTTTTCACTTAACTTTGAAAGGATGAGTGCATTAATTCAAATGACATGCAACATTTAACATGATAGAAAAGGAATAATCAAATATAAGCACATGATTCATTCAATTAAATTAATTTCTAAGGACAATCATATTAAATAAACTCATTTAAAGAAAGCCAAAGTTCATTATTAATTTGATTTTATATTTGAGTTAAACTTAAAGAGGAGAACTCATCATTTGTTGTTTTAATCCCACTCGCACATTAGTGAACTTAATTATTTTAAGAAAAGGTAATTAAGTGGATTTTATGAATTAATGAAGTTGGATCTTTAATTAAATCAATTAATTACTCTTACATATGCTTCTTTAATTTGATTAACCACTTAATTATGAATGACTACCAATGACATGAACATGTGAGAAAAGAAAATTACAATGCTCCTAAAAAGATCTAATACAATTGGTTCATAATTAAGGGTTAATTACATTAAAAAATATAATTAACTACTTTTATGATTTTCCCACACTAATGCGATCTTCATAATTTCCTTAAGGGGTCTTTATGTTATTAAACACAAAAAGAAGAACCCTTAACTAATTGCTAATTATCTGATATGATTTGCATTTTAATTTGATTAATCCCATTGATTAATTGATTAATTAATCTCTTAATTAAATCTTAAGTTAATCTCCTTCTTAGTGGAATGAGCTTAGGAAAGTGATTAGGAAAGAGGCCTAACCATTTTTCCTTCAACCATTCACTGTTGATTAGTGATTAGTGAACTTAATTTAACCCATTTTACTTTTTGGGATGTTAATTAATCAATTAAGTTAATTAAGAGAGTAATTAAGGGTTGACTGGCCAATTTCTCTAATTACTTAAGCAATAAATTTCAAGAAAATTATGGGAGGTAGAGGTTAGCCCATGAAATTAATTCCCCATGTTTGAAATTAATTTTCCAAGTAATTAGGGTTTAATTAAGCTAATTAAATTTGCAATCAAACTTAAATTATGCCTTAATTACTATTCAAACTTAATTGAAATTAATTTAATTACTTATCCTCTATTTTACCATTAAAATTATTATTTATTTGCATTTTTTGGATTTTTCTACAATTTGTTACAATTTTTCAAAGATTCAGCCATTAAAATAATTAATTAAGCCTTAATTAAACCTAAGCCTGTTGGCGCCACGAGGACCATTGGCGTGGCGCATTTTCCACGAGGTGTTGTGGGATTAGTTATTTAACCACATTCGAGTCCGCGCCTACATGGCGACGACAGATGCTATTTTGTCCTTGTAGTCCATCGTCTGATCTAAGATCAAATGGTGGAGATTAAACCCACAGTTCTTAAGGGATTAAATTAGATAAATCTAGTGGATTAATCTTGATCGTCCATTCCGATCACATGAAACAGACGATGCATGATCCATCATCGCCCGAGCAACAAGACACGAACACCGTCCTTCTTCCTTTGCTCAATCTGAGCTCACCAGAGCTTGGATGACAATAAAATTAAACCCACACCATCACGGGGTAGATCCAAAGGGATTTACCAGTCAAAATTGCATGACATTCAACTTTTCTTTAAAAAGGACCAAAGATTTTTCACCAAAGCTCAATTTAATGGAAATTACCTTGCCAGCTTCGGGCCGTGGTGCAACACGAGGTAGCATGGATGAGGCAAGCCCTACTCACGCTAATGGCTTCTCGTCGCTTGCTCTGTGGATCAAGGTCCGTCGATCGAAGTAGCACCTCCAGTGATCGTGGAGCTCGGTGCAACGCTTGAGGTATGGGAAGGTGTGGGTGAAGTTAATTAGAGTTCAGTTGAGGTTTGAGGGAGTTATGTTGAATGGTGCCTTGCCTTATTTCGGTTTGAGGGAGTCCAGTGTCAGGAAGGCTCAGGAGGCTTGGAGAGAGCACTTAAGTATTTCGAAATTCACCTAGGGAACTCTCTGAGAGTGTCTCTCTGAGAATTGAGTCAAAATATAATATTGTATTTGGGGGATTTACATACATATCAAACAAAACTTCTTTTAAAACTTATCCAACACCTAAAACTTTTAATCTACTTCTGTACCTCCTAAAACTGTTTCCATACAACAGTTCTACCACTCCATTTTCATCTCCGTCAAATCCCTAACTATACCATGAAGAAAGCTTCACCACTTCTCTGCTGAAGCACACCTCAAAGCTTCTCTTATAATTTCAATATTTTAAAATTTTCTTTCACTCATTCATAATCATATATTCCTAAACAAGATGTGGGAGGATCACCATAAAGACTTGTGTGCTAGAAAACCAGCTGTAGTAGAATAAAATTTCACGCCTTAGCTTCATTGAAAAATTTAGCATGCATCGTTGAAAGAGAATAAGAAACTAACTTTTACATGAAAAATCCTAGAAAGGGGAAAACCACGGTCTAAGTAAAATGCTCCATATATCTGCTTTGGAGTCTGAGTTTAAGTCTTGGGATTATAATATTGTATGTGAGAAATCACAATAAATTCTAAAATCAGTTACAACAACTCTGACGATGTTGGGTGATTGTTGGCGGCATTCGGTGGCGACAATTGACGGCGATCGATAACAATAATAGTAATAATGAACTTCGAACTTCTAGCTCTCTCCCAGCTTTCTACTAAGTTTGCCTCTAGCTCCTTTCCCCACTTTCATGATAAGAATGGGGTCATATTTATAGGATTTTGAGAGGGGTATTTTGGTCATTGTAGCCAAATTCTCAAAACACTCCATCGGACGGTGTATATTGATTCATTTGATAATAAATAGTTTTTTATTATTTTACCATCCAAATGATTTTCGATTTGAGTGCACTTAGGCTCGTTGGATTGGTCTCGTTGAGCACGATTATTTATGCGTCAAATTTGAAAGTCATTTGATTATCCAATTGTGTATCAGTTTTGGTATTTAAAGCAATTTGAGCTCATTTCCTACTTCACCCAATTTTGTAACATTGAACTTGTCTTATTGAGATATTTAATTATTATGCAAAATATCATATGTACATAATTTTAAAATTTCATGTTTGATATATCATTTTGCTTATTTTTTGGATGATAAAACTCATTTCATCCAAAATATATTATTTTAAAATAAAATCACTTTAGCTAAAAAA
This sequence comes from Cymbidium sinense, assembly GCA_021442155.1. Lineage (NCBI taxonomy): Eukaryota > Viridiplantae > Streptophyta > Magnoliopsida > Asparagales > Orchidaceae > Cymbidium > Cymbidium sinense. The sequence goes on along the minus strand of CM038228.1, from coordinate 52,134,880 downwards.
TATTAATATTTATAATTATATAGTATGTGTATGATGTGTATCAAATTCATTTATTTATTTACTAATTAATTATTATATTTATATTTATTTTATTTTATATATATAGTGATATTAATTATTATTATTATTATTATTATTATTATTATTATTATTATTATTATTATTATTATATATCTCGGTTATAAGAGAGGGGGTTGTGGGCCCCCAATTTATTATTATTTTTTATCGTGAAAGAAAGAGAGGGAGAGAGAGAGGGGGAGAGAGAGAGTAGAGAGAGACATGGAGAGTGGAAGGGCGAGAGAGAGAGAGAGAGAGGAAGAGAAAGAGATGAAAAGAAGGGAGGAGAGAGAGACGTGGAGAGAGAAAGAGAAGAGAGATATTTTATTTTTATTTTTTTATTAAATAGTTGGCGTAAACGCCAACCATTATGAGGAGACGGGGCAAGCCCTTAATAATTATTATATTATTATTATTATTATTATTATTATTATTATTATTATTATTATTATTATTATTATTATTATTATGGAATTCAAAAGTCATTTCTTTAGTATAAATATCCCCCAAAGGGTAAGGAAAATATTCATTTTTTCTTCTCTTTTGAACCTTTTGACAGTATAGTCTTGGCACTCATTCTCACCGATCTCGAGGTTTCCAACTAATGTTGGGATCGTGCATCCTAAATTCAAGCTCCAATCTGGTTTTGCTTTCTTCTCTTTGGTGTCCCATTGGACATATAGATGCCAGACCTCCTTGACTCCGTTCTCCGATCTGAGTTTACACTGGTTTGCATCAATCAAATTATTGTACGTGTTTTTTCAAGTCTTGGTTTCTCTTATTGATCCTAATAATGGTGTGAACCCCTCTCACAAGCTCCAATTCTCCCCGATCTTGGGGTTTCAATTATTTGTTAGTGCTATCCATTAGCTCCAGTGTGATTCTTTACGCTCTTTAGTGGCCTCCATTGATTTTATAATGGTGCTAACCCTCGTAAGGTCTCCCAATCTCATGATTTTAATTGACGATTAGTGCATCACGTGAGCTCTAGTGCTTTCACTTTCTTCTCTTTGGTGGCCTCCACTTCTTGTATAACGATATGACCCCTGTAGCCTCTAGTTCTCCCGTCTTGGGGTTTCCAGACACAGTTGGCTCTAGTTCTCCCCCCATCTGTTTCAACCGACCAAGTTAAAGGGCACGATCCCCACCAGTCTGTTGTGCTTCTAAGTCTCTTTTCAAGTCTTGGTTTCTCCCACTAATCCTTATAATGTTGTGGACCCTCTCACTGTGCTCTGCCCTCCTAATTCTGGTTTCCAACCGACCTAGCTAAAAATGGACATCCTGAATTTGGTTTCCAATGTGATTTCAAACTTGAAAATAAAGAGTATCTTCTACTGGGTGAAGATCCTTCCATTATCCCAATGTCTAAAGATTCTCGAAAGTAAATCTGCGACAAGATGTTGGCGTCAAGCATCAAGAGACGACGAGATCTGATGATGTAACAACAACTATCAATAGTGATACTTTTATAATCTTTAGAAAAAATTTCATTTTCCTAATGATTTGGTGGTTATTCCTCATAAAAGATTGCAATGAGCTTATTCTCCTTCAACGGGCCACCTGTACCTTCTAAAGCTTTTACCTTATGAGATTTTTTTTTGTACGTGTACCTTCTAAGGCTTTTGCCTTTTGAGATGTTTGATGTACATGTACCTTCTGAGGCTTTCGCCTATTAAAATTTTTTATGTTTCTATACCTTTTAAGGCTTTCACCTACTGAGATTTTTGATGTACCTATACCTTTTGAGGCTTTTATTTACTGAGATTTTTGATATACATGTACCTTCTGAGGCTTTTTCCCTCTCAAGTTTTTAATGTACCTGTACCTTCTAAGACTTTTGCCCTATAAGGTTTTTAATATATCTATACCTTTTGAAACTTTTGCCTACTAAGATTTTTGATGTGCATGTACCTTCTGAGATTTTTGTCTACTGAGATTTTTAATTTATTTGTACCTTATGAGGCTTTAGCCTTTTAAGAATTTTGATGTACCTATACCTTCTGAGGCTTTTGCCTTTTGAGATTTTTGATGAGTGGAGACTCTGTCAACCACTTACTCTCTTAGAGTCTTTTTAGTGATGACCTTGTCCACTACTAGGTTCCCATCGAGGCTTCCTCAGGGGTGTGCCTTCCAGGAATTATTAGTGGAGACCTTATCTACCACTTGCCTTCTTAAGGCCTTTCTAGTGAGTATCTTATCCAGTATCAACTTCCCATATATGCCTCCTCATGGGCATGCCTTTTAAGGGTTTTATTGAATGCAATAAAGGAATATTTCATTGATAATAAAACTTATTTTAGAAAATAAAATCTTATAAACTTTTCAATAGAGTAAAGAAGAAACTTAACTTTATTTAGTCACTTGCCTTAGTGAGATCTTTTCTTAGATAAGTATTGGTGATATTTCTTACTCAATGTGGGCTCCAAAAATTCGCCACGGACCTCTTCGATGAAAAGAGTGATTTAAATGTGTCGGTGTAATTTTTATGAGATAGAGATGAAGACACTACCATAGATTTCATCCTCATTTGATGAGGACTTTAGATCTGTTCCGGGTTTCCTATAAGTGCAAGCCCCATAGTTAATTACCCTCTGAGAGAGAACTTTCGATTATGCATTAGATCGCTTAATGCTTTTATATAGTAATAGAATATAAAGTTTTAGAATTTAGATTATGGAATTTATCATTTTAGCTTAAACTGGATGGTTGAGGGAATGATGACATGCCCGATCTAGATCCCATGGTTCCATCATCCCGGGCAGTCGCAATCCCTAGTCTACTTAGTTAGAGGAGGTAGTCGACCCAACCTGATAGAAGCATCCTCATTAGTAACACATTGGTTATGTCGTCCAAGAAATCCTTATAGACCTAGGGTGGTGTTTGTCTAAGGAGACAATCTTAAGTCTACCTTAGCTGATAGAGGGCTATTTGCCCTATTAAGTATACCCTATGATACACAACTCAAAGAGCAGAGCCATTGGAGAGCATATGGGCTACAGTCGTGATCATATAATGGAGCTGGAACGACCAAACCACCCGATCAAAGGACTCTGGTCATAACTGCTTCATCTGTGGACCTACTGGCCAAGCCATGCAATTTAGATGACACGGGCCACATCCTTACTGGCATGAGATTGATTGAGAGTGAACATAGCAGAACACTTGATTTGACATTAGCTCCTTTGTGAGCTAGAGTTTTCTTAATTTTTCACCCCCGACAAACAGTTATGGAGGGTGGATTGATTGAGTTTGGTTTATATTTTTAGTGATAGAGTCTCATTTGAACAGTTTCATATTTCTATTTGAAAATTGATTGATTATAATATGCTTAAGAGCTTTAGATCCTATCAACTCTATTTAGTTGCTAACAGAGGATTAGATCTACTATCACCTGACAGAATTAGTTTCTCAGACATTACACTAATTTAAAACTCTTATAATAGGTTTTTAGGTTTTGTTAACCCAAATCCAGTCCTAAGACTAAACCGGGAAGCAGCCTGCATAGCATCCTTATACACTTGAATTTAAGCATTCAACATAGTGTCGGGGCCCATGCGGGTGTATTTAAGACTTTATGTAGTTTTTTTTTTTTTGAGTTACGAGATTGATTTCAGATTGATGTTTGATTTGAGTTGAAAAATTGATTAGTTGGAATATGTTTAAGAGCTTTAGATCATGTCAACTGTTTAGCTACTAATGTAAGATTAGATCTACCCGACAACATCAATTTATATTTCACGATTAGAAACTCTTATTATAGATTTTTAGGTTGTTTACCAAGGATCAAGGAAATAACCCGCAAAGATCCTCACACTTGAATTTAGACATTCAGCATAATGTCTGGGCCCATGCGGGTGTATTTAAGACTTTGTGTAATTTTGTGTTTGAATTATGATATTGATTTTGTATTTTTTTTTTAATTCTAACTTAGCCTGCGCAGCCATTTCAGACATTAAAATTTGCACTTGAAATATTTATGTCCGAGCACATGCAGAAATTTATAGCTTAGACAATTTCACCTAATTAGTGATTTTGTTGACTTTTAAATCATAATTAGAATGAAATTCGTTGGTTTTTTATTAAAAGAAGCCTTATGATTTTTATAGAATTGGATTTAGCCTTCATTCTTACAAAGTGCGTGCATCTGGCGAAGAAGGCGTTTTAGTTTAGATCGCAGTTTAAAACACTACTCGCACTTAGCATATTTGTTTGAGTTTTTTTTTTGTAATTTTCACGACTTGATTATGCTCAATTTACATCAATTTTCATAAATTATGTCGATTTTAATGTTTGTAGCTTTAACCCCACTTATGCTTATTAGTTAGCATAATAATCACCTCCACATTCATATAAAAGTTATTAAACCCAATTTGGATTTATCCTTAAATTTTGAGTTTATTGGAAGTTTGTTATGAGTATTAGTCCCTAAATTAAATTTGCTTTAATTTGAGAAATTTATAAAAAGGAATTTACTTTATCGCTTTAAGAGATTATAATTAGAGTTTGAGTTTAATATTAGCCTCTCCTAAAGTTTGTGAGTTTAATATTAGCCTCCCCAAAAATTTGTGAGTTTAATATTAGCCTTCCCCAAAGTTCACTTAGATTTTCAATGAATATTCTATTCTTTCCAAATTCTGCTTTAAAGGCTCCCCCCTTTTTTCATTTGATGCTATAAAATTAGCTGCAGATTTTCCTATTTAGCGCTCCTAAGTCAGCTCATTTTACCCTCCCTTTTTTCTAAGTCAAAAGATTTGACAAAAATTCGACAACCTCCCAGCGTCATCCCCATGGATGGCTAGGGTGGGTTACTCCTGATGCCTATTGAGGGTAGTGGTGTCTTGTAGATCTTATCGTGTCTGTGACGATGAGGTCTCTAAACCGAAATAAGACAATGTAATATATAATTATCCTAGAAATTAGACAAAATTTCACAAGATTTCTCTGGGAGCGACATCTAACAAATGTGGTGGCACTCTGAGCATGAAAGATATAGTGTCTTGACACCGCTTTTTTCATCTCGTCATGCCCTATTGAGCACAATGAGGTCTTCAAACATGCAGAAAAGCACAAGCATATATATATACATTCACATTCACAAATCTCATAAGTTTTGAAGCATTTTTCGATGCGCTGCAAGGTTAGGCAAAGGAATGAGGTTGGGTATGCGATTAGGAATGTAAGGCAATGAGCGCAACACCAAAAATCGAAGGAAGAATTCGCCTGTTGATGATGTTCTTCCCTGGTTTACTGCGGAAAGGAAAAGGAGGAAAGCGAAAAATTAAAGAAAGAATTACCGTTGACGATGTTCTTCCCGACTGGGGCAGCAATAATGAGATGACAAAAGCGAGGTAAGTGACGAGAAATCGAAGGAAGAATTGATGTTCTTCACGATTTGATAAAATGGGTCGAAAAGCGGCAAGGACGCCTAAAATCGAAGAAAGAACTCTCTGTGATGATGTTCTTCCCGACGGCGCGGAAAAAGGAGGTGAGTTTGAGGCTGACGGCCAAAGAAAGAATGAACCATATTACGGGTCGGGGAAGGTTGTGGGTTGCAGTCGAACGGGAATGAATAGCGGGCGCAGACCGCCATGCTTCAGCCACGAATGGTGGGCGCCGGGATGGGTCGTGGGCCGATTCTGGTTTTTCCAGTGATCTGAGCAGGAAGCCACGGAGAAAGCACACGATCGCTGGGCGTGAACACCTGGCAGACGGTGGTAGGTCGGTGAAGGTCGCCGCATGGCTGATGCGTGAATAGATGGAACGCAGGGGTCTGACGACGGAGTATCGGCAGCGGTCAGAAACATGCGGCGGTGGGTGGGACCAGGCTTTGGTGTACCACGAGCGATATGGCCTGACGCTGAGTCGGCGAGCAGCACTGACGGGGTGAGGCGAGCGAGCCGCTGAGGGGTCTGGTGGAACCGCAACGAGTTGCAGCTTAATGAAGGTTATTAAACAGTGAGTGGTTCATGGACGCAGACCTGGCTTTGATGAATTGGACAAAAAAATTTAGAAAAATAAAAACCAAAAGAGAATTACAGGTCAGAGGAGAGGAGAGGAGAGTCTGAGAGAGAGAAACATAGGGAGAGAATAATGTGGGAGGGGAAAAATGAGAGAGTGGGGAGAAAATGAGGGAGAAGTTGCACAATAAGGAGGAGTGGTTATTTTTTTTAGTTTTATTTTTTTTATTTTTTTAAATTTCTTTTTCAGAAAACTGAAAATAGGGGGAAAAGGTTGATGTGTGAGGAGCAATTTAGAAATTTTTTAAATTAATTTTAAATTAATTTAAATTATTTATTTTGGACTTCCCACCGATAAATGCACATAGCAAATATATATATATCGATTTAGAGTAATTTCATTATTCTGAACATGATGGCACTATCGCTTTCTGACGAGGCCATTTGGTTCAAGTACCAAATTGAGTCAATTATCAAATGCCACCGCTGCGCTCGATTTTCATGCGGACTCGTCCGAATTGAGTGCGAACAGTCTTATTTGATAGATTTCGGCATTTTGAGGCCAATGGCATGCTCAATTTTGCGAACGAAAGTTGTTTGATTCTCGTTAGTACCTCCTGACCTCGATATGCGTGCATGCACGTTGATGACTCAAGCCCTTGATTAATTGCTCATCGAGTCATGCAATATTTATATCCTAGCCAATTTTGATGTTCTGAATATTATGGCGAAGTCCGTTCATCGATCAGAGGTCATTTGGATTGATTTTGATGATGGTATGTGCATTCCGATTTACGCTACTTCAAATCACTGACATTTGCACGTCATCGCCGAGTAGTCTCATTTGATAGTTTTTGATATTTTGAAGCTAATAGGGCATTTAATTTTATGAACAAAGGTCATTCAGACATCATCATAACTTTTCGACTGTGATATACGTGTCAACACATTGATAGCTTGAGCATTTAATCGATTGATCCTTAGATTTTGCAATATCTATATTCTGATCAATTTTAACATTATGAACACAATGGAGAAGTCCTTTCATCGATTAGAGGTTATTTCGACCATTTTTGGTGACATCCAGTGCATTTTAAACCCCGATTTGTGCATTGTCGCTTCCGAAGTCCATCGAATTTAACTTATGGGCTTGTCTTGATTTATGACACATATGTGAAGGTCAACAAATGCCCCCCAACAAATCTGATTCATGCATGGAGTGAGTAACGTTTGTTGAAAACTAGTTGACCATTGGCCACAGAACTTAGATCATTTCGGCTTTGATTGCAATAGCTTATGGAATTTTGATAGATTTGTCATTAGTATGTGCCTTATTCGACATGCTAAATGAGCTTGACCGATTTGTCAATTGACTTGTTGATAGAGTAGTTCTTACACCATCTACTATGTGCTTCAATGGCTTTGTGAAGATCTCTTCTTTTGTCATTGCAGATTTGAGTCAACCCTAGCCCATGCTTGGTTGGGTTTGATGGAGGAATTGATCCGCTTATTTTGATGAAGGACTCCGGGAATTTATTCATGCTTGAATGGGTTTGAAATTCCTTCTATCTTGCTTGAGCTTGACTTGATGAAGGATTGACCGATTTGTCAATATTGACTTATGTGCACTCCATGAACCCCGTGTTTGTCGCTTTGATGGATTCATTGAAGGATACATATAGATGACCCAATTTATATAGGGTCAATGTTGAGTTATTAGTCTAGCAATGTGTGCTTTAACAGACCATAATATGAATTCTTTAGTTCGGCCATCGGCTTTGTTTGAACTATGGAATTCCTTCCTCAGTCCTGTGCTTTTTGCTTTGACAAACTTGATGAGGAGGCAGGCTTTGATCTGTACTTTGAGCTTGATCGATCATTTGAGAATAAATTGAATATCACCTGTGTAATATGATTGATTTGAGGTAGCCTAATTGAGCATTTCGTTGATCTAACCATCAAGTAGAGATCTGGATCGCTAATCACTGATGGGTTTGAGATTGAACAATCTATGCCATTGGACACAAGGGGCTCTTTCACTACGGCCTTTTCTTGCAGCTTGTTGAGTGAGGAGAGCCAACTCGGTCATATTTGGGCTTGTTGAGTTCAACCTTTAGAACCTCTTCTCAACTTAAGCTAGTGGATTGGTGGTTTTCATCGATGACTAACGGGGCTCTTTCACTACAACCTTTTCTTGGCTTATTGAGTGAGGAGAGCATCGAACTCGCCATTTTGGGCTTGTTGAGTCGACCTTTAGAACCCATCCTAGACTAGATGTAGAGTTGATGTTTCAACTTGATTGAAGCTTCCAAAATCGGAGTTCTTTTGACTTGATCTAATTTGGCAAATGGGAGATAAATTTCTTGACATTTTTGGGCTATCTTTCATGCATAGAAATAGATTCTTTTTATTCCTGCAAGACTTTGCAACTTAATAATGATAATTATATATATATATATATTCGAGATTTCAGCAAAGCTCGATGTCAACTCAATAATATATTTGAGGATCTCATCTATGGCACGATGTCAACTCAAATAAACTTAATATAAACTAAAAAAATGCCCTGCCTAGGGGAATTCTAAAGTACATTTAGAGAATTTTCAAGATGAAAATATACAAATACATCCATATTTGAATTAATGTATAAAGGAGATTTTAACATACAACCGATTTCATCAGATATAAAAAAATCTAAAATGCCCCGTAATAGGGGAATTTTCATGTTCTTCATCAGTATGTTTATTTAGGGATCTCGCATGAAGCATGATGTCAACCTAAATAGATATACTAAAAAAAATGCCCCTCTGTCTTGGGATTTCTATTGTACCTAATGTATCATCAAGTATAGTACTTTTCAAGTATCGACCATTAATTGGTGGCATTGATCTTTCACCCTTTAGGTTGACATGAGTTGGTATGCCCTCCTTGGTATACTTTTCAATGACAAAGAGTCTTCTAGTTCAAATTTGCACCAAATTTTGATTAGAATAATTGTTCTCGACACCACCTCCTTTTGGAATGTTCGAGGTCGCACCGTATGGTCAAAAGCCTGACATCTTTGCTCGATAGACTTCGATTTTGATGAGCTTGTAATCTAACTTCATCAAGCTCATCGAAGTTCCTCCATTCTCTAGAGGCATTTTGATCTTCGCTAGATTATACTGATGGCTACCAAGTGAAGGCAACTCAACTTCAAGTGGAAGAACCGCTTCGCCCAAATACCAATGAATAGGAGTGGCTTTAGCGCCTTGTAGGTAGTTGATATCATAGAGCCTCTACTAGATCGGTATGTCATTCTCTCTTATTTTTAGTAAGAATCTTCTTGAGCAGCTTGACTAATATCTTGTTGAAGGCCTCCGCCAAACCATTTGCTCTTGGATTATATATTGAAGAATATCGCCAATCAATTTTGTGTTGATCGACGAATCTATAAATCTTTGCACTTTTAAAGGTTGTGCCATTATTAAAAATTATTCAGCATGGCACTCCAAATCTATAAATCACATTATGCATGAAGAAGTTGATCACTCGGTCGATAGTAACTTCTTTAAATGGGGTAACCTCAGCCCACTTAGAGAAATAGTCGCCGCTAGATGAATGTCCAAATGATGTGGATCAATTGGTCCAATTACATCGTACCCCAACATTCAATGGCCATGATGCTATTGTTGGGTAATGGATTTGGATATTGATGGATGAGATCTCCATGTACTTGACACTCATGACACTTCTTAGCATGATTAATACAGTCTCTCACCATAGATGCCCAATAATAGCTCATCCTTTTGATCTTTACTGCCATTTTGGGACCTAATTGATGTGCACCACAAAGTCCTTCATGAACTTCGACAATCACTTTGCTAGCTTCATCTACACCTAGGCATCATAGTCACATTTGCTCAAAGGATCTACGATATAAAGTGTTGTTGATGAAAGCATAGCATAGCATTCTCTTTTCGATTTGGTCAGCCAATGATTTATTACTTGGCAATTTATCTTTTTTAAAGTAGTCGATGAAGGCTTGCCTCCAATCACATGACTCTTCTACAACAAAGGCTTCACACTAATTTTCTGAAGTAATGTCATTCTTAGCTCTTCTTGGTACAACTTCTTGTTGATTTTGGGAAGTATGAGGAGCAACCTGAGTCGCATCCTACTGGGTCAAATTTGACAACCCCTCTGCCTGTGGGGATTAATACTTTATTGGCTCTAAAACTCATCGAGTAAATATGCCAATCATGACATAATCACCATTCATACTTTCCATTTCTTAGCTAATTTTGCTAAGCAGTCAGCTTTGCTATTCTCAGATCGAGAGACTCAAGTTAGTGTGATATTTGGTATCTTCTTTAAGCTCGAGAACTCGCTTGATAGAAAGCTAACTCAAGCTTGTTGATTCTATAGATGCCAAGTACTTGATTTATAATAAGCTGAGAATTGCTAAAAATATGCATGTTCCGAATGCCTATGAAAATAGCTTCTTCAGAACCTCCACTAATGCTTCATATTCAACTTCATTATTAGTTCGCTGGTCAATCCATATGATCATCTCATTATCCCTCCTTCGGTGTTATGAAGATGATGTCGATTCTCGCTTGCTCTTGAAAATTTAGATGTTGGACTTGTTTGATCGATGAGGCTCCATCAAAGTACATTTCCAAATTTGTGATTTTTCTCTTTCATGAATGAGCATAATTTGCTCATCGTAAATCTTCATTAAGAGAAGAGTCCAGGATGGGATGTGCGCTAGAAAATCTAAGACTTGTCCCTTCACTACTTTCTGAAACATGTGATATCAAAAAAAGTAATACGCCCATCTTGCCAAGACCTATCAACATGCCTTGTCATCAAGTACTCAATCGATCCTTGAGATGAGTGTAATCTTGTGAGATAACATATAATGATGAAGCTTTTGACGCAAAGATCAATCTAAATAGTGCTTCATCTGAGTATCTCTCGCTCCAATCACCTCGATTGATATAATAAAGAGCATTCTCTTTGCTTTCTTCATTGTGTTGTGCCAATAATGCTCCAAGATACTTCTACAACTGTATAGAATGAGAGGCTTCCTGGAGTAGGCAAGGATTGGTGGATTTAAGTAGTTTTAATGCTATTGCTTTTGCACTCCTTGTCCCATTTGAATGGAGCATCCTTCTTCATTAAACCTTGCAAATGGTTGACGTCATCGATAGATTTGATATAAATTGACGATGAATGCTAGTGTCCTTGTAAAGAACGAGATGCAAACTCTTCGGGGGGAGGCATCTCCATAATTGCCTTGATTTTAGCAGGATCAATTTCAATACCTCTGTGACATACAAATGTACCCTGTGAATTTTCTAGGATACCCAATGCACATTTTAGAGGATTCATCTTGAGATCATATTTTATGATTCTCTCAATATTCTCAAGTCTTCAAGTGTTTTCATAATTTTAAGCTCTTCACCACCATCAACATAACATTCCACTTTTTGATGAATCAACTCATCAAAAATATGTGACATGGCTCTTTGGTATGTAGCTCCAACATTTTTCAAGCCAAATGGCATGATCGTGTAGTAATAGATGCCAATAAGTGTTCTGAACGATGTATATTTTTCGTCTTTTGGTGCCATTTTGATTTGGTTGTATCCTAACGATCCATCCATAAATGAGAACATGTTATAGTTGGAAGTGTTGTCTACCAATAGTTCTGATATTGGAAGCGAAAAGTCATCTTTTGGGCACACCTTATTTAGGTCCCGAAAGTCAATGTAGAGATGGATTTGATTTTCTTCTTCTAACTGGACAATATTGTTATCCAATCAGATATTTCTCCTCCTGATGAAGCCTCGATTAGCTTCTTAGTTTTTGCAATTACTTATTCTTCAATCTCCAATCTCATTCTCCTAGGAGTTTGCTTAATAGGTGTTGCATCTAGTTTGATGGCTAGTTTGTGAACTGCTACATCAGGGGATAAGCCTGGCATTTCAGAATATGCCCAGGCAAAGCAATCCTTGAATTCATAAAGTAACATTTTTAGCTCTTCAACTTTTCATCGGCGGGCAAAAAAGTTGGACGGGATCATCCTTCACTCTAGGTTGACTTCTTTAAGTTCATCCATAGTAGTTATTTGTCCACCATCTTCAAGTTCTTCGTGTGGGCTTAGCTTCCACTTCTTCATCATTTTTAGAAGGAATTTCATAGGAATCATCTTCTTCATCACAAGACTCTCGATATGTGCTTGTATTGTATTATAACATACTTTATCTTGATGAGATTTTTGGATGAACCCCAGACCTTTAGTGATAAACTTATCACTTCTTCGTGATGCTTGAGGACTTCTTTGGCTCCACATCTTGTTAAAGACTTGAGTCCTATGTTTAGTAGTTCCAATATGAACTCCAAGCTTATGCATCATTCTTCACAACTTCTGTAGATAGTATATTTGTATTCTTGTTGGTACTATCTCATCAGAACTTTTGTGTTATGCAGACTGTTCAAAATCTTGAGATTGAGACTCTTCAGATTTGTAAAATAGAGTTCCTGTTCTACCACCCTCACTCAATGGCGGCACATAGAATGTTAGCAATTCTTCAATATTATGAACCTCAAATGGAGTGATTTCTTTGAAGCACTGCTGAGGGATGGGTATAATTTTGAGTGAGTCATCTGACTCTGGCAAATGAGCTATCCTCCTTGATGCATATTCAACTCTATTTCCATAAGTAGATTCAAACTCATTGTCTCAATCACTTATTTCATACTATGCTTTTCTTGAGAGCTTATAAGTTCTCTTAGGTTTGACAGGAATATTTTCTTCTTCTTCTTCCATGTCACTTCCCAAATGAGGAATTGATTTTCTTGATTTAGGTACAGAATCAAGTGCTTTAGGGAGAGTCAGCATTGCCTTCTTTCTTCCTCTTTTCTTTTGCTCTTTCATTTTATGAAATTGCTCTTTAGTTCTTGAAGTGGATGCTACCGCTTCAAGAGGCTTTGTTAGCTTAGGCTCTTTGAGGATGAAGTACTTTGCATCTTCATAGATTTTTGCTTCAATGATGCAGAATGGTTGTTCAGAATTCTGAATTCTTCCCATCTTCATATTTCATTCATACATTGATGCATAGTTGATGGGACCATGTCATACTCATGTAGCCACGGCCAGCCCAAGAGAGCTTTAAATAATGTATCAGCATCGTTTACATGAAACTTGGCTTCTGTATATAAATCCTTGAATTTGAGCAGGAGAATAAACGAACCCAAAGTTTTCTGCCCTCTTCATTGAATCCATGAACCATTAATTTATCTCTCCCAAGATGTTGGATATCTAGTGATAATCCTCTTAACACCTTTAGACTCATGAGATTGATAGAAGAACCTGGATCAATCAATATGCGGCTGATAGAGATGTCGTCACTCTCTATAGTAACATAAAGAGGACAATTGTGATCCGCTGTTCCCAACATAAGATCTTCTTCAGAAAATATGATTACTGGGAGATCTTGAGTTTGCAATGCTTCAGTCATGCATTTTTCAGCAAAGTAAGATTCATAACTCTCCGGATCTTTGAGAGCTTGTATCAAAGTTTCTGAGGTCTTTGACATCAAGAGAGCCTCATACACACTCAATTGCGGGATCTTTCTCAGATGTGATAGAATATTATAATTTATTTTTTCACTTGATTTAGGCTTCGCTCTAGAATTTCTAGGAATAATACCCTCGTTGACTTCAATTTGTTTGCCTTTGTCTTTATTTGCATTTCCCTTCTTTGATGATGGCGATAAGACTTTACCACTTCTCAATTGAACTGGAATAACTTTGTCTCACTCAGATTCGTCTAAAGAGGTAGTTTCTTCAAATTTTCTTCTAATTCTGGAAGATTGGCTGAAATGGTTAGACTCATTTTTTAATGTCATACGTCTCATACGTGATGATATCGATGAGTCCGACTCTTCTCAATCAGGAAAATATAGATCTTCATCTCAACTATTATTTTCTTATTGAGTCATTAAACAAATTCGTACACTACTTAGCTCTTCTTGCTTTCGGTAAAAAAATTTTGAGTTGGTCGAGTGCGACTATCCTTGTCATCTGAGTAACTAATATTGAAGAATATCATCACAGATGATTCAAAGACGTCTCTATGGATAAGACTCACCATTATCTTCTTCATCTGATTCAGTAATGCAAGTTTAGGCATGAAGTCTGCAAGCCTAAATGGCTTTCTTGCCACTGGTGATACTCCTCTAGATTATTAATGATCTTTTCATTTGTAGTTCTCTTCTTGATCTTCTTTTTCTTAGCCAGCTTCTTTAATTTATTTGCATTTGGTAGAGATCGCTTCGCGTGTGACAGTAATCTTATCGAGTGCCAGAGAGCCCAAATACTTGGTTTAGAAATCTCTCTTAAATCCAATATAGGTTCAAGTGGTGATTTCCACTTAACCCTTGGGACGTCTTTTAGTTGCTTTAACATCTTCACGCTCTTCTTGGAAACTATTGTTTGCCATTCTTCAGTCTGAGCTGATTCCTCCTTCTGTTTGCCTTTGTTGGATGTTATGGAAGAGGACGTAATCATCCTCATAGACTCTCTTTTAGGATTGACTAGAACACTATCGGACAGTGTAAATTCACCTCGCTGATACTTTCTTTCTAGCCAATCTTTGAAAACATAACAATCTTCAATAGGGTGATCATCATGATGATAGATAGTTTGGATTATTGACTTGATCGCTTCTTCGGCCTCTTGATTTCGTAATAAACCGACCGACTACTTACAAATAATTTAGCCAAGTCCCTTCTAAAGGATATATTCTTTGTTCATCTTTCTTTTAAGAGATGGCATTCGCTCATCATCTCTGTGGCTTGTTTTGGACGCTCCCATCACTTGGAAAAGTATCTCATATACTTTTTTTGGATTAGAGTAAACAGGATTTTTACTCTTATCGTCATTATGCATTGGCTGCTTTCCTTTATCCACGTTGTATATCACCCACTTTTCTCCATTTGAGCTATAAGAAGGGGCGTGAGTTTCATTTCTTCTTGAGTCTGAAGGTTTATTTTTCTTTGCTTTATCTATAAAGACTTCAAACTTGATTATTCCTTTTCAATTTAGCCACCGTCAACAAGTCCGGAATGTTGCAATCAACGTCATGCATAGAAATGGTGTCATTTTATCATCCATATTGCCCATTAGCAACCGGATCGCATATTCTTCTTCTAACTATTGCTCGCACTTCATACTTAGATTGCGCCAATGACTTATAGATTTTGTCACTAACACATCTTTCCTCCTTTCAAAGAAGGTCAAG
The DNA here is from genome assembly GCA_021442155.1 of Cymbidium sinense. Lineage (NCBI taxonomy): Eukaryota > Viridiplantae > Streptophyta > Magnoliopsida > Asparagales > Orchidaceae > Cymbidium > Cymbidium sinense. The sequence goes on along the minus strand of CM038228.1, from coordinate 52,119,574 downwards.
ATGTGATTTTCTTTGCAAACCTCTTCACAAATATAGCTTCTAATTCATCAAAAGTTTTAACTAAATCATTTGGCAATTTTGCATACCATTCAAAAGCTGTTGAGGTTAGACTACTAACGAATTGACAAAATAACAGTGCATCATTCCCTCCTGTGTTACCACAAGTAGCTTTAAATTGGGCAAGATGTTGCTTTGGATTACCGAACCCACTGAAAGTATTGAATTTTTGTACCGAGTAACCTTTCGGGTATGGCACTTGCATATTCACCGAAGCAACTTACTCACCAACTTTTCACCGAGGTTATGACCCTTTACTTTTTCATTGATTATTATTTCTAGAAAGCATTATAGTTCTGTAATAAATTTTGAATTATCGGAGAGGTGTTTGGTTAAATTCATCCCTCGCTTCATGCATGGCATGCAAGTAGGAGCTTGGTACCAGGGTTATAGAAGTTGCATTAACTACTTGTATTGGCAAAGAACAGTGTTGATATGATATTCTTCAACATCTCCATCAAGATATTCATTTGTACCATCATATCATTCATTTTGGTACCAATCAGTAATCTCCTTATCCTCCATTTGACTGCATTTCTCTTGCTCTCTAGCTAGCGCCATGGTGTCAATCAGTACAGGCTCTTCTTCTTCGTCTTCTTCTTCTTCTTCTATTTCTTGTTGTTATTTTGCTCCTTGCTCATTTTCAGGAACGGAACTTGATTGCCCATCTTCTTGTGCATTTTCAGAGACAATTGTTGTTAAGGTTATGACGGCCGATTATAAAGCGTGTACTTTTGGTCATTTCAACCATATAGAGCTTCACACTCATGATTTCTTTCTCATTTTGATCTTCTTCTTCTTCTTCTTCTTCTTCTTCTTCTTCTTCAGTAAAGATCGAAGATCTATCCTCTATTTGCTTTTATGAAGAATTTTCTTTATAAAATTCAGTTCATTTCTGATTTGCATTGTGATGGTGCGAGTGGAAGTTCATCTATATCTCTGATCATATAAACAACTTCCACTTCCATAGAATCTTCTTTATTATTTTCTTCCTGTACATGAATTTCTGATCGACGTTTCCAGTGGATCTATGGTTCAATGTTCGGCATGATCACCTCTTCTATTAAAGGACCACGATCAACGTCAACCTTCTCTTATGAAACTGATAGATCCCTGAGGATTCTCAAGGTGTCGACCATCATATCTTTCATCATTAATATCCCTTCTTTTGGGTATCCACTTCTGATGAGTTGATTTTGAGGCAAATTTCTGAGTATATGTGTAAGATGTCTCACCTCTTCTATTACTCAAAGTTTCATTATGGGGCTTTTATCTATATTTACCCTTCGTTGGGACCTTTCATGTAACTTGGACACGGTCCAAGTGTCACGCCATGCTCACCATGCAAGTGCATCGTCACCCGTCTAAGATGATGACAATTTTCTTGGTGGCGATTTTCCTCTCACCACGCCTCAAATCTTCTTTCATTAGCCTCACTTGGCTACTTTGAGAACTTTATGTATCTTAACAAATAATGTTTCAGGCTGTCTCTTTTGTGGTGGTGGAGCTTGACGCGATTAGTTCCAGAAGGACTGCTTTATTTCGCCAGTAGAGCAATTCCTTTTTACCCACTTTAGATTTTCAAAGTTATTGTGAGTAGAAATACTCACTTTTGGTGGCAGTATCGCTTGCTCACTAGGTCGTTCAAAGGGGATCTACTGAGCCCTCAGCTCAGCGTTTCTCCTTCTTCTCTCTTTTAATTTGCTCGATGAGGAAGCTGATTATGCTTTCCAGGTTCAATAGGCACAAAGTTGTACCATGAGGGATTAAAGACGCTTGTCCCTTGAATTTTTTTTTCCTCTGAGCTTTGATTGACGGCCTCTTAAAAACTAAGTTCTCTATTAGGAGAACTCTTGACAAAGAATTGGTTATTGAGTTGGGCGATTTGGCTAGTAGAGAACTTGAGACCTTCCAAAGATGGCCTCAGAATGTACAACGGGTAGTTACTTCATGAGTTATGAAAATGGAAATTTAAGCTACCAAATTGGATAGCTCCAACATCTCCGTGTTGATGATGGCGCTATTAGGCAAATGTTTCCACCATACCAATGATGGTGAAAGGAGTGCTTTGTAGATCCATTTCTACAAAAGTGAAAGATGGGGATTAGTAATTAGAAATTTATTTCGCCCCATACTTTTAAGATGCAAAGGTGCTACAGCACAAATAATGGTGTAATAAAGACCCACTCTACGGAATGATTCATTCTACATATAAGCTCATATTGAGTTTATTACACACTTAAATCATCATTTTGCAATTTTGAGTTTTAAAAAATTTTATTGCTACTATAGCACATATATGACTAGCCAAAGATGAAAGAGAATCATGTCCCAGGATGCCAAATTGGCTCCAAAATTCCCCACCTCTTGATGAAAAGAGTGGTTTAAATGTGTCTGTAATTTTCGTAAGGCGATGAGATAGTAGATAAGACACTACCTGAGATTTCATCCTCATTTGGTGAGGACTTTAGATCTGGTTCCGTGTTCCTATAAGTACAAGCCTCTATAGTTAATTACCCTCAAGTGAGAGAGAACTTTCGATTGCTATTCATTAGATCGCTAATGCTTAACGATATAGTAGCATATAAAAGTTTTAGAATTTAGATGAAATTATCATTTCATTTTAAACCGTTGGGGGAATGATGATGTGCCCGCCTAGATCCCATGGTACATCCCAAGTCGCACAGTCTACTTAGTCGAGGAGGAACCCAACCTAGAAGGATCCTCATCATAACACATGGGTTACGTGCCAAGAAATCCTTGTAGACTTGGGGTGGTGTTTGACTAGGAGACAATCTTAAGTCCACCTTATGAGAGGGTTGTTTTTCTATCATACCCTATGATTCATAACTCAAAAGAGCCATTGGGAGCATTTGAATCGTGATTAATATAATGGAGTCGACCGGCCAAACCACATCGAGGACTCGGTCATAATCGCTTCATCGTGGAGCCGCTGCAGTTCAGACACGTGCCATGTCCTTAGCATGAGATTGATTGAGTGACATAGCAGTAACACTTGATTTGACATTGGCTCTTTGTGAGCTAGTTTTATTTGTCAACAAAGCAGGGGATTGATTGAGTTTGGTTTAAAGTGATAGAGTTTCATTTGAAGCTTTGATTATTTGAAAATTGATTGATTAGAATATATTTAAGAGTTTTAGATCACAACTCTGCTAGCTAATAGAGGATTAGATCTATCACATTAGTAATCAGTTGACATTTCACCGATTTAAAACTCTTATTATATATTTTTAGGTTTTGTTAACAACCCATAAGACTATCGCAACCCACACAAGATCCTCATTAATTTTGAATTTAAGCATTCAACATAAGTCATTCTGTATATTTAAGACTTTATGTAGTATTTATTTTTTTTAAGTTATGAGATTGATTTCAGATTGATGTTTGATTTGAGTTGAAAAATTGATTAGTTGGAATATGTTTAAGAGCTTTAGATCATGTCAACTCTATTTAATGTAACAGATTATCGTCGACAAATCGCTTTTTATATTTCCCATTAAAAACTCTTATTATAGATTTTAGGTTTTGTTACTGACTATAAGACTAAACCGAAGCAACCCACGCAAAGATCCTCGACTTAAATTTAAACATTCAGCATAGTGTTAGAGCCCATACGGGTGTATTTAAGACTTTGTGTACTTTTGTGTTTGAATTATGATATTGATTTTGTATTTTAATCTAACTTTTTACACGTACTTTTTTCAAACATTGAAATTTGCACTTGAAATCTATGTCCGACGCGTGAATTTATATTTATACATTCAAACTAGTGATTTCATTGATTTTAAATCATAATTAGAATGAAATTCATTGATTTTGATTAAAGTTGCCTTATGATTTTATAAGATTTAGTATCTTGCCTTACTCTTGTACAAAGTGATCCAAAGTAAGAAGGCATTTTAATTTAGATTGCGAAAACACTATGCAAATTTTATTTATCGAGTATTTTTTTGTAATTTTCACAACTGATTATGCAATTTACATTTTGATAAATTATAATTTCTTGCTTAGTACCATGCTTATATTGTAAAAGTAATCACCACATTCATATAAAAGTTATTAAACCCAATTTGGATTTATCCTTAAATTTTAAATTTATTGTAAGTTTGTTATGAGTTTGGCATTAGTCGCCTCCTCCAAATTTCATTAAAACTTGCTTAATTTGAGGAATTTACAAAAAAGGAATTCACTTTACCGCTTCAATTTAAGCAATGAGGATTACTGATTTTAATGAGTTTAATATTAGCTCTCCCAAAGTTTGAGTTTAATATTAGCCTCCCAAAATTCAGTTTAATATTAGCTCTCTTTCTTCACTTAGATTTTGAATGAATATTCTATTCTTTCCAACCGCTTTAAAAGCCCCCCCCCCTTTTCATTTGATTATAAAATTAGCTGGTTTTCCTATTTAGCTCCTAAGTCTCCTTTCCTCCCTTTATGATTTAACTAATTTTTGACAGCGCATCCCCTGTGTTTTGGGTCAGATCGAGGCATTTTGCTTACTCTCGACACGCTGAGTAAAATAGTGGTCTTATGATCAGATGATCATCTCGCCGCACTGAGCGAGGTCTCTAAACCAAAGAAGCCATACAATGTAATATATAATTATCCCCTTTTTTTCTTTCTGAAATTAATTTAAAGAAAGATTGCCTTAGTTGACACATCTAAGTATGGTACTCAAGACATTGAAGTATGCATGTTCATGACACCACAAAGATGCCATCTTCAGCTCCCAGCGAACGGGTCTTCAAACCTACAGAAAAGCACAAGTATATATATACATTCACATTCATAAATCCCACAAGTTCTGAAGCATTTTTCAACGCGCTAGAATGTAACGAAGGACACGAACCGAAGGAAGAATTGGCTGCTGACGATATTCTTCGCCGGCGAAATGGGATGCTAAAAGGGAGGGAAGCTGGCATCAAACTGGCGCATGGTCGAAGGCCACAGAATATGGGGCTTGCTGCAAGATGGGTTCGAAGCGGGCGCTGGCGGCCATGATGGCGCTGCTGGCTAGGGCGAGCCAGGCGAAGGCACGCATGGATATACAAGACGGCAGTGCTGAAGGTGTCTGGCGTGGGCCCACCGTCCAACCTTTTGACGCTTTTAGCTTTGGGCGATTTTTTACACTTTTCCCCTAGAAGGGGTCTATAAAACCCCAAGATAAGAGGAAAGGCACACTTTTCTCATCTCCTCCTCTCTTAGAGTGCATACCTCCCCCGGTGGGAGTTTGGGCACTTTTTGGATCCACATCTACCTCATCTCCACTGCCGAGTGCATAGCCTCCCCGGTGGGAGTTTGGGCACTCTTCTTGGATCAACCTCTACCTCCTCATCTCCCCAAGCCGAGTGCATAGCCCTCCCGGTGGGAGTTTGGGCACTCTCCTTGGAATAATTTTCATCTCGACCATGGCCTGCAGGTTTGTAGATGGGTGAGAATCTTTGAAAGAGACACGTCCAGAACTTGGATGAGAGGGAACCTTCTAAAATGGGAGGACAAGATTCAGTCGATCAGGGGAGACACATTGATCGAGCTTGGAAAAATATTATTTTCAATGATTTGGTTCTTAAGTGTCCAAGAAGTCCGATAGAGCCCAATTTCCACCCGGGTATTTCACCACTTACGAGATGAGTTTGGAGATTGTTTCCCCATCCCGAGATGATCGCCATTTTGTCAACATACAGGTTTGCATTTCCCGTTCGAAAGCGGCAATGACGATCGTGATGGGACTTATAGTCTTTTCGAGATGCGACCTTGACTATCGATTACCTCGCACGATGCAAGTTTACCGATGCACATGGTCGATCACTGCAGAGTCGGCTACTTAACCGGACGAAGGATCCTCCCAAGAGTTGGGCAAGCGATTCTTTTGTGAAGAATGATCGGGTCTTCTTCGAGAAATGGGAAAAGAGATTTACCCATTCCCTCTGTTGGTGATGAAGATATCCGCTGAAATTCCGAATATTGAAGATCTTGATTTGAGATATATCAACGATTTGGGAGGAATCTTTGTTCGAGGGGCTTTCTATTCATCCGGCTCTTATGCTGCGCTTGAGAAAGCCCAACAAAGAGGTTTCCACCGATCTCCCAAGCGCCCTCGCTTCTTCCCAGAAGGATCCGTCCAAGAGAAGAGGAAAAGAGCGAAGAGGTGATGGTGATATCGACACCAAAAGAGTGGGCCCTTGAGTAGTCGTCCCCAAGGATCTTCATTCCTCGAGACGTGTTGAATCATTCTGCAGGGTCGCGATGTCAAGAACCGGTAACAATCCTTCTTATGCTTCATCATCTTTTATTTCCCATTTCCTGCTTAACGTAATTTTTCTTATTTGATATCGAAGAAGCAAGAACTTGACTTCAAAATGAACATTGTGTCAATGACCGAATTGAGTTCGGAAGGTCAAGTTTCTCCATGGTGAATATAAGCGGTATGTGGAGAAAGTAAAGAGATGTCCGTGTTGGAGAATCAACTTGATGAGTGCAGACCGAGTTGACTCAAGCAACTTCTCTTCTTTTCGCGAAGTCGAAGTTGACTGGATGAATTAGTGGAGGCTAGAACAGGTTGGTTGCGCAAAGGATCTCAAGATCTTTCCAGAAGGTTTCGTGTCTTGAGGCAAAGAACCAGAGTTACGCCGCTTTCGTGAGAAAGAGGTCGCCTTATCTCTGCAGGGAGGGATCAGTGCCGTGGAGGACTTCAAGAACTCGGCCTTCAAGAGTATCATACAGATCACGCTGGAGGCCGAGACCACGATATGATGTAGATGAAGGCTTTGGAGCGGCAGGTTGATGAAGGCTTCTGAGGTTTCTTGAAGGGGACATTGGTATATCGCAGTGATGGTGTTGAGGTCCTTTCTCCTAGCCTAGCTTCCCACCCTTCTAATGATGAGGATGACTCGATAGTTCTTCATCATCTACCGATGAGACCATCAAGACTGTAGTTGTAGTTCCTTTATGTGCTACCGTTGTTGTATATTATTTCGGTTGATTGTACTTGATGTTCTGCAGAAATATTAACAATCCACAAAAATTGTTTGTGAATATCGGAGTAAAGTGTACTGATGATAAGAGATCATCGAATCCCTTTAGGATAATTCGATCTATTCTAAGATCATTACCGAGCTACTTGATGACAAACTTGCATGGAATATATTTATAGAGGTTCTCTCAACCTCGATCTATCCTAGGTTGTGTATCAGCATTTACTCGATGATGTTAACTGTTATGGAGAAAGTTGTGGCGCCTATAGAGGATTGCCAACTTATCCAAGGTTGTTTATCGAGCTATTTCGACGATGTTAACCAGATAGAAGATCGATCAATTCCCTGGGATCGATCTTACGAATGAGATACAAATAGTTCTCTGAGTCGTGTTTTAAAATGCAAGCATAAGCAAGAAAAAGTCACAATAAGTATGAGAACTTTAACATGATAGAAACATAAATCCAAACATCTTGATGCCAAGGTTGGACAATAGACAAGACAAAGAGTCGAAAAAATATTTAATTCGATAACAACAATTGCAATATAAACATACACGATGATAATGTTTTCCGCATTCACTAGAATAAAAAAGCTGATACATCACTGGTAGTATTTCTGGAGGTTTGTAGCATTTCGCAATGGGAGAGTCTTCCCATACTATCCTTAAGCTTGAACGCGTGCTTGATTTTAGACACCACCACATGCCTTCCCAACCGGTGAGAGTTTGTTCGTGGGCCTTTTCAAGTCGAGAGAATTCGACGAGGTCCCCAGATATTGGTCGTGGGCTTTACCCTTCTTGAAACCTCGAGCCATCCTTTCGATAGAAGCCATTAGTCGACATGTCGCGGTCTCGCAGGAGATCCATGGAATCAAGCTTATCGCCGTCGCTTCGGCATCAAAGTTATGGGTTCTAGGGCTCGACCCGGCGTCGAGGAATAACCGCCCAAACAGTGTATGCGCTTTCTCCGAGGGGTCCTTGATGTAAGCCCAAAGAACATTGGATAGTTCGCCCATTGCATGGTCGTGTCTTTAGCTTTAGTATTGTCCTATTGGTGACTTACCGCCCATTTGCCCGTGGATGGGATATACTGGATTAACTGGATATGCAGCTCCTGGCAGAAAGATGTGAATATCTTTCCTGATGCGTCCCATTATCGGTGATGATTTTTGCTGGAATGCCGAAACGACAAATAATATTTTTCCAGACAAATTGCTTGGCATTTATTTCGGTGATTTTGGCCACTCCTTCCACCCACTTCGTGAAGTAATCCGGCCAAGATTATGAATTTTCGCTGGCAATGGGAAAGGGTCCCATTATATCGATCCCCATTGAGCAAAGGGCCACGGGCTCGATTGTGGTGAGTTCTAGATGGTGTATGAGTGAGATTGGAATGTAACTGACACTTCTTTACAAACTCGCCTTCTTCCATTGTAGGCCAAGAAAACCTTATCTCATATTTTGAGGGCGCAGGGCTTTTCCTCCCAAATGTTCACCACAAATTCGAATGAACCTCTCGCATTGCATAGTTAGCCTCAAGGTGGTAGACACTTTAAGTAGGGCCCTAAGAAGGACCGCCAGAGTTCGCCACCGACATGGTGAAGTTCAGGTTTCACGTCGGAGACGGACAAGATCGGGTCCGTTGGCAAGGCCCCGCTTTGAAGAAAGGACATGATCGGGTCAATCCATGAAGATTCTTTTGGGTCCTCCAGAGATTGTATCACCCAAGGGCCTTGAATGGGAAAGTGGATGTCCTCTATGTATTTTCTCTTGAAAAGATCTCCGCCGTTGTTGTGGCTAACTTGGAGAGGGCATCCGCTTCGCCTCCCTTAGAATATGAGTTATCTGATGGGTCTCGACTCGCAAGAAGTGACTTTGCCAAAAGACGGACCGGCAAGTGCGATGACTATCAAGTCTCCTTCAACCCGTGAGGCCACAAGTGAGTCATGTAGATGGCTAAGTTCGACCTCACCAATCGAGCCTTAGTCCTCGAGGGCCTCGTACTCGCCGACATTATTGGTGGTGAACTTTAGTCGAAGTCTGCACTCTAAAGTTATTTTACTTGGGAGATAAGCAAAATTCCTCGCCTCCCGCACCTGGTACCAAGCTCCATCAACATATAATGTCCATTGATTTGTCAGTGATGAATGATCTGTTCAGGTGGTGATGGGATGGTACATTCTACAATGAAGTCAGCGAGCACTTGTGACTTTATATCAGGACGTGGAAGAAAATGGATGTCAAACTCTCCAAGCTCGACCGACCACTTCATCAACCTTCCGATACATCGCTTTTGCGTAATAGTTCTTAATGGAAGATGAGTGTAGACGCGATGGTGTGGGCCGAAAGTACGGTCGCAATTTTCGCAATGCAGAATAGGCCAACGCCGTCTTATCCGCTAGTGGATAGCGCCTTCAGATCGAAAGGAATTTTGCCGACATAGTAAATGGGTCGTTGCAATGAATTCTCCTCAGACGACTTTACGGCATGAGAAGAAACAAAGAAGATAGATGTACGCCTTCTCTCCTTGGATAGCTTTGATAATAGAGGGGCTAAATAGACCAAGTTGCTCAAAAGAAGTTTGACATTCATCCGTCCACCGGAATCCATTTCCTGCACCCCTTAAGATTTTGAAGAATGGTAGATACTTATCTCCGAGCGCCAAGAATCGTGATAAAGTCGCAATCCTTCCACCAAACGCTGGACTTCCTTGATCGTTCTTGAGGTGACATGTCCTTGAGTGCTTTTATCTTCTGGGGTTGGCCTCTATCCCGCGAGTGACCATGAAGCCTAGGAATTTCCAGGAAACTCCAAAACACACTTTCTTGAGCCGCATCTTGTAGTGTCGAAGAATGTCAAAGCAAGCATGCATCGAAATATCGTGATATTTCCAAGCTCAAAGATATCATCAACATACACCTCCATATTATGCCCTATAAGATCCTTGAAGATCTTATTCATAAGGCGTTGATATGTTGCTCCGATTTTTAGTCCAATGGCATGACCTCGATAGCAAAGATACCCCTTATCTGCTTTGGAAGGATGTTGCTTCCTCATCTGCTTTTGTTCATCCCGATTTGATTGTAGCCGAATAGGCATCCATGAAGCTCAAAGATCCGATGTCTCGATGTCGCATCAACTAGTTGGTCGACACGAGGAAGGGGAAGCTATCTTTTGGGCATGCACATTGGGCGGGTCGATGCACATTCTCCAGAACTGCTGGCCTTCTTGACTAACACCACGTTAGCCAACCGTGGGGTAGTAGACTTCTCGAATGAACTTGACTTCCGTAAGTTTGGTGATTTCTTGTTCTATGACCCGCAATCGCTCGTAAGCGAAGGTTCTTTTCTTCGATCACCGCTTGTAGGTTGAGTCAACTTTGAGGGAGTGCGTAATGACCGTCAATGCCCGAATATCGATGCGCTCCGCAAAGATATCTTGATTTTACGCAGAAAATCTACGATTCGATTGATCGAGCAACGATCCCACCTTCACCTTCGCGATGGATCAACTTCGAGATAGGAAGACAAATTACATCTTCAACCGGAGAAGCCCTTTCGTGAGGCATCCTCATCTCGAGTCAAGTTCTCGATGTTGAGGGTTACCGAATGAAATGGTCGGGTTTGCTTGATATAGACGCCAGTTATCTGTTGATTCCCACTTACCACCGATGCCACCGGTGTCGGGAATTTCATCTTGAGGTGAGGCAATGATGTGATCAAGGCCAATATACCGGAGAGGTCTCCCAAATATTGCAGACGCGACTCAAACTTGACTACAATAAATTGTATCAAGTGGGTTGCGGTCGGGAAATTCTCCAAGAGTTACGGAAGACGATTGTCCCTTCCACTAATACCCGATTATCAAATCCATACAAAGGGACCGCCGCTGGTTGAAGCTTCTCTCTATACCCATGCTAAGGAAAGTGGAGTAAAAAGAACATCAACCGAACTCCCATTGTCGATCAATATCCTTTTAATATTGAAGCATGGATCACCCACCCCAACGATGACAAGGGGATCGTGGGATGCAAAGCCCTCTAGATCTAAATCATCAAAGGTGATAGAATGGTCAACCCAGACTTCTTCTCCGCTCTTGAAGGGTGGCAATGAATATTTGGCTGATAACACCCTCCCCGCAATTGTTTCTATCTCTCACCGCTTGGCGGTTCCTCGAGTGGTTGCCCCAGCATTTGCGGACGAGCGGTTGGTTTTGTATAAAACGCCTAGATACCCCGACGATTAGTCTTTCAATCTCCTCCTTCGCTTGGTGGCACTTTTGGTGTGCCTCTACCGCGTGAAAGTGGCGAATTTCTCTTGATTTCCAATTCCTGCTTTAAAGGTCGCCACTTGACGCTATCCTCTTCTGAATAGCCAGGGATGTTCGGCATGACGTGTTGAGAGTCAGATATTTCCTCGATTGAGTCATCCGAGGTCACGAGGAGGTTTTGGGGAGGTTGTCGCCTCTTCTTTTCTCGAGATGTTTGAACATCACCTTTGGGAACCTTCTTCCGCGCTTGGTGGTTCAAACTGCTCGATGAGCACCGATAGCTTCCGGAGATTTGTGCCTCTATTCTATGGACCAGTCGATAGGAATGGACTGCTCCGCATTAATGATGAATAAGTATCCGGCCGGAGTCCTCCAGAAGCACGCCTCAAAAGTTCACGATTCTGCCGAGGAGAACCTCGGAAGTATTCTTTGAGGACTCTCCATCGCTCGCGGATTCCGGAGAGATGTGATGAATCGATGATTCTCTTGTTCGCCAGAACTGCTCTACAAAAAATCATGAAGCTCTCCAAATGATCGGACGGACCCAAAGTAATAGAACCAAGCCTGTCCTTTGAGAGTCGCCGGAATACACAAGACAGAGTCATTTACCGAATGTGCATGATCGCTCAAAGTGATCGATATGCTCGTACGACGGTGCCATCGTAAGGGTCCATGCCGGGAAGCTTGAATCTCTGAATCGGGTATTGCGAGATGATCTCGCCGAGGGGACGAAGTTTTGGAAGAGGCGAAGAATGGATCATTCGATTGTTTGTCGGGAACTCTTCCCACCGTCGTAGTTCATCGCGATAAGGTGACGTGGAGTTTCACCGATACGGTGGCCATTCGCGGTGGGGTGAGTAGAACGGTATCCGTAAGTTCAAGATCGGATGTGGTGCCAAGGGTTCTCTACTTGTTGATCCGCATTCCGGTAATCATTCTCAGAAAGAAAATTTGGATTATGCTGAGGGCCATGCAGAACCTGTGGCTCTTCCAGGCGTGTTGGAACATTTTGCCGGTCCTCTCAGAGTCGAAGAATTTCATTCGGGAATCCTCCATCCTTGAACGCGATCTTCCAAAGAGGGGCTGGACCCTCACCGGGGACGTAAGTCCTATGTAGAGATGTTGAGACTTGGCCCTTGATCTTGAGAATGAGGAGTTGGAGCGCAAACCCCGCTTACCAACCATATTGGAGATATAGCAATGGGGAACTGTTTTCCCATGACGGCTAAAGCTGCGTTGAGAATTTTATTCCTAGATGCGAGATCTTCCGTAGCCCATTAATTATCCAACACACAAGGGATATGAACACAGTTATACGTGGAAAACCCAAGAAAAAACCACCTGGCCTTGCCCACCAGAACTTTCACTATGTGTTCAAAAGATAGTCCGCTTCGTTAGTTGAGAAGAAGGTGTTCGGGAAACAATATTCGAGTGTAGAAAATACAATATCGGTCAACTCCAACCCAAGGGAGAAGTTTCCCAAAAGCGGCGAACGATCTTGGGAGCAACCTTTGATCTTCGGAGAAAGGAGCGAATCGGTCTTTTCTAGTCCGGGGCGATCTCTAGGCGAAGCTCGATCTTCGAGCACCTGGTGGTGATGGGATCGTCGGCCAAGGTCAGTGGTTCTCGAGCTCGTCTTCAAATCGATTTCCCCCTAAGGTGAGAATGAAGCTCTATTTATAGATTTTGGGAGTGGCCTTGTAAATTGCGGAAAACTCCAACCACTCCCATCGGACGCTAGGCGATCCCTCGATGACGGTATTTTGATGATCTGGGTGCCTTAATGATGTCGGAATTGGGTGATCTTGGATTCGTTGGATTCGGCCGTCCGACCGACTATAAATATGTCATTTTGGTGACCATTTGGCGATCGATCCATTTTCATGCTCTTGATCCGAATGATTTCGAGCTGATCGACTATGCTTGATGTTGCTATGTTCGCTCATCGGACTCGGGCTTGATCAGAATTTCTAAATCGCGATTAGATCAAGCATTTAAAATATTCAGATTCGTGATCGATTAATTTTCGAGGATGTATCACTTATATTATAAATATTCTGCTCAAGAGAAATTTTTTCATATTAGCACTAATTCTCATCATATTTTAAGTTATTAAAATATTATCTTCTTCGAGCAGACAAACATCCTATTTTTTTAATTAATTTCACATATTCAATTGTTATAATTATTGTTTATTTTGAATTTATATCATTTTTATCATTATTATTATGTTAAATTTATTTTTATTCTCATATGAAATCAAAAACATGGTTGCATTTATTAGAAATTTTTTAGAGCCTTGACTGCGTATCGCCGGGATTTTTATTAGGGTTCACCGCCGTTTAATAAGTATTATTATAAATAAATATTCTATTAAGTAATTATATTTATTAATATTAATAATAAACTATAATATTTATAAAATTATTTTATTAGTTTAAATCTTTGTTTTATAAATGATTAAGCTAATTTCATTCTGAAAATAAATTTAATGATTTTAAAATATTTCTAAATTAAAAACTAAGAAAAATAACTATTTTGTCATATTATTTATTAGTGAGTGCTCAGATGGAAAAATATAGTTATGTTAGAAGATTTTAAAAAAAAAATATGCATAAAGTTAAAATAATTTATTTGAAATATTTTTTTATTATGTTAATATAATCTTTAAAAATTATAATGAGTATATATTTCTGAATATTAGTATGAATTTAAAATTTTTATAAATATTAATATGAATTTTATATTTAAAAATGTGATTTATTGATATAAGTTTTCAAAAGAGATAAAAGAGAATTTTTTTAAAAAAATGACAAAAAACTCTAATCACTAAAATTGAAATCATAATCACATACAAAAAATTTATCAACAAAAATTGATATCTAATAAAACTTAAAGATACATATAAAAAAAATAAAAAAAACAGCTTAAGTTTTACTCCCACATACACCATTGTCTAGTTGGTATGGCTCAACTACCTGAAATGTAGTGATCAATAGCACGTCATAATCTATCTCACAAGTCATGATGCGGCTTTGTTGGATGCTCAAGCTGGTTATCCTACTCTGTTAGTATTGACTATTGTACAGAATAAGTCATGAACTATCAATCTTGTTGTAGTGAACTAGAAGGTCCCCAAACGGATACTTGTAAATAGTGGAGTGATAATGAGCATCCAATACTGTGCCTCAGACAGTACTGTAAGCGATTCGTTATCTGGTGTCACATTTGACAGTCCTGGTCTGAAGAATGTTAAAAGAGTAAATCGTGGCTGCCTAGAGATGTCACCTTATGATTCTTCCCGCTACAAGTCATACGATGTCCATATTGGATATATGAGAGGTTATGAAACTATGCGCATAGAATAACTAGAAATAATAAAGGTTGATGGTCTAGGATCCACATGACTTAATGTTGTAACTCCAACATTCTCATGTATGTCATCTACTCTAGACGATGTATTGTAGAGTACACTAAACGCTGCATCCTAATGCATAGCACCTCGAACCTATCAAGATGAAATCTCTCCATTTAGTAGATAGTAATGATTATTCAAAAAATAAAAACCATTATATTAAAAAAAAAAATTTAAATGTTACATTATTAATGATTAATAATAATCACACTAAAAACAACAACCATTCAAAACAAAAAAGGTAAAATAATAATAAAATTAACAATTAATGATAATAGTTAATTAATTTAGTTATAGTCATACTAATATATAAAAATAATAATGATAACAATAAAATTAGAGAATTAAAGATTTTAACAATAATAATAGTGATTATTATTATTACAATAACAACAATAATTAAAACAAAAAACGTAACAAATACAGAAACCTGAAGAATAAAAAAATTTATATATGTAGATAATAATACTAATAATAACAAAAAAAAATGGTAAAATTAAAATAATAAAAACATGTAACACTTTAATTAATAATAAGAATACTAAAAAAAGCATATTAAAGTTCATAACAATAACAGAAAATAATTCAAAAAACTTAAAAGAACATAACGATATAATTGATATAAAATTCCTACAAGATAGACTGACAAATTCTAATCGAAATTAAATTGGTGAGATCAAACACTTAAAATATCATTAAACTTTGACATTAGTTAAGTTTCTAAAAGCTCAATATGAAGTGTTTAAATCAGCGTAATATTTTAAAAGATCTTAATTGACTTTATTTGAGCATTCAAATACAAAAAATACATCATATGATCAAGGAATCATGAAATTAAGAGGAGATTTTATTGCATGATTTCTGAGCGATCTAATCATAAATACTCATTCTATAGGGGAGGCCATAAAGAAGAAGAAGCAAGAGAGAGGAGAGCTCAAAGATCCGACAATCGTTATGTAATGGCCACCGCCGATCGCCGTAAATTCATTGTTGCCGTCATCACCATAATCGTCGGTCATCAACATCACAAGCCAACTTCGTCCAACATCGTGCCAACATTATTATGAACTTGTCCTTCCTCATATAATGATTAATCATCGAAGATTTTGTACTCTCAAAGATACATAGTAAGCTTTTTTGATGATTTTCCCTCTTTTCGGTTTTACAAAAATTTTTAGTTTTATTATTCACTTTTTTTACTCGCTTGATTAAAACGAATTTTTAACGCTAAAAAACTTTCATACCAAAACTAGTTTTCTAGACGAAGTAATATTAATAATGATAATAAGATCAACATTAAGAAATATATTTTATTATTTTCTTGCTCATTCAAAACTTAATATTAAGCAATCAAAGTAGATTTTCTGCATAACATAATCTAAATATTGCAAGAACAAAATATTTTATTGAACAAAATTATAAGCAAGAAACTCAACATAACTCGATACAAATACAGAGTCTTTCCTTATTATTTTGAAAAGAAAAAAAAAACTTCATACAACTTTATACAAAAATAAAAATAAAATTTTTTTTCTAACTTAATAATAGACATTAAAAATTCCTAAAATAGCAATAAATTGACACCTTTCTTCGAGATTATGAAACAATTTTGCAAGAACAGAACTCAGAACTAAGAGAAATGAGAAAATATTAGTAGAAAAAAAAAAAAAACTTATAGAAATCATTTCTACTAGGGGAGGTGGAATTGTAATCCAAATCTTGTTAAATGTCACTTATTTTAAGAAAAAAAATAAAAGTATAGATAAGAAACTTGAGCTTGTTGCCAGAAGAACAAAATAAACAATTGATATAGAAGTGGTTTAAAGAGGATGATTCGATAAACCATTAAAGATGCCTCAAGATGTTATTTGCTCTTCACCATCTCCAAAAAAACATAATCCTTCTAGTGTTTCTGCAACTAAATCTTCAAAAAAAAGATTGAAGATTTGTTGTTAGAGTTATTTTATGGAGATTGAATGCATAGATCAATCAAGAAAGTATTATTAAGTTCATTCTTAATTTTAGTATATAGCACTTAGAGCTGTTTGCAGTACCTCAGCACTGAAAAATGTATCTTTATATTCAGGGACAAAGATGTTAGCATCTCGATATTCTTTGTCAGTAAGCCGTAACACTAGAATTCGTGGTGCTATAAAGCAATAGAATTGTTTTCGACCTGTTTAAACATTTTCAAGTAACTATTTTCTTTATTCTTGATTGTTGTAATTGTGCCCCTAGAATATGAGAGGCATGAAGAGTTCTAGAAAAGCTTGATTGAAGAAAGATTTATAAAAATATTTTTTATAATGAATTTCTTGATATGATGGAGCTCTTTGATTTTTTAATATTTTAAATTTTTACGTAAATTATGATGTTCTTTTGGTTCTATGTTTATAGTTTATTTTAGATCTTTATTTGTTCCAATTTTGTCTCACAATAATTAGAGCATTAATTCAACAATTTATCATATAATTAATGATTACCTTTCCAACAATGAATTTTGATAGTTTTACATTGGGTTTAGTAAATAAATAAATTATAGTATTATAAATCCGGAATAATAAATTAATATGATTTTAATTGATTGAGCCATCAATTCCTCAACAAATTTTATCAAAGCATATATAAGAGCTGATGACTTCTCTTATTTTGAAATAATATGTCAACAAGAGGAATAGAAAAATAATAAATAAATAAAAGCCTAATGGGCCTAAAGTTAAAAATATTAAATTCATCATTGAGATAATCAATCTTAAAATAAATTTAATAATTTTAAAGCCTATCGACGAAATCTTTCTGTAAGCTATAGACATACGTTATGATTGTTTAAGCCCAATGGGCCTAATTTTATAATCTGCGTTTTAGAAGCATGCGAAATCAATAGGAACATTTAATGTTTATGAATATCTTACCTATGATGATTGTAAGCAAATGATTTTTTTTAATAATAATAATTGGTTGATTAATAGATTTTCAATCACTTAAAAATCAGTTTATATTCATTTATTTACCTAATTAATACATTTTAACATAATTTAAAAATCTTGACATCTAAGTGATCATATCAATCAAATTATATATATATATAATATCTAAATTTTATTATTTATATCATAGTATATAAGTTTTTTAACATCAGATCAAAAATGTCATTATCATTCTCTTTTTAAAAGTGAATACACATATTTCATGCATAAGTATTAGATACTCAAATATTAAATTTTGATGTTAGATATATAAATACTTAGAAATTGTGTGGTGTGGATGTCAATCTTCATAAATATTATTATTAGTTAGGTCATGAGGGCGTGGTTAGATATATAAATATAAAAGATTTAAATAATTTGATTATTTTTCAAAGAAAAAAATTTAAACAATATTTCTCCAAAAGCAAAATAATGGAACATTGGAATTAGATGTCTAAGCAGGAAATTAAATTTGCACTCTAAAACCCCTATCATCTACCGAAAATTGAAACCCAGTACTAAATCAACACAAAAATAAACTAATTCAAAGTATATCAAGTTCATACATTTTATTATTATTTTTTATTTTTTTGCTTTCTCCACAGATTGGTATAGCTCCATTGTCAAAATTTTATTTATTTAATCTACTTTTATTATGACTTCTTCAAGACATATCTAGATAACAAAGATTCCAAAACACCAAATGGCTAATTAATCGCCATATTATATATATATATATATATATATATATATATATATATATATATATATATATATATATATATATATATATATATATATATATATATATATATATATATGTATATATATATATATGTATTTGTATATATATGTTTATATGTATATATATGTCTATATGTCTATATATGTATATGTATATTTATGTATATATGTGTATATATGTATAAATGTATATATATATATATATATATATATATATCAATTTGGATTCGTGTTAATTTCGAGCCAAATTGACTGACGGAAAATCGATCAATTTTGAGTTAAATCAACCCTAACTGACGAAAATAATTTAGGTCATGAATTTGAATTTTCAAGTTTAGAAGAGTTATCGGGTCGATCAATTTTGACACCTCTATCTTTTGTGGTTCAAAACTAACATACCCTGCCCTCTACCTTCCTCTAATTGCTTCCTTTCATAATAGCCTGGCGGATCTATGGGATCTTTATGCTATCTCAAAAATCTGTAGGAGTATTATAATTATTATTTTTAAATCAACACATTTACACTACAAAATAAATTAAAACTCAACTCAATAGAAATCAATGTTAACTGTAAACTTTGAACATAATGTTGCATGAAATAAGTTTTAAATATTTTGATCGCTTTAAATCAACTCAATTATTTATTTTGAAATCAAACCACATAAATATGTTCAAAAATCAAAATTATTAAAGATTTTGCATCTTTCAAATCTAAAATCAACTTGTTTGTTGGTCATGAAGTTACTTTTGATATCTAATGGGTCTTGGATTCAAAATCAATCTTTTGTTGATATTTTTTGTTGAGAATTTTTAATCTAGTCGCTTACAGTAAGCATTCTTTGATTTCTGAAACCGTTACTAAAGATTGATGGGATCTATATAAAATCAATAACAAAGAAGTTTATAATGCTATTAAAAATATCACCATCATTACAACATTTTTAATAAATTTTGTTTAAAGGATGGGACTGTGCCTAAAATACATCATGGGGAGAAGTTCTATGGTAATTCTCCTACCATTATGATTGCAAATGAACCGAGCATTCAAAGACTAACTACCAATTTTTCGTTATATTCATTCATTTAACTAATTGAACGATCTCAACACTTTGTATATACTGACTTAAATGAACAAGTTTATGTTGTTATTTATGTTCATGAACATTATCATTTAAAGCTCGCGAACAAACTCGTTAAGGAATTTGAACACTTTCTTTTTTTAAGTCTAATCTAAATAGACAAAAAATAGTTCGCTGACGCAACACCGATTTAACAAAGATAAAGGATTAATTTCAGTCAGTGTGAACTGAATGTTAGAATTTGAAAGCTTTTAGAATTAAATAAAAACTATAAATTAAAAAGAAGAAAATTTTGAAGGAAGAGGAAAAGACTAGATACACATCGTTCAACAAACTAAGGAGCTAAATGGAAACCAAGTTTATATGTGAAGAAATGATCCAGATAAAGATCGTTCAACAAGCTAAAGAGCTAACGGGAAACCAAATTTTTATGTGAAGAAATGATCCAGATAAAGATCGTTCAACAAGCTAAAGAGCTAAACGGAGAGCTAAACGGAAACCAAGTTTATATGTGAAGAAATTATTCGGATACAGATCGTTCAACAAGCTAAAGAGCTAAACGGAAACCAAACTAAGAACTAAACGGAAACCAAACTAAGAACTAAACGGAAACCAAGTTTATGTCAAGAACACTAGACCTCAAGATACCTCATCAGAACAAAGAAAAATTAACCTCAAGAACCTAACAATCTCCAAGATAAGGTTACAAGCATCGAAGCTATCACTAGAGTAGAGCACATACCGAAACAATATTAGGGTATTCAAATAAAGTTTATATAGTATTCTTCCTTTCTCGCAGATAAGCACCTGCATCATTTCTCATGCTAGACTCCTTTCCTAGCTCCATTAATAAAATAAAACAAATAAGCAATTAATAAAACACTAAACTATTAAAGGAAATTTTAAATTAAGTATGTTTTAATTAATAATTAACAGATTAACATCATCGATTAAAAAATTTAACTTTAGATACGCCTGATAAGTGGGCGATGGTCACACCTCATCGCCGAGTGGATAAATATACTTATCGGCATCGTCTTAGCCCGATTAGTTAACGAGGTTTAGATAGTTCGCCGCTAACTTATCGAAAGATATTTTAGCCGCCGCCTAGAAATGGCGACGGCGATTTAACATCGGTTCGACCCGAGCCCACTTCTTTCTTTTCTGTTTCGTAAGCTCTCGGTTCTTCTCTTGGTTTTCTCCTCGGTTCTTCTCCTCCGTTCTCCTCCGTACGCACGAGGCCCATCGCCGGCTCCACCATTTTGTAGCTCATTCGCTTTCGCCAGCCCACTCATGAATTTCGGCTCATTTTACTGTCATCGGCTCGCTTTACCGTAAGTTTGTTTTTTTTTTGGTAGTTTATTTTTTGCTTTGCTTAATTGTTAGGTGTATAAATAGGTGATTTGGTAATTTGGTAGTTTATTTTTGCTTTTTGCTTAATTGCATGGGAGCTCAGGATGACATTTGCGTATTAACATTGATGAGTAATATTTTTTTTTTTTTTTAGTTAATTTGTATGTTTTGTTGCCATTTTTACCGTTTCTATGTTTATCTTAGTATAACATTAAGAGTAATTAGATTCCTATAGGTATTGTAACTCATCAAATTGATACCTTTTTGCTGCGAAGCTTGATTTTAGAATATGATTAGTGTGACTTAATTTTATTGTTATGAGTATAACTTCAAAGCTACATATTTATTTAAGAGATTGTTTGCTTGTTTAGGGCAGTTTGCACTTTTTTTTTAAATTGTAGAATTATTGTGGAAAAGTAGTTTTGTGGAAAAGTAGTTAGATTCTATTATTTTTGTTCGACTTATATTGATTATAATGACCTCGTTGAAATCATTTTGATTCGAATTGACTCTAATTATTAAAGTATTGTTTAGCTCTTTCAAGCTCAAAACATCTAAATATGGATTTTTGTAACGGATTTTGAGTGAATTATTAGGTTTTGTTACAACATTGGTTGCTGAGCTAATAGTAGAATGAGTCAGGATCTCGTTTCCTTAATTCGCTTGCAACCGATCATTGATGGTCGTTCATTCCAAATTATATTGGTAAAAATCAGCCCATGCGAGAGTGGCCATGCAAGCAGGAGATTTAAAACAAAAGTGCTCGCCTCGCGTTATGACGTTGATAACTTCGCATGGAGATTACATGCCGCTTTCTGTGGGATACATAGCTTGTAGTTGATGATGATGATGTCTGCGATCAGATTGACGGCTTCCCGCCAAACATTGATTGTTTACGTGGAAATAAAGCCACAGTAATGCCGCACAAACCGACATCGACATCATGCATAATGTACACTCGGTTATGCTCACGAGTTGGTTTGCCAACAATCTTGAATCGCAGCGATTATCACGAACAGGAGATAATGTAAGCATTCACCTCATTATCAGTTGGTATTTTTTTTTTTATTTTATGGTATTTTCTATTTTTTAGAAGATGATATATGTTTAAATGTGAACAGATGCCTATTCAAGCCGCATGATCAACCTAGTTCATCTGTATAACTACCGATGATGAGTATGAAATGATGAATAGTGAATCACCGCATCGATGATAGCATGTTGATGAGTCTTTGCTTGGTAATGTCAATTTATGCGGCGATCATGATCTTCTTCGAGTCATTCAATCCGACCGCGGATCACGCGTTATGATTTCTACTGAGTACGTCGGCTATGTCGACCATAAAGATTGGGATGCGGATATTATATTGATGGTCCATCCGATAGCTGTTTGATGATGTCAAGTTCCAGAGTTATATGAAGGTATGTGTTTCAAACAAGAAGGAGTTTCGTAATCGGCGGTCCATTCTTAATAATGTCTAGTTCGACATCCAATCCAATTTACCATTATATGTGCAATATCGTAGCTATGCACTCAATGCAGCATGCTGTACAAGAAGGAAGGCCCGAGGTTATCAATTTTAAGTTCACGCACATTTGCCACCACCATCGTGGTTCGTGACATCGCCAACGACTTCTAAGTTTATTATTACTATAATGCCAATTATGCGATTTCAAATTGACCGAAACCCGGAGAGATCATAGGAAGGATGGAATCAAATTTAACATCAAGGTCACTTACATGAAGGCCCTGGGATGCGAGAGTATATCGAGCAATATTTGTACTCTAATAAATTTCCATTTCTTTGTCTCCTCGAATATGCATAGTTTTTCTTTGTCTCAATTATATCGATTCTAATAAATTTCATTTCTGTGCACGATGGTCGGGAGCCTTCTGACAGCGGGACGTCGCCGAGGAGGCATACGAGGTTGATGACGCACTGGACCCGACCAGAGGTTCATCCCAAAGATAGCCTTACCATGGCGCACTGTATGCACATCCGATCTGGTATGAATATACTTGCTTATTTTTTTTCTCTGTGTTTCATTTACGCTGTGTTACATTACTTGACCTAAGCTTTTTCATACTGCAGACGACTATTTTGGAGGCAGCATCTCACCTTCTTATGCTCAGAGAGTGGCCCATCACGCCCACTCTCACCCTCCCGACTCGGACTTTCTGTGTTAGCCGCGGTACATCGACTTGACCATCACATCGACGATAGTTGAGCTGCTGGTCTACCAACACATTTCATTTGCTATGGGATGGCGATGTGACATTGCGTGGACGCAATGATCTGATGACGGACCACCGGTTGTCGGTCCTATTGTTGTAGGACATGGTAGGCGGTGGTAGAGTTGGCCGGACTATTGCGACGAGCTTATAGGGCATCCATTCCTTAATCGCGTATCATGACCCGCTTGACCCCAAAGTACATTCGACATTCGATGGGCCGTGCACACGCTGACCGCATGCCACTGTGGTTATGTTGACATTTTTCGTGAGTCACAGACCTTCCAAGTTGGACTTCCGCATATGTGCGTTTATGTTTTTTCTTCGGAAGTTTTTACTACCATATGTCGGTCGTGAGGTGCATTTGCGATATCTGTTGGAGGATCTTGACACATTCAAGACTCTATCTATGTGCGTGCTTGCCCATTTATACAGTGGAATTGCATGAGTCTACCAGGTAGGAGGGCCAACATGGTCTTTCTCTGGATCCGGTCTGGGAGCACACTGATATTGGTCGACCGACGCTACACCCCTAACCTAGAGATCTCGATACTGATCGATTTCGTAAGAAAATTAATATCTCTATAGCTACCTTTAACATAATGACATGCAACTACCTGACTTGTATATGATATTTTTTTGATCGTGGAATGAGAGATATGCGCGATGTCATTCGGCAATATCATTTTATGGATGAGTTAGATGGGCTGGGTATTTTTTTAATTGTTATACATCATTCTCAACAAATGTCAAAACAATTATCTAACATGCGGACACATCGGACTTGGGAGCCATCGACATTCGGATCGAGGTCACTACCGATATTTGTTTGGCGAGACACGATTAGCACGGGTTCCACTAATATGTTGGAAGAGGGTGGAGTGGCACCTTCCTGACAGAGTCCTTCGTCAATTTGGTCACTTGTCAAAGACAGTAGCCCCATGGACTCCGCCATTAGAATCGATGGCGAGAGAAAGCAGAAGACCTGTGTAGTACCATCCAAGACATCGCTCAGGGAGGCCCCAGAGATCACGCGTTCGAATTTATCTTACACTATGCACGCAGCTCTGAGCAAGATGATCCGGTTTAGTGGGCATCTTTGTAGTCAAGGCTCTATCGACCACTAACATGATCTCCGTAGCATAGAGCATATATGTTAAGATAACTTATAATTTGTTTATTTTCTTAGTTATTTCACATATTTATGCAGAACATTTTAGGTTTAATCGAGTATGGATATTTTACACGGAGGATCTTTCGCCTTTCTTGACATTCGTGGACTACCGCCATCAATAAGTATGGCATATGATGCAGATCTAGAGACATATTAATTTTTCTTGTCATAAAAAGACATAAATCACAGACATCGACACATTATGATTGGCTAGTAGTGACGATAAAATTTATACCTAGCGATAAGCCATCTTAGCACATTATACTCAATAACGATACCTGATATAGATCATCGACATAGTGTTTAGAGTGACTATTTTGTATAAATTGTTCACTTTATCGATTTATATTTGACATGCAAATTAAGTTTTAAAAATATATTAGATATTTTAAAAAAATTATGAACTATCATAATATAACTAAATAATAATTATATATACCGATTTATTAATTTTAAAAATTACCAATAATTACAGCTTATAGTTGTTGAATTATAAATCCATCTATGACAGACTACGCAAACATATGCTTAGAAGACGGCGTTCACTGCGAGGATCATGACGCTGGCGAGTAGAGAGACAATGGCAACAATTATAAGGTCAAACTGCCTGCTCCTCCAGACACTCTTATTCTGGAGGGAGAAGAAGAGAGTGACCCCAACCGAGAAGCTTAAGAGTGAAGGCGGCGCTGGCTTTGTAGAGGATGAGCTCGGCGCTGTTTCTGCCCGACTTGTTCGTATTAGCCATAACGGCACCTATGATAATTGGGACAGAAAGGCTCAAGAATAGGCCGCACGAGAACTTCGCCGCCTTCCCCAAGAGCTCTGGCTGGGTTTCCTGGTTCTCCTCGGCCTCGTTGTAAGGCACGTTGCTACCGCCACCGTTCCTGATTTCCATCCCTGTTCCCATGGGCTGATTGTCGAGCAAGTCGCCTGAGTCAGCTGCAGGCATTGGTTCATCGGATATAGAGCCATTTATTTGAGGCTCAGGCTCGACCGTCGGGGGAAAGACGGAAAATGCCATATCTATGTTTTTTTTTTTTTGGATAAATTAAGGTCAAAAGCCTGATTTCATTCCCAGAAATAGTAATTACACAAGAGGAAAATTAGGTAATCCCAAAAGACTGAACAGCATAAAAACTACAATTCTAAATGCTAATCAGATATATCAGTAGAAAAACAGACGAAAGGAATGGACAGAGTAAGAGAGAAGGAGAAGCGGACCTGAATCTCTTTTTGCACTTTACTTTACGTGAGCTTCCTCTCGGCTTCCTATATTTTAATCTCTTTTTTAGGTAAGTGAGGATTACTGATTACATATACCATTTAAAAGTAGTTTTTTTATAAATTCTTTTAAAACAAATTTTTTTAAAATTATTTTAAAACAAATTTTTTTTAAATTAAAAACTCTGGCAAACGACTCATATGTACAAAATTTTCTTTGTTTAGGTCTCTATCAATTATGTATGATCAAAATAATTAAATTATTTATTTTAAGTTACGTAAACAAAGTATATATTAATTATTTATAAAATAAAATTTTGATTTTTTTTAAGGTTTTTTATTTTCTGTTCAATTGCATTAATTTTTAAATAATAAATTAATTTGTATTTATCTTTAAATATTATAAAATATTAGTTTGATAATAATTATATAATGAAATAAATTCATAAATCTTTTCGTATAAAAAATTACTTGAAATTATTTCTTTTTAAGTTTTAAAATTACGCTTATACAAATTTAAATTATATTTTAGTGATTTAACTTAAAATATACAAAATTTAAAATAAGTTTTTTTATTAAATTGTAATTTGTAAATGAACAGCGCATGTATTTTTTAAATTTTTTAGTATTAATAAGTAATATTATTTTATTATTATAAAAAAAATTTATAGTCAAAATTTTAAAAAACATTAATCAAAATTAAGTTAGTTTATATTATAGATTTTACAACAATACATATTTAGATATAAAAATATTATATTTTAACTAGTTGTCATTTATTATTAATCATTTATAATTCCTATATTAAAATATGTTAAAATAATTATAACAAGTAACAATCTAAAATTAAATCATTATTCATAATAATAAATCTATGATGCTAGAAATTTTGTGGGTTTTATGAACAAGTTGACTTATGGTTTGGTCTTGTATAGATGTTAGATAATCTACTACTAGATGTTGAGGATTCGTCCGTCATACTCTTATATTGTGTAGATGCTACATAATCTACTACTAGATGTTGCGGACTCGGGCGTCGTATTCATATATTGTGTAGATGCTACATAATCTACTACTTAATTGAACGTGAATTGATTGACATGATATGTCAAAGACTTCAATTTTGTACAGCTTGTAGAGTGCGGAAATCTATGACCCTCGCAAGAGGTTTGTTGGAAGAATTTGGAATACCAGAAAAAATACGGAATTTTAACTTTTGATTTCGCAAGTAAAGTAAAATTTTAATGTAATATAATGTATTCTAAATACATTATATAAGTCATTTTTTGGATATTCCAGAGTGAATATACACCGCCAGTAAAATGTTGGTGATTGCCGCCACTAGCCTTATGCCACCGCCCACCACCACGTTAGCTGCCACCACCGCCACCACCATCGCCATCACAATCTTCAGCAAGATCAAAACTTTCAAAATATTTTACATTATATTTTTTTAATTAAATAAAAAAAAAAAAGCAAAGTCATGAATTCTTAAAATTCTCAAACAAATAACTGTAAAATAAATTTTTTACGCTGTATTTCTTTTACGTATTATTCTATTTTCAACCAATAAAATAAGCCCTAACATACAATTCTGAACTAACCTTTATTTTATGTTATTTTATTATTATTTTATTTAAAAATATGATGGCGCCGGAGACTTGGCCAATTCTTACATGTCTTCGTAGATGATGGTAATTAATTAAAACAATTTGTATATTTTTTGTTAATTAAATTATACTTTTATGAGCTCTGTTAGAAGCAATGTAATATCTATTAAATTCTTCTTGAAATATTTATACTTATTATTATTATTATTATTATTATTATTATTATTATTATTATCATCATCATCATCATCATCATCATCATCATCATCATTTTCTCTTTATAAAATTTTGAACTTTAAATTTGAAATTACTCATAATATTATAATAGCCATTATTGTGTTGGTTTTTCAAATATATGAATGGAATGAATACTATTTAGCATTCTATAATAATTTTTTAAATTTATAAATATTTAATTTTTTTAAAATTTTATTTTAATTTAAATATTTATCAATATATTAAATTTATAAAATAATTAACATCTATACATTTTGTATTTTTAATCTTTTATGTTTATGATATTATATAGAAACAAAGTTAGTTCACATAAAATTTTAAAATTTTAAAAATTTAAATTTGAGTAATAATTATTTATATATTAAATTATAGAGTATTATATAATTTGATTAGAGCAACTAGAACTTAACTAAATTAATTTGTGCTTAATTTATAAATTATTATATAATTAATCTATCAAAATGTAATTAATTTGATAGATCAACTAAAATAATTAATTATAATAATACATGATAAAAGATAATTTATTATAATAAATTATTAAATTATTAAGAACTTATTTGAGTTAATAAGTTATTAGAGAAGGAACTAATTACTAAATTGAAGCCGAAGAGGTCATATGCCGACTTGCTGAAGAAAAAATTTCGACAATGATGAAAATGCAGCTTGACTTAAAGTCTATCTTTTCAAAGAATTTTATTGTTGAGGTCTATCTTTTTTTTAAAAAAAAAAACTTTCATAAGAAGCAAAGCTTAGCATGTATTATTTATCTATAAATAATATAGTATGTCAATCAATTCATTCTCTCATTATTTATTATTTTTTCTTTTCATTGCATTCGCTTACACCAGCGGATCTATAGTGGGGGCACTCGGAGCACGTGCCCCCACTGAGTTGGCGGAAAAGAGGAGGTTGTAGGATTTGTGGAGGATTTAAGTCGGATTTAACTTAAATCTTGAATTAAAATATTAAAGATATTATTAAAATTTATCATTTTATGTCCTCATAAATAAATTTTTCTGGCTCCACCCCTAATCGCTTACCACAAGAAATAATCACCAACGTTTTTTTTTTTTTTTATAAAAAGTGAGGACATAAACCCAATTTCATGGCAAAAGAGTGTTACACAAAAAAAAAAAAAAAAAAGCTTACAGTAATCCCAGAGAGGACATAAGGAAAGCTAAAAACAAAGGTAAGATAACAAACTAAGGGTCGAAGGACCAACAGATAAATAAATAAATAAATAAATAAAAAACAGTAACTCATCCAGTCTTAGGTGTAGCACCTACTTTTTTTTGCATTCTTTTTCATTTTCTTATCTTTTCTTTCATCTTCCTAAAAACTTGTCCCGCATTTTCATTCACTTGCTGGGACTTGGTCAGCAGTGTCCTTTTTTATGGGTCAATGTTGGGCATGAATAAAATAAAATTATTTAAATTAAAGAAATAAAAAAATTGCATATATAACACACAATTCTTATACATTTAGTTATCTAACATCTAAATTTTGATATTATGTATTATTTTTGTAAATGCTCTAAAAAAATTAATGTGCATAAAATAATTGATTTTAAATAATCATATTAAATGATAATTTTGTAAGGATAATGAAAACAAAATTAGTGACATATTACCTTTTGAGCCATCGGTTCAAACTCGAGGCAAGGCTTTAAATAAATTAAGACTTGAATTACTCAACTACTGACATTAATATTTATTCATGTTTGTTCAAATCACTTCAAATTAATAAACAAACAAGCTTGAATATTTTTTGAAAACTCGAAGGTTAAATGAATTGAACACAACATAATCATACTGCTTATTTATGTCATTAACATACTGCTTATCGCTCAACAAGTAACTTATTAAATACTTGATATTAAAGCTCTGATAATTCATTATTATCTTAAAAATATGAGTAAATATAACTTATAAAAGTTTTAATTATATATTTAATAAAAATATATTATAATTTAGTAGTATAGTTTATAAAATATATTAGACATTTAATTAAATATTTACATAATATAATTGAGATTATAGCTTTATAAATTATAGGATAAATGCTCAAAGTAAAAAATTAAAACACATATGAATTAGAAATGTTTAACTAAGACTAAAAATTACTTTTAAATTGGTGACTCAACAAACATAAGTCACACTCACGCTCGACTTAGAAGCGAGTCAAGTGATCTCGGTTTTTTCTTATTCTCGCATTTGCATTTCCCTAAGCCCTAAGCTGACTTCGTCCCTTGAAGCGAAGCTCTAACTCCTCTTCTGCATCGACTTCCACTGTTCATTCCCTCACCTTCACATTGACACGCATCATATTATCGAATATTTAAATTTCTTAATTTTATATATGCTTTAGCCAAATTATCCCTTATTAATTTTTTTAAGATTTAATTTCTTTTTAGAATCTAGATTTTGTATTGTGTGAAAAAATTGTATGAGATTTAAGAGGATAACTGTAACAAAAAATTAGAGAAAACTTAAGTTCTCATGTAATACTCGTTAATTAGCTCAATCACATATTTATTCAACTATTTTAAACAAGCCAAGTACAAATCAAGCTTGAACATAGATAAAATTAAGCAAGCCAAGTTTGAATATCTATACAAAAAGCTCAACTCAAAATCGAACCGAACATGAATAATTTTTAATTTATTCAAGTCAAGTCCAATCCGATAAATACTCGGCTCGATTACAGCCTACTCGGAGGCCAATCCAAAGCTAGGCTTTTCATTAATGTTGACCTCCGTTTAATAAGTATTATTATAAATAAATATTCTATAAAGTAATTATAATTATTAATATTAATAATAAATTATAATATTTATAAAATTATTTATTCGTTTAAATCTTTGTTTTATAAATGATTAAGCAAATTTTATCCTTTAAAATAAATTTAATAATTTTAAAATATTTTAAATTAAAAATTAAACCAAATAATTATTTTGTCATATCATTTATTAGTGAGTGCTCAAATGGAAAAATATAGTTATGTTAGAAGACTTTAAAAAAAAATTATTTGAAATATTTTTTATTATGTTAATATAATCTTTAAAGATTATAATGAGTATATATTTCTGAATATTAGTATGAATTTAAAATTTTTATTTTTTATTTTATATTTAAAAATGTGGTTTATTTATATACATTTTAAAAGGACATAAAAGAGAAGTTTTTTTTAATGATAAAAAAAACTCTAATCACTAAAATTGAAATCATAATCACATTCAAAAGTTTAACTACTAAATTTGATGTCTAATATAATTTTAAAATACATGTAAAAATAAAAAATGTGTGCAACATATATGGAGCACCTAAAGTTCTACTACCACATACATACGTTGTTGTCTTGTTGGTTTGGCTCTACTATTTGTAGTGTAGTGCTTAGAAGCACATTGTGGTCTATCTCATAGGTCATGATGCGGCTGTGCTGAATACTCAGGCTGGGTATTCTCCTTTGCTGGTGTTGACTATTGTACAGGATAAGTCATGAACTATTGATCCTGTAATAATGAACTAGAAGGTCTCCAAAATTGCTAACTGTAAAATGATGGAGTGGCAATGGGCATCTAATATTGTGTCTCAGGCAGTACTGCAAATGATCTACAATATGATGTCACCCAAGATGGTCCAGAGATGACCACCTTATGATCCTCCTCACTATAAATCGTATGGTGTTCATGTGGGGAACATGAGAGGTGATAGAGTTATGTACATATAATAACCATAAATAATAAAAGTGAATGGTCCAAGATCTACATGACTTAATGTTGCAACTCCAACATCCTCAGAGTTATGTTTATTTTTTTGAAAATCAAGTTGCTTAGAATGAGAGTTATGTATATACTTCTGTTGTTTGATTTATGTAGGTTTGTACGTAGATGATAGTAATTAATTAAAATAATTTGTATTTTTTTTAATTAAATCATACTTTTATGAGCTCTATTGGAAGCAATTTAATATCTATTAAATTCTTCTTCAAATATTTTGCACTTATTATTATTATTATTATTATTATTATTATTATTATTATTATTATTATTATTATTATTATTATTATTATTATTATTATTATTATTCATCATCATAATTTATTAAAATAGCATGTATAGGTTTTTTAATATAAGGTAAACAAATTAATAAACTTTTTAGAAGTAGCAAGATCAAGTGCTATAAATTATACTTCCATGGTAAATCTAGAGATTAATGTTTATTTAGTAGATTTCTATGATATTGCACCACCATAAAATGTGAAGATATAATCATTAGTGGCTTTTGTTTCACTAGTGTCGGCAATCCAAGTAGCATCACAATATCCTTCTAGTACTATAGGAAAATCACTATAATGAATGCAATAGTTTATTGGACTTTTTAAATATTTAAAAAAAATTTAATGCTTTCCAATGAGTTTCACTAGGGTTACTAGTATATTTACCCAATTTTTCTATAGCATAAGTAATATCAGGTCGAGAATAATTTGCTAGTATTAATTGTGAACACTATCACTTAAATTATTTATAAAATATAAGATAGAGTTATATGGAGTGCTTATATGACTCACATCTTGATAATTAAAATTTTTAAGAAGTTTTTGGATATAATGTGATTGAGTAATAGAAATGTTATTTGCATTTCTATAAATCTTTATACCTAGTATTACATTAACCTCACCTAAATCTTTCATATCAAATTGAATTGATAAAAACTCTTTAATATTATTTACAATATTGAGATTTATATCAAAAATTAAAATATCATCAATATAAAGACATAAAATAACATAATCATGATTAATAACTTTAATATAAACAAATTTATCAAACTCACTAATCAAAAATCCATATGTCAATATTACTTTATCAAACTTTTCATGTCATTATTCGGGAGCTTCCTTTAATCCATATAAAGATTTTACTAATTTACAAACTTTATTATCTTGAGCTTTTACTATAAAACATTTAGGATGATCCATATAAATTTCTTCATATAAATCATCATTTTAAAATGCAGTTTTTACATCCATTTGATGTATTGCTTGATTATATGCTGCAAATAAAGCTAAAAGAAATGAATTGCAGAAATTAGCAATC
Source organism: Cymbidium sinense (assembly GCA_021442155.1). Lineage (NCBI taxonomy): Eukaryota > Viridiplantae > Streptophyta > Magnoliopsida > Asparagales > Orchidaceae > Cymbidium > Cymbidium sinense. The sequence goes on along the minus strand of CM038228.1, from coordinate 52,087,119 downwards.
GGAGAATAAATATAAAATAGTCAACACCACTTTTTTATGTATATCCTTTGGCTACTAATCTTGCTTTATATTTATCTATAGATCCATCTAATTTTAATTTCTTTTTGAATAACTATTTACATCCAATAGTTTTACAACCTGGAGGTAAATCACAAAGTATCCAAGTCTTATTTGACATGATAGAATCTATTTCATTATTAATAGCTTCTTTCCAAAATAGTGCATCTATAAGATTCATAGATTCATCAAAAGTAGTATGATCATTTTCTAAAATAAATATTTTAGTTAAAGAAAATAAAAATCATCACCTAAATTTTTCTCTTTTCTAATTATTTTACTTTTTCTAATATTTTCCTCAATTGTATTAGTTAAAATTGCATCATCATTATTTATTATAGAATTTTATATTGAAGATTCTTTTGATTAATAGATTTTGTAATCTTATTTTTCATAAGAAATATATCTTCAAAAAATGTAGCATCTCTAGATTTCATAATTGTATTACTAGAAATATCACTAATATCAAAGTTAATGATAAAAAATCTATAAGTATGATTATTAAGAGAATATCCAATGAATACACCATCTACAGTTTTAGATCATAATTTTCTCTTTTTATATTTTAGAATAGATATTTTAGCTAAACAACCCTCAACTTTTAAATACTTCAAATTGGGTTTTCTATTTTTCTAAAATTCATAAGGTGTTTTATTAGAATTTTTATAAGGAATCAGATTTAAAATAAAACAAGTTTTTAATAAAGCTTCACCCCATAAATTATTCAATAAATTTGATGAAATTAGCATTGCATTTATAATATCAATTAATGTTCTATTTTTTTTCGCTCGCTACTCCATTAGATTTAGGAGAATATGAAGGAGTAACTCGATGTATAATATCATTTTCTTCACAAAATTTATTAAATAAAAGTGAAATATATTCCCCACCTCTATCCGATCTTAACATTATAATTTTCTTATTTAATTGATTTTCTACTTCTAATATATATGTCTTAAATATATCAAAATTTTCATCTTTAGTTTTGATTAAATAAACATAGTAAAATTCTAAAAATCATCAATAAAGGTAATAAAATATCTCTTACCTCATCTAGTTAAATTACCATTTAAATCACAAATATCACTATGAATAAGATCTAATAAATCATTTTGTTTAACAGAAATGGATTTAAATGATTTTTTAGTTTGTTTTGGTTGAGAGTAAATTTCACACTTGACATCTTTATTTATATCATTTTTAGATATTAAATTCATAGACATCATTCTTTTAATTGTTTTGTAGTTTATATGTCTTGATCTTGCATGCCAAATATTAGAAGTAATAATTAATGAAATAGAAGGATTTAAGCAAAACACATTATTACTAAATAATAATAAATTTAATTTAAACAAACCATTACATAAATATCCCGTATCCACAAATGATCCACTTTTGGTTATAATAGCCTTATTGGACTCAAAAATAAGACGATAACCATGTTGAACAAGTAGTGAACAACTAATTAAATTTTTTCTAATATTCGGTATATACAAGATTGAATATAGTTTTAAATATTTTTTTGATGTCAATTTTAGATCAATATCTTCTTCTCCCATCACACTAATGCTTCATTGCCCATTCTTACACTTCCTATTGGTGTATCATGGTAGGAAGAAACCAAGATTTATCAAAATTTACATGTATAGTTGTCCCGATATCTATCCACTATCGGTAGAATAATATGAAAAATTAATTTCAAATGATGGACTAACATACCTCAAAGAAAGAGAATCATTGGCATTAGAAGTGATCATATTAATTTGTAGTTGAGATCAATTTTGCTCAAAGGTCTTGTTATTTTCTCTGGATGTCTTATCTTCCGAGATAATAAGTTTTTGCAAGATGGTTGGTTCCGCATACCTAATATTGAATCTCATTATACTTTTTATTTTTATTGCTAGACTTGTAAAATTTATTTTTAAACTTTTTATTAAATTATTTAAAAAATTTTCATTGAAAATTACTCTTTTCATTAGATTGACATGTGTTTGATATTCAATTTTAGTGAGAGTTTTATTTTTTCTTCTATTCTAAGTGCAATATTAAGATCGCCAAGAGAAATCTTATTTCTATTATGCCTGTTTGTGCAAATTGACTCTATGATTGTGGTAATTTTATATCATCAATGCAACTATAAATGCTTCTATCATGCTTATGCCATGTTCTTTAGATCATGAATAATATCTGAATTTCATTTACTTGATCTAATACGCGCGAGAGTCTCATTTTATATTCATTGAATGATTCGAATCAATATTTTTCTAGACCCACATCTTCATTTTCATATTTGATTTTCAAGTGCTTTCCAAGCTCAAAAGAAGATATTGATGTACACAACATATCATAAAGATGATCGGAAAAAACACTAAGAATGCATCCAAGACAAAGAAAATTAATCTCTTGTGGAGTTTTTCTTTTCTTAACCCTTCATCGAAGAAGAATTATTTTCTTCCTAATTAGGTTCATGAAGGAGGATTATATATTATAGAAATTATTTCTAAACATGTCAACTAATATATAATTTTCTTTTTCCATATATTAAAATGTGTTCCTATAAATTTTTTAGGCTTAACATCATCATGATGAAGCGATATTTGTGTAGACATATTTTTTAATTAGTGAAACTAATTAAAATATAGACAATATTTTGATTTACTCTAAAATTGTTAGAACTATAAGGAAATATATTAGCAATTAAAAAATAAATTTAACACAACTAAGCAAATAAAGATAAAAAATAATGAGATTTAAATAGCTTGTGAGGGAGGCATATTGATGACACTATCCTTAGAGTAGATCAAGCATTGGGTGCACCAATCTGTGGCTCTCTTTTCTACTCGTGAGATACACCCATCCCCTTGCCTTGATCACACGTGCACCACGAAAGATTGACAAAACTTCGAATTAATTGCGTGTCTCTTGTTGTCCAAAAATAAAATGAAAAGAATGACAAGAGAAATTGTGAATGCATGAAGGAAGAGAGAATGTTCAGATTTTTATCATCTCATTCAAGCTCACATTATCATTTATTTATAAATGAAAGATGAGAGCCAAATATTAAATCACCTAATTATGATTTATAGTCATTACCAACTGTTATTTTAAGTTTTGAATTAATTTATTTGTATTTATTTATTTGTTGTAGCCATTCACGATTTACATGGATGGATTGACCTCATTCCTTGTTTTGATATCTTGATTGGCCTCATTCCTTGTTTTGATATCTTGATTGATCATTTTGATTTTGATTGGCTGATTCCATGAGTGAGTAATCCAATCAACAACGGTCATAACTGCAACAGATCTGAAAGAATGTGAGATTTGAGACTCGTCAGTGCAAGGGAAGAGGGAGCACGATGCAAAGTTTGTATGCTAATTAGTAAGGCTTGTTGCTTTCTCTTTGCTTTATATAAATCTTCCTTTTGTGGGGGGGATTTTTTTCATCTATATTAATCAAATTGTTACAAGTGAAAGTCAATAGTCATAAGTAATTCAATCAAAGTTTTGGGTTTAAGTATCTAAAAATAATAATAAATTAAATAAAAGCACCCAAAGGCTATACTGTCATTCCGCAGCCTCGTGGATATATATATTTATATATTGTGCACGCAAGCAATTCCTATATATTTACATATCTTAGAAAAATGTGAAATCTGAGACCCAACAACAAACAGCAAAGATGGAGCTAAGATTTTATTTATTTATTTATTTTTATTTTTTTGAAAGCATCATTTGTTAATTTTTTGAAGTTATCATCCATCTTTTTTATTTAGATTTTAGAATGATAATCATGACTTTTAAAAAAAATTAGTTAAAATATATTTATAAAAATTATAAGATAAATATGAATAAAAAAAATTATATATGATGTATGATATCTGGTCGTTCATATTTTTAGTGATCTAAATATCTTTTATCCATCAATTTTTAATTCTATTTCATAATTGATTTATATAATATTCATAACATAATAAGTTATTTAAAAATTTTAACTCAAGCTTAGTTTTATAATACACAAAAAACAACAATTCTTTATCCCACTATGCGACAACATCTAAATGTTCAAATTTCATATATTGTGGAGTCGTCGTCTTCTTTACAACAACATTTTTTATCCTATAACTCAAATTCCTATATACAATAACATTTCTTATCTTTACAACAATATTCCTATATTGAGTTACATATTTAATACCTAAAATTTAATATTTATAAATATAATATTTCTTTATATGCATGAAAAATACATCATTTTAAAAAAATAAAAATATATATTATTTTGATATAATATTAAAATATAGATATTATTCAAATTGGGTCAAATCAAGACTTGGGTTAGGTTCAAATGATGATTTGAAGTATTTTGGTTCAAGTGGTTTCAATCAATTTGGCCTAAGTTTGCTTTTGGCTCATTTGGATTCATATAACCCTAAATGGGTCAAGTTGACCAATTTGATCAAATTGGTCAAGATGGCTTGGGTTGGGTGTAGATTCATATTCAATTGGTTAATTAAATATGATTGTAGGCTTTGATTTAAATTGATTTGGATTTAATTTGGTTTTAGATCAATTGAACCATTTAGGTCAATTTAGGCTAAGTTGGTCAATTGGGTCCAATTGGTCAAACTGAGCTCAATTATGGCTTTGGTCAAGTTCAATTATCAATTTGGAATGAACTTGAGCTATTGGTTGCAATCAATTTAGGTTGGATCATGATTTTACCTATTTTGGCCTTTTAGGTCATTTTGGGTCAACTTGGGTCAAATGGCCAATTGGGTTTGGTTTGGCGTAATTGATGGTCAAGTCATGTTCAATCATTGATCATGGGTTGATGTGAATTAATAGTTTCAATTAATTTGATGTAGGATGAGTATTGGCTAGTTTGGGTTTATGTGGGCTAAATGGTTGACTTGGTCAAATGACCAAGTTGACTTGGTTTGACTCAATTTAAGGCAATTGATCATCCTAAGGTGATCAATAATCATGGTATGAGATTTTGATGGCTTCAATCCAATTTGGGTTAGATTGGAACTTGGTTCAAATGAGTTCTTTAGGTCACTGGGTCCGTGAGCCTAAATGGGTCAATTAGCTTTTGGTTTGATTAAGACTTAGTTGAATTTATATATGAGTTTAGGATTGAAATATAAATTCAATTGCAATTAATTTGGATTATAATAGGTTTTGGTTCATTTCAAATTTTCAAGTCAAAAGGCCTAAGTTGACTTGGGTTGATTTTGGTTTGACTTGATGATTGTAGATTTCATTTATATTTGGACACGTGGTTGAAATAATTGGTTCAAGAGAAAATCCATTGATTTTGGCTTGATTTGGATAGATTTAGCTAAGTCCAAGGAATTGGCTTAAAAGATTTAGATTGGGATTTGATTTGATTTTGATTTAGTTTTGATCATTTGAATGTATATTTCATTTATATTTGGGAAGATAATTGAAGGAATAATTTATAAGAAAATTAATTGAATTTGAGGTGATTTGAAGACAAATTTGACCAAGCTCATGAAGGTAGGTCAAAAGGGCTTAGAGAAAATTTGATTTAGTTTGATTTAATTTTGATCATGGGAGTTTAGATTTTATTTATATTTGTGAAGATGATTAAATATATAATTGACTCTTGAAAAAATCAATTGATTTTGGGTTGATTTGGATTAAGATTTGGCCAAGCTCATGGAGGTAGGCCCATATGGCTTAGAAGAGTTTTCGTGACTTGATTTAGTTTTGATTATGTGGATGTAGATTTAATTTATATTTGAGAATATAATTGATGGAATAATTAATTAATAAGAAAATCAATTGAATTTGACTTGATTTGAATGGGATTTTGGCTGTCTTATGAAAGTGGATCACATGTCTTAAGAGGGATTTAGATTTTGATTTCAATTATTTGGATTTGAATTTGATAAATGATTGAGGGATTGAATTGATCTTGGAGAAAATCAATTGAATTAGATTTGGCTAGGGCTAAGTCCAAGAAATTCAATCATAAGGCTTAAGAAGAGTTTTGAGCTTGGATTTGAGGTTGAGATTGAATGTAGATTTTGGAAATTTGATTTTGAATTTGAATTTGTGGTTTGGTTTGAGAATGAAAATATAGATTGAGTTTAGCCATAGGATGGGCAAGTCTCCATAAATCCTAAGGCATAACCTACCCTATGACTAACCATTCTAAGTCTCCGTGCTTAGCTAAGTGTTTACCTAATCACTAGAAGTGTCTTAAGACCAAGGAACTCTGTCTATAAGAGTCCTAGATCTATGATGAGAGATTGAGAACTCACTCAAAAGTGAGGTCAACAACCACATAAGCCTTAACACTCACATTAGAATTAAGTCATCACTTCTAGCTTTATGTTGACGGCATGGTGTGATGTATATTTTATTTTGTGAGGTATTATTGTAGACTGGATGTTATGGTGTATATTTTGTAGACTGGATGATAGGCCGATATTAGCCTAATCATATTTTCTTGCAGGGGATTATGCTTAAAGGGTTACTTAAAAATAAATATAAATACTCTCTTTACAGGTTGCTTAAACTCTTAAGCATAATCCAAGTTACGACAAGTGAGCTTAGTTACCCTTGTGCAGAGTGTTAAATCACAAATCATATACATAACTTATTGAGATTGTATGTATGTTTAGCTAACATCTATTTTTGCAAGTGTAGTTAGATTTACTTTTCCTATTTTCAATGTAATTTTGCATTAGGAATTTGGATAGGTGCTATGGGGGATTAGGATGAGCAATGGCTAGAAGATTTTGTCCTAGGAGGCCATGTGATGCCTTTGAAGCAAGTATATCCAAATCAAAATAAGGAAGAAAGAAGATATGAAGAAATGAAGGAAAGAGGACCCCATTGCATTTAATAAAATTGTAATTATTCTTTCATATTTTTATTTAAGGGTAGAGCTCTACCCATCTTTTCTTTTGGGTTTTCATGGTGCCCGACAGACCTGGTTATTCTTTTTGGTAGTTATAAAATTATTTGATGTTATGTTTAAATTGTGCATTAGAAATAACAAGTTTTTATAGTTCTTATGATCAATGCTTATGGTATTTATTTTTGAGATATGTATGGGGAATATGCGAGGGAACTTATTGAGTAATCGGCATGATATTAGGTATGATGTACTATCTCGAAAGAGAGACATCACATTTCAATACTTAATCACCTAACAATGACTCCTAATGCATGATGGGTCTTCTAATATACCGAGATTTTTCCTTTTTATATGGATGAATAAAGCGGGTTAATATTAAATCGGGTTATAAAGTTTCCTCGGGCAAACCCTCATAGTTAATTTTATTCTAAGAACGGTGAATTTCTTAGAAATACTCTCGCTAAAGTAGTACAATTATATCCAAAGATTTCAAGGATAAAACAATAAATTGGCAATATTGTAAAATCAAATGGGAAAGATCAAGAAGAAGACTTATTATCAAAGCCAAAGGAAATGAGTAAGGAATGCTCATGATACTGGGAGACCTAGTGAGCATTCCAATCCATCTATAATTGGCTTCATATGTTTGAAATTGAAGAGAATTATCTTGTTTGAGTTGAATATTTATTAGATTGAAGCTTATAATCCATCAACACAAGGTTGTGAAAATGCCTAGTATGTGAGGATTTATGCTTGTCCTAATGAAACATCTACTCACATCCTAAATCTAGGGAGCTTCAGCATTAGCCAAAGCATGACCTAAATCTAAGTGAAGATGGGTATATGATTTATCTCCACAAGAGAGAGTAAACCACCTTGGACTTATAACCACCTGAGTGGCTACTAACTCCTACACTTTAAATCCATATGGTCGAGTCTTATGAGTTTGCAAGATGGTTGGGTTATTATTATTTAGAAAGAGACTAAAGTCCTTAAACCCACTCAGAAGAGACTCGAGCATGAATAGTATGAACAATGACTTAGTTTAATTAGAAATCTTTTCAAATTTTATTTGATTTTGACACTACATTTTGACAAAGGCTTTGAGATTTCTTATGTCTAAATGCATGATGAAAATTGATTATGGGCTAAATTAGTGGGAAAGAGGTATTTTCCACTATAGAGGAGACCTTCAAAGGCCAAGTCCTCCCCTATCGTGCAAGGGTGGAAACCCTCTTTAGCAAGAGTGAAGCAATATGCATGCATGCATGATTTAATGCCTTGATTTATGTGAGGTTATGAGTTATTCAAAACTTTAGTTATGAGTTATAGTTGGGTAAAAGATTTATTTTTTCTAAGAGCCTAATCATATCAGCTATACAACAAACACCAATCATAAAGAAACTATGAAGAGGCATGTCATTTCTATTGCACAAGCTAAACATAACATCAAATATTTCATTATCGCAAAAGAATAATAGGCAGTCCTAATGCAGTACAACTCGAAAGAGAAAATGATGTACCACCCTTATACAACCCAAAATATGAAAAAGTAATTATAATTAATAAATGACTAAATTCTATCAAGGATCTTCAAATCTTTACTCTTCATGTCTCCTCCTTCTTTGATTTAGATATGCTTGCTTCAAAGGCATCATAGGGCCTCCTAGGACAAAACTTCTAGCTACTGCTCATCCCAATCCCCCATAATACTAATCTTAATTCCTAATACAAAATTATATTAAAAATAAGAAAAGTAGATCTAACTACACTTGTAAAATAAGTGTTAACTAAACACACATACAATCCCAAGTAGTTATATATATAATTTGGACTTAGCACTACATACATAACCAAGCCCACCTATCCTAACTTGAATTATACTGGAGTTCAAGCAACATGTAAAGAGAGCATTTTTATTTATTTTAAGCACCCCTTAAGCATAATCTCTTACAAAAATATGATTAGGCTAATCACAGCCTAACATCCAATCTACAAACATGCACTCTAACATCTAGTCTAAAATACATCACAAAAAATAAAATATACATTATATGATGCAACGCCTAACATAAAGCTAAGTGGTGATTAGTTCTAATATTTATGTTAAGGCTTGTGTGGTATATCCTAACTAAGTGTTGACCTCACTTTCAAAGTGAGCTCTCAACTTCATCATCATAGATCTAAGACTCTTATAGAACTAAGAGTTCTTAGTCTTAAGACACAAGATTAGGTGAACACTTAACCTAACCCTAAAGACTTAGAAGAGTTAGCCGTAGGAATGTGTTGTGCCTTAAAGATTTAGGAGGACTTTCTTATCCTATAGCCTAAACCCAACCCTTGCTTTCTTCTTTCAAACCAAATCTCAAAATCAAAATTCTAAAATCAAATCCAACTATCAATTGAAACTCATTATTAAATTCAAACTCTAAATCCTTCCTAAGCCCTTTGATTTTATCTTATAGACTTAGCCTTAACCAAATTCAAATTAACCCCAATCCAATTGATTTTTATAAATTATTAAATTTAACTTCAAATCAAATCTCAATCTAAGATTCTAAATTCTAAATTAATTCCAAATGATTGAAACCCATGATTAAGTCCAAATTCCAAAATCTCTTCCTAAGCCATATGAACCACCTCCATATGCTTAGTTAAGACTCCCTCAAACCAACTTAAACTTATTTGATTTCTTTATAAATCAATCATTCCTTCATTTATATTGACAAATATAAATGAAATGGTTTAAACCCTTCAAACCAATTTTTAAAAATTCCAAGTTAGCTTTTTTTGACCTACATCCCTCAACTTGTCAAATTTGCTTCCAAATCACTCCAAACTCAAGTGATTTTCATAACCCATTTATACCTTCATTTATATTCACAAATATAAATAAAATATAAATCCAAATGGTCCAAACCAAATCCAAATCAAATCAAATTCTCAATTTTAGCCTTTTAGCCAAAATTTGAACCTAAATGATACCCAAATTAACTCAAAACCCATGGATTTCTTCATGATTCAATAATTCCTTCAATTATTGACCCAAATATAAACATAAATTATAATTGTCAACCCAAGTCAAGCCCATGTTGACCATTTTGACTCGAAATTATCATGTGAATCAAAATCTATATAGATCCAAATCACTTGCAATGCAATTGGATTTATATTTCCACCTCAAACTCATTTATCAATATAACTAAACTTGAATCAAACCATAATCAAGCCAACTAACATTTAGGTCCACTTGACCCAAAGTGACCTAAAAGATCTTTTGAGCCAAGTTCACCCAACGCAAATTGGATTGAACTAAGCCATCCAAACCTCACAACATGATGAACAATTATCTTAGGTTAATCAATTGTCTTGAATTAGGTCAAACCAAGTCAACCTAGCCCTTTGACCAAGTCGACACTTAGCCCAAATGAAACCCAAATTAGCCAAAATATACCATACGCCAAATTGATTGAAACCATTGATGCAAGCCCATTCATGATCAATGATTGAACATAACCAAACCCTCACTTAAGCTAAATCAAGTCCAATTAGCCATTTGATCTAAGTTGACCCAAAAATAAAGAGCTAAAATAGGTCATATCATGATTTGATCTAAATTGATTACAACCAATTGCTCAAGTTCATTCCAAATCACTTATTGAACTTGACCAAAGTAATAATTGAGTCCAAGTTAGCCAATTAGTCAACTTGACCCAACCTAGCCCAAATTGACCTAAAGGGTCAAATTAGCCAAAATTCAAATTAAATCCAAATTAAACCAAACAAAAGCCTACAATCATTTTCAATTGACCAATTGAACTTGACTCAACACCCAACCCAATTTGATCAAATTGGTTAATCAACTTGACTAATTTGAACTCAAATGAGTCAAATCCAAACCTAGGCCAAACCAACCCAAATCAATTGAACCAAAACATCCCAAATTATCATTTGAGCCTAAGCCAAGCCTTAGTTTGACCCAATTTGACCAATTCATCAACCCAACCCAACATAGCAAAAATGAACACATTTTGACCATATGAACTCAAATCACCAAAAATCACTTTAGGGACCCTTGGTGGCTAACCTAACCCGACCCAATTGGACCCTAGGTCGGCTTCAAACCAACCCAGGTCCATATGGAACCCAACCCAAGGGGATTAACCAATGGACACCCTCTCATTTGCATTGGATCTTTTCCCAAGTGGCAAAGTCCACTTTGTCTCTTCATCAAAATGGCCAAATGAAGCACTCCTAGAACTTTCTAGCCAACTTAACTCATCCTAGACCGCCATGGACCAAGAGAACAAAGGCAAGCCATTCCCCCTCATGGTTGAATCCATTGGATGCAAGAGAGGTCAATCCCACACAATCCTTTCATATCAAGCCTTGAGACTCATCACCGCCACCACTCCTAGCAAGCCACATGGAACTGACCCCTCCGATGACCGACAATGGCCAATATGCAAAAATACGATGCATCCCATCCGCCCATCATGAGCAATTGAGGGGTATACCCCTCAATTCAGGGCAAATAGAGTCAATTACTTGAGAGACTTCATAAGGCCATTTCAAATCCTCAGCGATCTCAAGCATTGTCAAGCTCCTCTCGACAAGATTTCCCATTCTGAGCAAAGCTAATATAGGACATCACCCCTTCGATCAATACTCCCTCTTCATCCAATAAAATCTCAATGCCTTTTAGCCACACCATCACCATACCTAGTCGTGCACAAATAAATCAATTCCCAAGCTTCCAAGCTATGAGAGGAGTGAGTTCGATCAAGACTGAATGCCAAAGGAGGGCAGCTTGGTCCACAGAGCACTCTACCCCAAATCAAGCTCAAAGCTTCTCAGGCCTCACCAACTAGTAAACTACCTCAAATGACCCACCACTGGACATTAGCTGTGAGGTAATTTCAAAATCCTAGCTATGGGAAATCATGTTTGGTCTTTTAAAAGAATTTGAATCACATGTGAATTTGACCATTGATTTGCATCTCCTTCAAGGTGTGGGATCTTTGATCCCAATCCAAGCTCAGTGAGCTCGAACTTAAGGGAAAGATCTGCTCATCTTTACGCCACAAAGAGTAAGATCATATGCCTCCTATTCCATGTGATTGGAATGGACAGATTTGATTAGATCATGGTAGATCCTCATTGTTTTCTCCCTTAACTTGTGAATCAAATCATGGTCGTCCAATCTTATATCAGACGGTCCACAGAAAGCATTTGTCACACCGAGTCAAGACGCAGATGTGAGAACTTAAATAGCCACTCCCGCCGTGCTGCGTGGAAAGCACACCACATCAACCATCACGTGCTGACGGATTGAACGGTAGCTACCTCACGACCCACCACGGACATTATTCCTGAGAGGTAATTCCTCAAAACTGTAGCTATAGAGAAATCATGCTTGGTCTTTTTCAAAGAGAATTTGAATCACATGTGAATTTGACCATTGGATGTGCATCTTTCTTCCTTCCAAAGGTGTGGGATCAGTTTGATCCCAATCCGAGCTCGGGTGAGCTCGAATTGAACGGGGAAAGACGAACAGTGCCCGTCTTTCGCCACTTGCAAAGAGGGAAGATCATGTGTCATCTATTTTGCGAGATTGGAATGGAAGGCTGTGATTAGATCATGATAGATCTGCTGCTTCTCCTTAACCCGCGAATCAATTTGGTCGATCGATCGGACGGTCCACGAGAAAGCGCATCCGCCGCCAGCTGAGTTAGCGCGTAGATGTGATAACTTAAATAGTGACTCCCGTCGTGTCGTGTGGAAAGCACGCCATGTTAGCTGTCACGTGGCCCGATGAGATTAAGGCTTTAATTATGCTATGTTAATTAATTTTTAAGCCTGAAACTTCTTAAATTCATAACTAATTATAGAAAAATCTAAAAAATACAAACTTTAGCTAATTTTAAAGGTATTTCATAATATAATATAGAAAAATTATTAATTAATTTTGAACAATGATCTTGGCTTATTAAGATTTTAATTATAAATCTAATTAGCTTAATTATCCCTTAATTAAGCATCCAATTAATCTCAAATTTTGTGGATCTCTGGGGATGACCTCTCCCTATTTTCTAGATTTTATTAGTTAATTAATTTTGAAAATCAATTAAGCCTTAATCACTCTCTTAATTTAATTAATGATAATTATTGAATGAACAATAGTTTAATTAAATATTTAAACCTAATTATCATTGTGGAATAGTAAGGAAACTTAGGGAGTGTAATTGGGATATTTTTCCTAATTCATTTCCTAGATTTCCTTCACTTCTTGGACTTAAATTAATTAGTGATTAATGAGGTAATTAATTACTTAATTAATTAATTGATGCCCAAGATAAAAATCAGAGCCTAATTGAGAGTTTGAAATGGCTTAGAGTAAGATTGAGGCCTTGTCCTTGATCCCTTTCTAAGCTAATTTCATCATTCTAATCAAAATATAATCAAAGAAATCAACACATTAATTAATAAGTTGATTTAACTCAATCTAAAATTCACTTTGCACCTAAGTAACCTTTAATTGATCTTGGGTAGCTCTTTGGGAATTCAATAACCCAATGTGAGAGATAATGAAATTATGGTTAGCTCACATGTGTGAGAAAATCATAAAAGTAGTTAAGTGAGATCTATTAAGCCTAATTAACTATTAATCATAAGCCAATTGCATTAGGTCCCCTTTCATTTCTTAAGAGCATTACAAATTTACTTTTCATGTGGTTGCATATCATATTGGCTTCTTATTAATTAGTTAATTAACTTAAGTATATAGGTAAGGGTTAATTATTTCACTTAATTCACACCTTAACTTAATCAAAATATAAAATCAACCTAAATATTCTTCATTAAACCAAATTAATTCACATATGGGGAATTAGATTAGATTAGCAAACCACTTTCATATTTCCTAAATCAAATCAAACTCAAAGTTAAGAATGTCTTTAAAGAATTTTGGTTTATTTTAAATAGTCTTATTTAATATGATTATCCTTAGAACTAATTGGGATGAATTAGATCATGTGCTTATATTCCTTTATTTCTTTCCAATTATGTTAAATGTGCTTGTCATATAAAATCATGCATTCATTTTATTTAAAATTAATTAAATAAAATGGTTTCTTTTATGTCAAATTGCATGTGTTGACTTAAATTAAATAGGTGTGGCTATTATTACTATTAAATCAAAAGTTATTTTTAAAAGCCTATAAATCAATTATTATAAATGAAGTGATGTTAAGACAAGTATCTATAAGTTTGCATGTGATAATAATATAAGATATGCAATATGAAGCTCTCTTTCCTTATCTTATATGGATTCATAGGATTTACAAATGTAAAGTTCATTTGAAAAGAACACAACATTTACTTAAATCTACTCCTATACATCTCCATGTTAAGACTTAGGAAGAATTTCATATCACATATGTAAATCATACAATCAAATTAAATATGACTTCTTGCATGATTCCATATTCTGGGCTCTTTTGTATATTGTATGTATCCGAGAAAAGTGATATATTATGACACACCGGGCTACAAGGCTTTAAATAGCCTAAGTAGGTCTTATACCTTACTCCGGTGCAAAAAAAATAATGGTGTCGCACTCACTTAAAACTATACATGTATATATGATGTGGCCAATAAATAAGAATTATAAATCAAATGAATCAAAAATATAACTTTGCATGGGTTTTCTTATCCTTACAGTTGCTTATACATCTACATATATCTAATAAAAGTGGTATATTAGTCTGGATACCCCGGGACTGTGAGGCTTTAAAAAGCCCTAAGTAGGTCTTTGTTACGCCATGGTGCGTAAAGAAAATAATGGTGACATACTCACTTAAAACTTTTATACATGTGAATGTGTATCTAACTAATGGATGAAAAATCTCTTTTCTATAAAAAGAGAGCATTCATAATTCAATCAAATGAAATATTTAAATTCCAAATACACTTCTTTTCATTCATCATTCAAGTATGCTAAAAATATAAATTGTATGTATATATATGCTTAGGATTTACTCATATGCATGATATACATGATGGAAGGAAATAAATGAATATGTGTTATGTAACAGTAATCCAGTTTAATTAATCTTAAGATGTATTTCTTATTGAATAAGATCATTTAGAGTGAACCTAAACTTAGGATTAATCAAAACATGTAATAAGCCATTCACTAAAATAAATTGATTAATTAATTTACTTTAGAAGTGACTTAGGGTAGGGATGAAAGAGAGTCTCTCTTTCTTCTCTTTATAACACTTGGTTATTTTGTGTAGGTCAAATGAAACAAAAAGAAAATATTAAGTAAAATATTTAAATCAATTAAATCACTTAAAGGGAAATCAACCCTTCATAAATTAAATTCTTCACACTTAGCAAAATTACAACTCTAAAATATAGTTAGGACATACCGCACAAGCCTGATTACACACATTTAGACTAAGTCACTACTTCTAGCTTTATGTTAGGGCGGTGTATGATTTGATGTATGCTTGTTTTGTGATGTATTATTATAGACTGGATGTTAGGGTGTATGTGTTTGGATGAGTCATTATTACCTAATCATGTTTTATGTAGTCATGTTAAGGTTTATAAAAAATACAAATGCTTTTACTTTGCGGGTTGCTTATACCCCTAAGCATGACCCAAGTTAGAGTGGGCTTGGTTATCCATGTATTGGGTGGTAAGTCCAAAATTATTCATATAACGCTTGGGTTGTATGATGTTTAGCTAACATTTATTTAGTGTAGCTAGATTTACTTTCCTTCTTTTAATATAACTTTGCATTAGGATTAGGATAAGTGTAATAGAGATTAGGATGAGCATTGATTATAAGACTAAGTCTTATGTATCATGTGATACCTTTAGAGCAAGTGCATCTAAATCAAGACAGAAGAAAGAAAGAAATGGAGCAAGTCAAATGAGGAAATGAAAGAATGAAAAATGAAGAATGAAGACCCCCATAAAATTCTTCATTTGTAATTATAATTATTCTTTCATTATGCTGGGATGTATAAGGGTAGAGCTCAACTACCACATTTCATTTCGAATTATATGGCGTATTTGACCACACCTTTTATTCTTTTGTAATAGCTTTATAAAATTGTTTGATATTTTGTTTAGTTTGTGTATTAGAAATAACATGTCTTTTCATAATTTCTTTATATTGGTGATTATTGTGTGGTCTGGATTTGGTTAGGATCTTGTGATAAAAATAATTTTCTACCCCCATTAACAACTCATAACTTCATATAAAAGCCTAGATATTAAATCAAGATAATAAAATATTTAGCAACTCTTTAGCTGGAAGTTGAATGTTTAATATCATGCATAATCATCTTATTTCACTCTTGTTAAGAGAGGCTTTCATCTTTCCGATAGAAATGGGCTTAACCTTTAAGAGCCTATGATGGAAGAACACCTCTTTCTCTTTGATTTGGCCCATAATCAACTTCTCATGTATTTAGGCATACAAAATCCTACAGCCTGTGTCAAAATAAAGAGTCCAAATTAAATAAAATTTGATAAAAATTTACATTCGATCAAGTCATTATTCATTCCTCATGCTCTAGTCTCTTAGAGTGGGTTTAAAGACTTAATTTCTTTTCTAAATAATAACTTAATCATCTTGCAAAAGCATATGACTTGGACCACATGATTTAAAAAAAACATATGG